>JAVYIG010003638.1:0-188018 GCA_035222895.1 Strongylocentrotus droebachiensis
ACAAAACAAAACAAATGAAAGTACGGGAACATTCTAAGGAAATCTTCGAAAATGATTGGGAGAACGTTAGGATAAACTGAAACGAGGAAAAAAATACTTGGAGGAAATCAATTAACGAGAACATTGTCGAGGAGAAGGAGGAGAAGAAGAAACCAATCCGAAAGTGAAGACAAAATTGGAATGGATGAAATGAAATAAATATTTTCCATGAAAACAAATATGTCGTCAAGAGGCTTAAGGGAATGTGGAAAGGAAATTAAAAACCGCAGAATCTAGGGAGATCCGTAGTAAAATAAGGAAAAAAAAAGAAAGTGGTTTCAGATTGAGAATTTGTAGAAATTAGCTAGCGCAACTGTAATATGACACCTGCAATAACATTGCGAAGAAATATTACGTGAGTGTGAGAAGTGTCAGAGTGCATCTTATTTCCGTGCTATTATGACAAATAGAAATATCATACACATTTCAGTCAGACATCTATCTACTTAAACGAGTCGATGTTGTAACAAGATTAAGTAAATCAACATCATAAAAGAAACATAATTATATATGAAAAAATTCCAGAAATAATTGGGTGATAGGAAATAACAGAAATATAATAAAAATAATGATGATTTAATAATTCAACTATGTTATAATAAAACAATGCAATAATGATAAATGTAACTATGTAGTCTAGAATCCATATTTTGGCTCGTCACGCATGTAATAGTTTTCGCTAAGTGGTTTCATTACCATGTCTTTAGCTCCCGCAGCCGCCATTAAAGTGCATTATAAAGAACAAATCCTACTATTTACTTGGGACCCAGTTTACTACACAAGTCATGTGTCGAGAAGGACAACTGCATAAAAATGTCTTGTCTAAGTACAAATATAATATGAGCCGCGATTGGCGTATTCTATAATATTGATACTTTATTTTATCCTTTCTATTTCCATCATTGGCATGGAATTTAAAAAAAAAAAGCTTTCTATTGACAAATACATGTATGGTCTACTATGGCATTAACCGAACGATGTCATTTAGGTATTTTGTGAGGGTGAATCAAGTATTGCAAGTAGGAAGGGGGGGGGGGGGGGTACGGTTCAAACATTTCAATTCCTTCTGTACCAAACATACATGAGAATGTCATTAGACGATTTTTAAAGGTCAAAGGTCGTGGTTCGATCCCCGACACGGCATTAATGTCCTTTGGCAGGGAATTAATCTTCATTTGCCACACTCGACCCAGGTGGGGGTAAATGAGTAACTTGCAGGAATTATTTTCCTTGAAATGCTGGAGCGCTATAATGGCAGATGGGCTAAAGCTGGGTCACACGTATCAGTCCACGCAAATCTAAAGGTCCCTATTATGGCCTTTCCGAGCCAACGAAATGTATGCAATACAATATTCATCAATTTCCAAAGAACAAGACTCTTCTCTTCTTGACAATTTTCCCATTCAACAAAATCTTTAATTTTCGGGCTCCAATTGCTCCAATTGCATTACATATTAACTAATTAACAACAAAATACGAGGCAGATAAATATCAGCCAAATATCTTAATTTATTTACATATTGTGATAGCAATGAAAACTTAGGATAGGAATCATCCGTGAAGTTATGGTATACAAGACGCAATGAAAGAGGGTGTCATATTGGACTACATTATCTTCACGCTTCTCATTGAAAAAGTAATGCCCAGTGCACAATATTAAAATTATCCTGCGATTCGATTTTCAAAAAAATTGCTATTACATTTAGATATGGAAATCTAAAAATGCATCACCTTCCCGATTTAGTTCCCGAATGATGATTAGATCATTAACAGTCGGAAAGTTAATATATTTAAGCTTTCTAGTCAGAATTAAGCTGAATCGGCTTCAAGTCGTAGACAATCGCACAAATATGGTGTGACGTCACTACGATTCTGAGCCGATTTGCCCTTTCCCTCTCCATAGAGGAAGCTTGAAATCCCTTGAAATTCAGATTTTTTATTAAACATATGAATATTCAAATCCTCGATCATTGAAATTGTATAAGTTCGTATGTTCATATTAAATACTATTGCAAATCATCCCTAAATCGGATCGTGGTTAGATCATATAGTGTACTTATCATTTTTTATTGACGAAAATGGCTCTAGAAGACACGACTGACGTATCGTCTTATAACAGAAGAATGTACGATTTTGATAAATTTTGATTTTCACTGAATGTCGTGAGTTGAACGCCACTCTGAAGTGGGGCAATGTCGTGCCCTCTCGCATTTGTTGGCGCTCTATTACTCAAAATCCATCATCCATTATTTCAGCATAACTAAAGTGAGTGAAGATCGGACTTCCGTGAAAAAGGGTTGACTGGGAATAGGAATTCTTTTAAATAGTTACCATGGAAATAATATGCGTCGTTCCTACGTGAATATTCTCCGGAGATCTCTTACTTTCTCTCTACTTGTCTGCATCGTCTGTCTGTCTTTCTTTCTCCGTTTCTAAAGCCCTTTCTGTTTATTTATTCATCTTGCTCCATCCTCCCCTCTCTTTGCGCTCTATCCATAATGCTTTGAAAAACTTAACACAATTCGTTACCTTTCTTATCTTCTGAAGTAAACCAGGATCTCTTCATTTGTTATATTTCACACTCTCCCGTGTGTATCGTTGAGTCATTTACCCTGACCTTTGACCTTTAACCTTTTCTCCTATTTAATATTTGTATGGTCCGTTTAGGCCTACACTTTAAGTAGCAATTACATATCTGTTGTCGCCGATGTATTTAAAAGAAAAAGAAACTCAACGTTCCCAAATGGACAAACCATTCATTTGAACGACACAATCATAGCAACATTATAAACTTGCTGGAAATACGATCGAATATCAGAATAGAATAATCATTTGTTGAAGGAATCTAGAAAACAAAATGGCGTACATCGGGAAGAATAAAAATTACAATGAAAAAATGACAATTATATTGACGACAGTACAAACATCGATGATTCTAAACGAATAGGACAGAACAAAAAACAAGAGTTTGGTCGAACTTTACGAGATCACGTGACTGACATCTTCGGGGAGGAAACTAGATCGGATGGAACGAGTCGAGGACAAAATAAACCGTCGTCAAGACGTCGCCAAACAGGATCTAATGGACTGGATACAAAGTGAAAAATTAGGTCAATACTGCATAATCAAGACTAGGTATAACGAAAGGAAAATTCGCTTATTGTCTGTTGACATGTATTTTTTTTTATTTGCTCTGTAAACGTGCATGGATTGCAAAGTATTCGATCGTCGTCGCTTTAAGTGGGAAAAGTTGGAATAAGACAAGCCACTGGCTCTATTGAATTTCCCCAATTTGCGGTAATGACCTTTTTACTTTAATCACTAAAGATTAGATGTCTACACGATAGCGATTCCCCTTTTTTAATATGTCTTTTATCCATATCACGAAAGTAATTTCCCTGAAAATTCAACATCAGGAAATGCATAAGCTATATTCTGCTTCAATCTGAATGGAAATCCAACCTAATTAGCAAGTTGATCCAAGAGAAAGCAGACAAAACAGGTTGGTTAAAGTGTGAAAAAAATCCGATAAACTTTCAGAAAGGTTTCTTGGAATTAAAATCGAAATTATTTGTATTGCAATTTCAAATTGGCAATTTGGTTAGGATAAAGTCGAACAATGCTCTAATTTCCTCCCACACACACAAACTAAACCAACAATAATTATACTATCCTGCTTTTATACAATTTACCATGATATCGAAGAAAAGCTGGAGTGCCCCTTTCTTTTCAGTATTCATTTCATTCTCTGTCTAATAGATTTTCACATTTTCCAAGACATTTTCATACAATGATCTCAGCGAATATGCAAAACGTAAGCACGGATGAGGAGATAATTATTGCTTAGAGAGTCGCATATCTCGACCCAGAACAATTTCTTCCGCAAAACCGGTATGCAATTATTAGCATTTCAATACCCGAATAATGATGGAATAGTAATTGTTTTGGGAGTTATGTTAGCAGAAATGAGGCAATTGGTAATCATTCCATTCCACTATGATGGTGTCAATGACCATTGGTTTGAGGTCCCCCCCCCCATTAGTTTATCATATTTGTTCCCTTCGGAGAGTATTTTGTTTCTTGTTTCCTTTTAAATCACAATCACGCCTACTCCTCTGGGTATTGTAATTTTCAAATGCAATTTCTTTTGACGAAAACAAAAATAGCTAACATAATTCTTCTGGGATCTAGCCAACTAAAAGAAAAAAAATAAACCACCATGAAGGGGCGAAATATTGGCTCTTTTTAAAAGTAATTCACTTCATTGAGCTCAGATAATATGACTCTAATCATGATAATCGTGCGGGAAAATCCTTTCTCGAGACGAGTTCATAATTTCGGTGTCCCGCCCTATCTGATGGCATAATTCTTTTGGAGCAGACGATAAATGTATTTGAAGCAGAATCCGAACTAGGTTAACGATACTTCAGTTGGTGCTTGGCTAAAAAGGGAGAAATAGAAGAGAGAGAGAGAGAGAGAGAGAGAGAGAGAGAGAGAGAGAGAGAGAGAGAAAAGGTTGATATAGTCTGGGGAGTCTTAAGAGATATCTCCAGAAAATCTCCTTGATCGAAAAGAAAATCTTGAGGCAACCTGGCCTCTATCTTTTTAGTTGGAATATAATAATATACAAAGAGAAAAGAAAATCCGGGTATTTGACGACACAGTTACATGGATCATCTTGTTGCCACAATAAAGATTAGTTACCTTTCGTCAATACCATACTTGATATTTAGGCTCGAGTACTATGAACTTTTTCAACCACTCTCCCTTAAAAGGAAAATGTGCAGGCAACAAATTGAGAATACGAGAACATAGTCTAAAGTAGAATAATGACAGTCAGGACTACGAGCCCAATATCACCAGATGACGTCTTTGGACCGTCTTCAAATTGTTTCAAGCCCGCGTATTCCAAGAAAAAAAGAATTAGCGATCAGAGAAAATAAGGAAGATACAATATAACAGTGAAAATATAATACGTTAACAAAAAATTCTAGATATAGGGAATAAAAGTTTGCCTGAATAAGAAATGAGGGACGTCCAAATATCGGTGCCATTTAAATTCCTATGAAGGCTGCAGCTCAACCCCCCCCCCCGATAATTTTATTAAAAAAGAAATAAGCTCATAAAGTTAAAGAGTCATTAAAAAATGAAATAATGGAAGTATGGTCATGTAAGCTGCTCGTTCTATATACCTCATCGTGCTCAGGAATTTCTATGGTATTGAGACAACCTCCTAGCCCAAATGGCTTAAAGATATTTTCAGTAATATCGAATTATGGTTGCAATTTATTAAACTGAAAATAGCTATTACGTCCATCAACTCAAGTCTAGTCCGTTGCGGCAAGTGTTGTGATTAACTCTATAAATAGCTCAATAAGTACCAAGGCGCAATTTTGGAACCGTTAAAGACATTTAAAGCGTGCACATGCGATTTGAAATCGATCGAATTAAACATGGTCAAAGAAAGTGATTGAGGGCGGTGACGCAGCCCGTGGGAGGGAAGTTGCGAAAGGCGATTAAACAACTCTCTAACGTCATCAAATACCCTTTTCATTGATGACTCCCTTTATTCTTTTTGAAAATAAAGAATTGAAGTGTTTTAAAAAGGGCATAAATATTCGTTATATCACATATTCTCTCCCATTTTTTTAAGTAGGAAGTTAAGGGTCAAATGATTATCGCTTTGATGTTTAAAACACTTTTGCAAAAACCTTTTTTTTTCTTTCTTCTAGAAAGTCGTCTTTTCTGTCACATTGATATTTAATCTCGTCTTTTATATAATTATAGAAGAAGTGGTACGAATAACGTCCCGAATATTTTTAAAGTCCTCTCTTAGTAAGTACACGTTTGGCAATACATATGCAGTTATGAATGACCGTTACCTTCAAAATCCACTTTGGAATGTCGATAAAGATCACTTTCTCATCGAGAAATGAAATTACATGTTCTTAATGGAAAGCATGGAAAGGCAGATTTTCTAAAAACAACAAAAGATGAGCGACCATCCCGCGATAAAACTGCCCCCAAGAAATCGCTGCTGATCGTATCTCTTTCTCTACCCCCTGACAAGCCAGAAGAAGGAGGGGAAGGAGAAGGAGAAGAAGGAGAAGAAGAAGAAGAAGAAGAAGTAGAAGAAGATGAAGAAGATGAAGATGAAGAAGAAGAAATAGAAGAAGAAGAAAAGGGGGGGGAGAGAGAGATAGAGGGAAAGTGGGGGGGGGGGGGGGGAGAGAGAAAGAAAGAGAACCGGGGGGGGGGGGGTGGAGAAATCAACACGAGATCTCTGTTACGAAAGAAGAAGAAAGAGCACTGCCCTAATATTTCGTAATGACAAAGTATTTATATCACAATGATTTTTGGAAGAATCCATTAAAGCTTGTACCTTTTGAGAAATCAAATTTCAATCCATTAATGTATACCCCACACAAATCATGTTCGGGTTATTTAATATGTCACTGTGAGGTTCGCCTATATCAAAATATAATGGAAAGGGCCATTGGAAAATTATGCTTTCAATCGAATGTTTGAAAGACTTTGCGATGGTGTTAAAAGAACATCTTTCGTCCCTCTCGACATAAAAGAACGTTTCCCCGGGAAAGGATTATCTGTGAATTCGCGTGATCCATGACCTCAAGAGTAATGAAATTTCGTATGGGCCAATAATTGGTAGATTTTGCTTTTAATCCAGTCAAGTATGAAAGTAAAATCACTCCGTTGCAGGCATGGTTTTCTGAGATGGCACTTCATGTTATGAGGACCTCTTTAACTGTTTACGCAGTAATTCAGTTCGTCGCCGTATTTCTTTAGTATATTAATTATTTTGTAAATATAATACCCTGTGTGTTTGAATCGAATTAAAGAAATGAGTTCCGAGTTGAGACTTTGTAAGGCACTCGATCGATGCGAATGTGAGTAAATAGCGCCATCTTACACCAGGACGATTACATGTTCACACGAATATTTTGATATCTGAAGAAGATGTTGGGATAGTGATATAGAGAGTGATTATACGTAAGAACAAAACTGTCTCTGGTAAGGTATTACATGTGCTCGATCATGCACGAATGCAACTTCTAATAACGACCCAAAAATGATTTTAAGGAATCAATTTGCTTTATTCGAACCGATTGGGTTCCAGCGGGGGAAAAACAACCCCCTCACATTTCCCTAGTCCTGTTCCATTCGACCACATTTAAATCTGACAATCCTTCATCCGAATATCGTATGAAGTTGAAGGTCGAAAATGGACATGGTCGCAAATAAATTCCACCTACATTTTTCATTAGGGACAACGGCTTCTATCGTATTTCTCAAATGTCAGTTTCAAAGTGAAAAATGTGAAACATAATAACATCATAATAAACATAGCATGATTTCGAGCATAGTACATTTAGCAGAGTGGAGAAGTTAAAGATTGTAATTATCTTCTGTTGTATTCAACAAAGTTGATTAAAAGAATAGATAGCTTGTCAACACATTGACAAAATACGTTGGCATTGTTTATCGATATAATTATGACACTGAAACAAAATGAACTCAATATATGATCCTTTTTTTTATGACGTATGAATTTCCTCTTCTTTATAAAGAAAATCCGAATCCATGTGTGTTTATGTACTTGCTTTCACAGCCATGATTGTTGGTGTTGTCTGAATAATGAGGAATTTCGTAAAATGTCTTACTCGGAGGCTTATCCACACATCGGCTTCAGGCATTTAACCCCCTCCCCCCTTGCTCCTGATTGCCCCTCCTCCCAATTCACTTCGGGTCTTATTGACCTTCATAATGGTGTGCTCAAACTTTCATCTTCTTCGCAATTCATCATCATAATCACGGTAGACTCACGCTTGATTGCCCGACATAGCGAGCGATGGCTACTAATGGGTCAGCTTAGCTACTGGAATCAAAATGTCAAATTCTAGCCTGCCACATCCACGTCAGAGATGTTATAGGAGTGGAAGGAAAGACCAGGAAAGAAGAAGCTAAACTCATCATGCTCTAGTTCTCTGCCCAGCGTCTTGGAAGATCGTCCAACATCCATCGAATATCTCTTTGCAAACATTTTGTTGACATTGTGACGCTGTATTATTATTGGTGATATTTTGTATATAATGTTGTCTTCTTTTGGATACGGACTTGCTGAAAAAAGCCATGCGGCTGAAAGCAGGTTTTTAATTTTGTTTTATCACCGTATCGAAATAAATACATTCACAAAAACTATTTAGCATTACATTAATAAGAAGAATTTTTTTTTCGCCGTCGTATATTCAGTATCTTAAAATTTAACCAACCAGCTTTCTTGAACTTGATAGGCGAGGACCACTGAGGATGAGAAAAGTTTATTTTTTTTCGGGAACGGTTTTGGTGAAGTTATTAATGTACGGGGGATTTCATGTCAACCTACATCATGCCTGCCACGCAATCGATGAATTCTGAAAACACTGCGTTTCATCACGTTATCATGCGACATTCTGTTTTAGGAAGAAACAGAACAAATAAAGATGGCGATTACAAGATTTAAAATTCTTCTTTTACTCTTATTTCAAAGGGATCTCTTACTAAACCAAATTCTGCTTGCTACAAAATGGATGAAAATTCCAAGACCTGTGGTTTTCATCAGGTCAAGCTGTCTTAGGAAGAAGTAGAAATAGTTGTTCAAGATTACCGAGATTTCCATAATTCCTTTAAGATTTTGATTTTCAAAGGGGCTCCATGTGAAACTAAATCCTACCTGCAACGAAATGGATTAATTTTGAGGAACTGCTTTCCATCAGGTTTTCATAAAACCATCTGTTTAAAGTTACTATGTCCCTTTTGCAGCAAACATCAAATTCTGTAGAACTTCGCAGGAATTATGAATATGTCATATAATATGTCCTATCTATGTAATTTTAACTTTAGCAGTGTCCTAATATTCAAATTATGCAAGGAAACCCGTTTATTTGCTAGACGTCACTGTCAGACACTATTGAGTGACTGACTGGCTTTTTCTTCTTTGGTAATAACATACATAAAATGAGCTGTAAAGGGTCATAAGCATTTGTCTACATCTATAACCCACTTCTTGTAATGGCCAAAATTAAACTGATTGAATCTTTGCGCAGCATAAAACGTACGACCATTCGGTACAATGGTCTGAAAATCAGACTTTTACTTAATGGCTCTATAGCTCTTAAGTCGATTAGACAACTAATAGTCGTTATTTCCCAAATTAAAGAAACTTTCAAGCCCCCTTTTTTAAAAGGGAAGTTCTAAATTAGTATTTTCTTTCAAATGCCGTTGGAATTTAAACTTCATTTTTTTGGCCTGTAAAATGGGACATAGTACCTTTAAGGGAGAAGCAGATAAAAAAGTCGATTCCAAATGTTTGATTTTTCTTTGATTTTGATTTCAAACGAGTTTCATGATAAACTAAATCCACCTTGTATAAAATAGCTTGATAACTAGGACACTGGTTCGGGTTCCCAAGTAACGAGCTTGTTCAAAATTACAAAAATTACCTCTAAATAAAGGCGCTGGTTATTATAAAACCCAGTATTTTATCAGTAGGCAAAATACGTCACAACAATGTTTGTCAATGGGGCGTCGAAGATAATTTGACGACATAAAAACAATATTTGCCGACAGGGGTTTAAAAGGCCATGAATATTAATTGAAAACACAGTTTGCCAAGAAGACATGAGGGAATGGGTGGGGGGGGGGGGGGGCAGTGGCGCTATGAAACCTTAGCCATTCTGACAAGGGCAAGGCATTCTTAACTTTCCAGAGAGCTGGAAAACGGATTTGCAATAACAAAGTAGAAACAAACAAGACTGAGAAAAAAAGCTGAAGATAACCTTGGCTGCTCATTTTTTGTCTCTTTTATTGTAACAAAATGCTGAAATGAAGAATCGTTGGTACAAATTGAAAAACTGATGCATCGATCTATCTTTGTGCGTTAAAATAAAAAACCTTGAAAACGTAGAGTAAGCAATCCATTTTCATGATGGAAAGTGGCGAAGAGAGACTAAATTGAGGCAAAGTATCTATGCTTCATATTCAATGCAGATATATTTAGAACGAATTTCTAGGCAGAAAAACTGTGATTGATAAACTGATATAGAGTTAACAAAACAATTTAACAACAGAGAAATCGGTAGGGGAAGGTCGGTATGCTATGGTCACATTACCCAAAAATAGCCTGCTCGGCGGCCGAGCGATGAGTTTTTAGCCAATTATGCGCTAGGTCGCTGCTGAAGTTTAAGCGCGGAGTTAAAATTCGGGCGGCGCCTGCTCACTTTCACTCGCCGCCGCACAGTGGGCCAGAATCGCCTCAAAGTGTGCCAAAATTCAAAATTGGCGAATGTGAATTTTTATATTTTTTTCATTCGTTTTGGGAAGAAAACATTCTAAAGAATATTTTTCCACCCATATTTTAATATTTAGCGAGTTTTAAAAGTGTTATATACCCCTGCGAACATGGGAAAATCTATATGTTGCTTCAAAAATGATAAAAAAGGTAACTTTACACTAGGTGTTGAGAATGTATGAAGGGAAAAGCAATCAACTTGATACTGCGTGCACTTCTTGCCTATTGGTAACCCAATTAGAAAATACAATGACCAAATTTATGGAAGCTTCATTTTGGGAAAAATGAGCATTTAATTTCACAAAAAAAGGGAAAAAATGCAATTTTTATATAAAAGTAGCATATTAATTAGGATTCCGGCCGATTCCCGCAGTGATGTTAATCTCAAAATGTCCGCCCAAACCTAAGCTTTCCATGTATGGTATTTCTTTTTGCCATAATTTGCGACTCTGCATGTGCAGGCGCTTTTTCTCCCCACGTCCATCGATTATTATTAGGCATAATCGGTACAATTTTGTACTGTTTACGCACAGCCGATTCAACGCTCGTCCGCGTAACCATGGCAACGGTTACGTGAGTGTAGAGCGTGTAGCGTAGTGTATATTGCTTTCACACGTTGATGCAATTCGCAATCATATATGATATCATTCTAGGAGAACTTGGATTGAAATAAACGATGGCGGTATTAAGAAGACAGCTTTTTCATGCTGTGCATTCAGCTGGCTTCATTTCAGACATCAAACTGGCATCCAAAACATCCATTGATGCATTATGTGCATATCATAATTTGGGTAACAAGTCAAACATCCCACAAAAACTTCTCAAGAGTTTGTCAAAGACTATTGGACGCTTTCTGTATCGTATGCGAGAGAAATGGAACAAGTGTGGTCGTCGCCAGGAATATTTCATGAAAGGAAACGAGGACTGGCTTAATCAGACATTGACATTCAATACTGAGGTAGAAACATTTCTTGCACAGCAAAACAGCACAGATACCGGGACAGAAACAGAGCCAACTTCAGACTTGCCAGGCACGTCACAGGGCGCATCCAATGTGGGACGTCCAGCTAAGAATTGGGACACTCTCTCAGATCGTTCTAAAAAAAGAAAAGCACACCACCTTCTAGAAGACAGGGAACCAGAGGAACTTCTATATGCGGCATCTCAAGGCGTGTATAAGAAAAATTCAAGTTTGAAATATGTGTTGAAATTCGCAATGCTAACACCATCAAGACCAGCTAAAATAAGAAAACTGATATCAGAAAAAAAGAAAGAACCATTAAAATTCTCAAGTGAAGAAGCTTTGTCACTTTTAGTTGAAACAGGAATGACAAAACAGGCATACCAAACAACCAGACTTGCTGCAAAAGGTAAAAATGCTGATATTTATCCACCGTATAACGAGATTAGGGAAGCTAAGGAAAAATGTTATCCCAATGACATCTCAGTCACGGAAGACTCTGGGAAAGTACCCCTACAAAGCCTCTTAGACCACACTGCACTTCGGATAATTCAGGAGCAGAAGGACACTATCACGCAAGTCATTGAAAATTTAGAAGAAGATGAACAGTTCAATTGTGAATTGGTGTGCAAATGGGGCTTTGACGGCTCATCAGGCCACAGTGAATACAAACAGAAGTCTACTGCAGGTACGTGTTTTCTCCTTTCCACCCTACAGAGCTAAATGCGTTTATTCTTTTTTATCAGAGAGACCAACATCAGCATTAAAGCTGATTCATGAAACAAATAAAAAAAGGACATATCTTAAGTAAAATAAAAACACATGGTTTTAATGCTCCAACAATTAAACAAGCTTAGGTTTCCATTAATATTTATTACCTGATAATTATATATATTTCTTATGAGCAATGATATTTTATGTTTTGATAAAATAAATAATCAAAGCCTCCAAATGTTGGGATAATATAGATACATTTGGACGTACATGATGTATGAGTATAACATTTTAAGTTTCATTCTGATGAAATTTTAAAGTAATTTTGAATTCATGTTTGCTGTACACGATTATGCATTTCTGACATAATAATTTTATTTTTCTACTGCAGGTAGTTTGGATGACAGCAGCATATTCTGCACTACTCTAGTTCCGCTGCAATTGAAGGTAAAAGACAGTATTTTGTGGCAAAATCCGGTTCCTTCTTCGTCAAGATTTTGCCGACCCATTCATCTTCAATTCAAGAAAGAAACAACTGAACTCTCTCAGGAAGAGTATAGATCTGTTCAAGATGAAATCAAGAAATTGCAACCTATGAATGTATCTTTGGACATTGATTATGAGCTGGCAGCAGATCTAAATAGGAACGACAACATACAGATTAACTATGAATTGCACTTCACCATGGTAGATCAGAAAGTCGTGAATGCTCTGACAGAAACCAAGTCATCTATGCGATGCTATGTCTGTGGGGCCACTCCCAAACAGTTCAATGACATAGAGAAACTTCCCTCCGCGTCAAATGAGGAAGCTTATAGCTATGGACTCTCACCTCTACATAAATGGATCAGATGTTTTGAGATGTGTATTCACATTGCTTACAGAATTACGATTAAAAAGTGGCGTGTTTCAACTGAAAATGACAAAGCTGTCGTCGCTGCTCAGAAGAAGAAAATACACGATCGCTTCAAAGAGGAAATGGGTCTTAAAGTAGATGAACCGAAACAAGGATCGGGAAATACAAACGATGGGAACACTGCACGCAGAGCATTCCAAGAGGAGGACACCTTTGCTGACATTTGCGGGTTAGATTTGAACTTAGTACATAGGATTCACATGATCTTAGTAGCAATTTCTTGCAAATCCTCTCTAAATCCAGTACGATTTGGAGACTATTGTCGCAGAACAGCAGAAATCTATGTACAACTCTACCCATGGTATAAAATGCCTGTGAGTGTGCATGTACTGCTGCTTCACGGCTCTACCATTCTTGCTTGTTCAGTTCTACCGATCGGGATGATGAGCGAAGAAGCTCAAGAAGCCAGAAACAAGGACAACAAGGTATACAGAAGGAAATTTGCAAGAAAGACATCAAGAGTAGACAATATGAGTGACGTGTTCCACCGTCTTATGGTTACAGGCGATGTTGCCATCAGTCTTTTATCACTTAAAACTCCACAGCCAAGAACCCTGCCACGTGAAGTCCAAGAGATGCTGAAAGACTTTCGGGTCATTCAAGACAATGATTCTCTAGACAGTGACTCGTAATGAGAAGCAAAAGGACCCATACATAGAGATATGGCAAAAACGTTATAAAACGTTCAAGGGTATTTCATATTTTTAAATCATAATCATTTATTTGATTATATTCCAAATCCCTTTGAACATCTTCTGAAATCAATCGATGTCTCATTCTTTAAATTTATATGGAAAGGGAAACCCGATACAATAAACAGAAAACAAGTAGTTTGTAAATACGAAAATAGTGGACTAAAAATAGTTGATGCCGGACAATTTTATAGAGAGAAATTTAAAAATGCTCCAATTGTGCGTCTTAGGTCCAGAAACCCCTGAAAAGTTTCCCTAGTCAGTGTCATATGAATCTGTTTATGTGTTACAATGCATGTTGGCCTTTTCCAATCAGAAAACTGTATTGTAATGACGTCAGAGAAATTTGAAAATGCTCCAATAGTGTTTCTTAGGTCCAGAAACCCCTGAAAAGTTTCCCTAGTCAGTGTCATATGAATCTGTTTATGTGTTACAATGCATGTTGGCCTTTTCCAATCAGAAAACTGTATTGTAATGACGTCACAGAAATTTGAAAATGCTCCAATTGTGTTTCTTAGGTCCAGAAACCCCTTATAAGTTCCACTAATCAGTGTAATATGAATCTGTCTATGCGTTACAATGAATATTTGCCTTGTCCAATCAGAAAACAGTATTTTAATGACGTCAAAGAAATTTGAAAATGCTCCAATTGTGTTTCTTAGGTCCAGAAACCCCTTATAAGTTCCACTAATCAGTGTAATATGAATATGTCTATGCGTTACAATGAATATTTGCCTTGTCCAATCAGAAAACAGTATTTTAATGACGTCAGAGAAATTTGAAAATGCTCCAATTGTGTTTCTTAGGTCCAGAAACCCCTTATAAGTTCCACTAATCAGTGTAATATGAATCTGTCTATGTGTTACAATGAATATTTGCCTTGTCCAATCAGAAAACAGTATTTTAATGACGTCAGAGAAATTTGAAAATGCTCCAATTGTGTTTCTTAGGTCCAGAAACCCCTTATAAGTTCCACTAATCAGTGTAATATGAATCTGTCTATGCGTTACAATGCATATTTGCCTTGTCCAATCAGAAAACAGTATTTTGATGACGTCACACGGATTTGAAAATACTCCCATCGAATTCTATGGGTCCGAAAACCCCTTAGATACTTTAACCAGGAACTTCATTAACCTTCTTCAATGAGAAATTAATTTTGGCACACTTTGAGGCGGTTCTGGCCCACTGTGCGCCGAGCCTATGCTCGGTGGCCGGGCGGTCGCCGCCCGGGCGCTGACCTAATGGAGCGTTCACCGTCGAGCGATTTAGGTCAAAAATCGAAGCCGATAGGTCAAAGGCTGTCGAGCAGTCGCCGCCCGGTCGCCGCCCGGTCGCCGCCCGGTCGCCGCTGGGAAATCAGTCGGTCACTGGGCGGCCAGTTCAAAATCCGTCGAAAGCCTTTGACCTATAGCGGCTTCGATTTTTGACCTAAATCGCTCGGCGGCGAACGCTCGATTAGTTCGGTGCCCGGGCGGCGGCCGGCCGGGCACCGAGCGTATTTTGGAGCCCCGCCGATCACTGGCCGGCCGCCGTGCAATATCTTTAAAATCAGCCGGCGGCCGGTTGGAGACTGCTCGGGAATCGGTGGGTCACCGGTCGGTCACTGCCGGGACACCGCGCGGAAAAGCTCCGCGATTTCGCCCAGTTTTGACCTAAAATCGACCGGCGACCGACGGGAAATCGACAGGGCACCGCCTAGCCACCGCTGAGGCTCAACAGTTTGCTCGACTTCTCCAAAAATTGCTGGGCGATGCCTAAATTCCAGCAGCGACCGAGCAGGCAACTAATCGGTCGGTCGCCGCTCTGATTTGTGAGCATAGCTTTAGGGCATTGATGACAGCGGAGTAGCGCCAGACAAGGGGGTCACCGGTCTTTCTATGTGGATGAAATATGTGACTATGCCAGCCTACCAATTGGAGTAGAATGGGGGGGGGGGGGGGTCTACGGCCATTATCTTATTTTACCCATTCCTTGAGGCTTGTAAGACTCACCCTTTCTGTCTGTCCGCCATCAATAGGAAGGAAGAGGGGGAAGAGAGAGAGAGAGAGAGAGAGAGAGCAGGGGGGGGGGGGGGGTACATGGTACATGCCCCTGTTGCTAGCTATTGGCTTGCGGAGTATTCAAGATATTTAAGGATTCGCATTGTGCTCATGACCGCGTGTCATTATTTATGATTATACGTGTTTTGGTTATGATGGGTACAAAATTTGTACATGCTAAATACACCTTAATTGAGTTCTATAAAAAAAAGGCTCCTCAGAAAACATTTCAAGAAGCCGGAAGCTCGTGAAAAAAAAGATCATTGAATAGCAGTGCTGTCCAAGATGTTTACTTTCAACTGTCACCCCCCTCTCTCTCTCTCTCTCTCTCTTTTTGGAAGTATACATGCATTTGAGAGAGATATATATATAAAAAAACCGTTGCTTACTAACATCTTGGCAGTGAGGTAGAATAACCACCACTATAACATTCATATGGAGGGGAGGGATGGAGAGAGAGGGAGGGATCCAGAGAGAGAGAGAGAGAGAAGCTAGAGATAGTGGATCTCAACTGGAATGGAAAGAGAAAAAACGACCCAGTTGGACTGCATATAAAGCTGGATTGAGGTGTGAGTTTCAGCGCCAGTAAGGGCATGAGGGGCTCGCGCGCGGGAACTGACGGGTATAAATCAATAAAAACCTACATAAATATTCGATCGAGATAGTATCTGTTTCCCCGAAAATGACGGCTTACACACTCGCTTCGATCTGATCTCAACGTGTTGAATATTTGAATGTGATTGCACTGCTATGTGCGGAGGTGGTGGCAGCATCGACGTGACTTGCTTGTGGAGCCGAGGGGTTGATATAGAGAAACAGAGAGAGAGAGAGAGAGAAAAAAAAAAAGCGAGATAGATATATATAGAAGGAGAAAAAGAGAAAGAGAAAGATATATATAATTATATGGAGAAAAAGAGAACGAGAGAGAGAGAGAGAGAGAGAAAGAAAAAAGAGAAAGAGATAGAGAGAGAGATAATTCCTTCTAATGGCGCACATGCCTATTCTACGCCGCAGCGTCCGCTAAATGACGCGCCCCATCCCGCACACACACATAATGTGCTTGCGTGCGCCACCGTACTCACAGTCGCACAAGAAGAAAGAACGAAAAGGAAACAAAAAGGAAAAAGAGAGAATTAGGAAAAGAAATACACAGTAGGGGTGAGGGAAAGTTCCTAAAGGCAAAGAGGAACATGCTTGACCTTTAACCCAAAGTAACTCTACATCAGCGTTAGATATATTACATTTATAAAAAATATTTTAAAATTAAATCCTCTCTCAGCGATGCAGAACACCAAGTAGAAAAGTACGATTCCAATGATAACCATGACTTATATCCTTTTTTATAGCAACCTCTACCAACACCTATCAACAGAGTGGTCACAAACTAAACACTTTACAGAAAAAAGGTCCAATTTGGTCAATTTATTCTGATACCTTGATAAAGATATTATTCTGATTATTCTATTCTGATATTCGATCGTATTTCCAGCAAGTTTATAATGTTGCTATGATTGTGTCGTTCAAATGAATGGTTTGTCCATTTGGGAACGTTGAGTTTCTTTTTCTTTTAAATACATCGGCGACAACAGATATGTAATTGCTACTTTAAGTGCTTAGAACGGTTCGAAATGTAGGTCAATAAATCAATTAAAAATCGTGAAAGACTGAACATAGTGAACAACAAGCTCTTTTAATAACGCATGCATGTTCAGCCGATTTACGCCCACTCTTTCTAGTAGCGATTATCAATGGTTGAAATGCAATCAAGGTCATTTTAATGATGAATTTGTCTGTGTCTTCCTGAAGATTACGTCGTTACCAAAGCACCGATCCATTTCTGAGATACCCATTTCTGCGCATGAGCATGATGGTAATAATCGTTTTCGATCGAACCCTCGATTGTATTAGTTATGGCCCAGCTGCCTCAGATAATTGCAGATTGGGTTCTTGTTCTAGAAAATCATGTAACAGAGGATTTCCATTTATATTAAAATCCAAGCCATTTGTGCAACGATCTTGATGACAAGTGAAATCTTCATGATAACAACTTAATTTATATGCAATCTAGCATAATTCTCATGGCTTTGCATACCACAATTAGTAATGTTTTCCCTTTGTATTTTTTACAATCCACGGTTGAATATTCCGTTGAAAGTTTGATCGAACGAACAGTAATCTAGCAATCATCTTTGTTGTTGAAATTTGTATCCTGCAGATGTGACTTTCATTTCGGATTCCCTCGAAATTAGCTGGATAATACGATCGTGAATGCAGTAAAATAATGATGGATGTGTGTGTTTTCTTTATATCGCGGTTAAATTAGTAAAGGGAAAAAATGCTTGATATACTTCACAATATCGACTTGTACAGGTTATTGTCCTCGTATTCATATTATAAAATGCCTAATTACAAGGCCATTCAGTAAGTTTTTTTTTACAATCTCCTGTTTCTCTTTTTGTGTACAATTTGCCTTTCCACATTCCCCATATCTTTGATGGCTTTCTCATTTATGGGGGCCATTTTCTGGTCATTTTTTACTGTCATTTTTTGCCATTTTTTGGTCATTTGGTCGGAAAGGGCACATGTGCTGCGCCAATGGTAGCTAACCAACGAAAATGTGTATTTGTACAGGTAATGTTAATATACGACTCCTTGAATCTACAGCTATTGAGAGCATTGAGCTCAAACGCCCCCATACATGGATTATAAAACACAATACTATTTAAACTTATATCGAATAACCATTTTGGTTGAATTGTTTGAAACATCATTTCCACAATCTGACAGGTATAAACTTTCTGAAATATTAGATCTGCGAGGGAGTGAGTACTATTTTGTACGCGTTCGTCCAGCAAGAAATTATTGCAAAATGAGTAATGGTTTCATGTGCGGAAGGGCGCAAAGAGATGGCGCTGGCAACAGATGTTACAACAGTACACAAGAAAAAGGGCAGAACACAGTTTTCGCGCCCCTTTTCGGATCAAATCACCATTTCAGTCCTCCTTGCATCACCACAAAAGCTAGCAGTTCCGTTCTTTCTCCACCCATGAAGCAAAACCGTTTAGAATTTTTTTAAATTGTGTTGGCGCCCTTTTACAGAGCACTTGTAAAACGAAAAGCCACCAATCTCTGATTCAATTATCTGATATTCGGAAGAAAATATTAAAGATTTGTTCTTTTTCTTTTCCTTTTAGACTCAGTTTAATCTAGGATACAATTTGCAGTTATTGACGAGATACCACACAGTATGAGGAATGAGTGCGTTATAGTGTCAAACTAACCTCAGGGTTGGGGGAGGGGTGCAGCAATGTACCAAACGCACGTCGTGCTAGTTATTGGTTGAAGATGATACTGACTAAACATGTGCCCCTTTGAGCATTGGAATAAAGTATAAGACCAAAATATGGCTATGGATAAAGGCATAAACTGGTTTGTAACATACGGCAGAAGTCGATAATCTCGTCAAAGGCACACATATGGACGGGGAAAAAAAAGATGTCGGTGACAATTTTCGTCTTTCTAAAACGCCGCTCTTTATTACGTCATTGTTACAGGATATTCCGACAACCTCGTATCCGGGTGTGGTGTATTTGAACTTCTCAAAGGACCCCACGACTTGGTTAGTATTACCCTCCCACCGGCCCAACGGCTTCCCGCCATTTCCACCGGGATATGAGATTGAAACGTTCAGTCAGTGCCCCTTTTCTCTCTTTTGAGTGAAACTCAATACCCGCCTAACCCAATTCCCTTTGTTTTCCTTCCCGTAATTCGGCGATTCGAGGTGTAAAATTGTCCACCCTATATTTGAAGTTTAATATTTCGCCCAAAGAAGTGAATTTCGTTCACTATCACTGACGTCAATCATAAATATCGTCATTGCCGGTTAGTTTTTTTTCTTCAAAATCTGATACTAGTATTTGATTTTCGTGAACATTGTAGAGGGTTGATTACATAAATCCATAATACATCTACAACACATTAAAAAAGGCTTTCGAGACATTAAACAAAAAAAGCCCGAATCTAACAAAATTACGTGTCAAAAAAATCAACCGGAAATCAATCGGGAGAACTTTAACAACTTATAGGCTTAGTTCTTATACTAGTATACTTGTGATTTATGGCACATCCACAGCGAATTAAATGCATGACAATGTCACATTAGGAGTGATCAATTAGAAAGAGTGTCTACAGGCATTCCAAGAAAAGCGTATGCCGTATGTAACAAGATCAGGAAGGGTGTTTCCCCGTTTTCTCTTTTTCTGAAAAATCCAAAGACGCAAAATCCCAATCGTTTCCCATTTCTACCCGTTTAATATTTTTCATTAAAATCCAAGGACGCCGAACCCCGATCGGTTCCTTATTCTTACTGTCAACAAATGAGTGAGCATGTCGATTACTTAGCTGAGAGCAGAATTTTCTGTATGTAATCACATTGTAAACTAACTAGGGACAGATTGTGAAAATTCAACAAACCTACATGGAATTGCCATTGTGATGAAACTTCTCTCAAACAATTTATCGAAGTACATTTATTTTTTGTGATAAAGATCTATGACCGAAAATCCAAGAACTTTTTGAGGTCGTGTCACTGGTACTACGAAACGAAACATACTCTTGCGACAATTGTTCCGCGCTTAATTCTTTTACACTGACGGATGTATACGTTACAATATACATAACGTCGACCTTTGGCCAAAACATTATACCTAACCTTAACCCTAAATCTGAGTCTAAACCCCAATGCATCCCTAACAATATCCTTATATCTTTGTCGAAACAAAGAACGAGATTAACTATCAATGGGAAATACACGTAAACATGTATATCGGATCACCATTATTTCATTTGATTGAAGAATGTAAATTTGAGTGTAAACATTTATGCTATTCATACCCTTACCACATTTTGTAATTCATTTTTAAAATTATTTGAGAAATTCACTTGTACCGATTTATATTTCTTGGGAATGTAGTAAGAGTATTCAACAAAGGCCCTAGTTCAACCAATCCACCTGTCATTCTTGAGTGGCGAACATAGAAACATTAAATTTACAATGGGTAAGAATAATTCACTTGTGAACGGTAAGGCAACAAATTAGATGAGTAAGGAAACATGTATGATTGTATGGATTGCGGTAATGTAAGATGTATCAGAATCGTCTCAAATGCCTTATATGTACTCCAAAGGTCCGAATGATATAACAAACACAGGAAGCAACTTCGAGTCTACGGTTTAGAATACCAGTCATACCCATCACTAGGCTACAACCATGGACCTACAACATGCTACAACCAAGCAGTCTCGAAATCCCTTGATTGCGGCACATATTCTCTACTAGCACTCCCCTCCCATTTGTCATAATTGACCGTTCTATTTTTTCCAAATAGTTTTCCACCATTTCATTCAAATTAACATCTTTGGTTTTGTGGTAAATCGCTTATCTGGTTATCCTCACTTTGATTTGTTTGCTTATGGCTACTTCATTATGCCAAGTATGTTGTCATTCGAAGTTATACGTAAAAAACACAGCAGTATTTGACTGAATATGATACGTGACTTAAATATAGGTTTCGCAATTTTCATTACAGCCATTGTTTTTGTGATAAAGCTGCTGGTTTTTTAAGCCCTCATGATCATACTCCCTAAAGATAAATTTGAGTTCTGGTCATGCGATTGCACTGTGAAAGAAACGGTGTGGAATCGATCAGCAAAAGATGGTCATGTAGCATATAAGTATTGGTGTGTACCGCAAGGTTCTAGAATCATCAAACTGATGAGAAATTAAGCCCATTTTTGGTAAAGTAACAAGCACTGTACACAGAAAGATGTATATGGGACTACACAAACATGTGGCATAAGCTGTAACATGACATATTTAGAATATGAAGGCATTTGAAGAGCCATGCTTTTCAGGGAACATTTCGTCTCTGATGTTCCACACTGGCATAATAACAGCGAAAACGCTCACAAATTATTGTTTACCTCTCCCAAAAATTCAACCTTCTCTTTAAGCTCTCATGATCATAATCCTTTACTCTCATCAGTCAGGGAATGATATCATGCCGAAACCTTGGTGAACTTAATCTCGCCACATCACACCTCTGTAAAGCAGTCATCTCAAATCCGGGCACAAGGGGTTTGAAGTAGTGTGGGCAGTTAATGGTCATGTGAGACAACTTTTATTATTCAAGAAACACGAGCCGAAGATACCATCCATGTTTAATTCAAAACTTTCACTCAGAAATAAACGTGATCGCATTTGTTTTATGAGTTCATCCTCATTTAAATGGTTCCTTAGAGGTACTTTTAATGCGTTTTATGAGGGACCTTCCGCTATGTTTTTTTTTCTTCAATTTTTCGAGTGCATATTGAATTATGGATTTTAATGTAATTGGATTTCTTCAAAACCTCTCATGATGTTTATTTTAGGGCGACGATATGCAAACACGCTTACTTAAAAACATCGAAAATTACAATGCATGTCAAAAAGTGACCGTGGTGACTTGTATTTGACTTGAATTAATGAGAGCTAAGCATTGCAAAGATAGCAAAGAACATAATTGAGTATCATAGTGTGACGTCATACTGGCCGAGTTGTACAGGCTGCTGGTTCCAAACAATTTTGTGCTAAACAAATGGCGTGGTGATCACACCAGCGCCAAACACTGATATTGCCCTGCTCCAGCCCGTTGCTGGAGTGATTTTGCGGTGACCCTCATGCGCGGGCTCAGGCCTATATATATATATTTTTTTAAATCTCTAAAACAGATATGAATAGGACAGGAAAAGCAGCAAATACTTTCAAGAAACCATCTCAAGGCTGATTTCATTATCGTCTTGGATAGCCTATACAATTCATGTTTAGATTATGACGTCATGGTACAAATTGCATACTTCATTAGGTGATGAAGAAAGCTATTGTAATTACCTTTTGTTCATTTTTCGAAAGTCTGCGCAATTATGTTTCTGGAATTCATCTAAAGTAATGTAAGAATAAAAAAAAAAATGTTTTAACATCTTTCAAAAGTTTTAACATGCTATCTACATGTATATAATCTATCTGTGCCACATTGCATATCATGTCATAGAGAAGGCCTCAGAATTATTTAACTGTGTCCAGCGCAAGATTAATCGGTAATGGTGTTGAAAGTGTTGTCAAGGAACTAATCAGGACATGAAATTAATAATTTTGTAAAGCCGTTGTTTTGCAAAAAGCTCCTTCCGTCAATTATTGGTGTCTATTGTTGTGTGCGAAATTGAACGTTTGGCAAACGAGCAAAGGTGTAGAGAGGCGAAGGAAGTAACCGAGTGTTAATCAATCTTTGCATTTCCCCCTTTTTTTAACTCCAGCGCTACCGATATGTTCTTCAAGACGTTTTAGATCACAAAATTCATCTACTGCCATCTTCGAGGATGCTGCCGAACCCATCATGTAATCTCGCAAATGAATACGTCATCCATTCCAGGGAGATGGAAGCGAGGATCCAGCACATGCATGCTGACGTAATCAATAGCGATGGAAGATGAAGGATTTAGGGGAAAAAGAAGATGAACGGTTGAGTAGCTGGGGCAAGATGCATGATGTTCTTGTTAAGCTGCTTGATGTCTGGCCTGTTTAATCACCCCTCCCTGAATGATTGGGACTGATTGCCACGCCGCACCGGTTGGTGGTCGTCAGTGTTCGAGGGACTTCATCATGAAGGGGTCGGCATGGGATGAGGGATCATCCCTCCCGCACCATTCCTTATTTCCATGACTTCGACTCGTGCCTCATACACATACTAGACATGCTAGAAAAATAATGATGTAACCCCCCCCCTTCCAACAATATCCAAGGTTGTGGTGAAAGTCACGAGAATTAAGCTCTCTCTTGAAGAGGAGACGTATAGCATGAGTGACTTCGTGCCTTGAATAAATGACTAAGATCTATGATATTAGACTATATAGATAAACTCTCTTTGAGAAAAAATCTTCAGAAAAACGTTTGACTATCGGTTTTTATGTCAAACCTACTGTATGGTCTATGAATTAATGAGAATGCGTCTGTTATGATAATTATTTCTTCCACGCAAAGAGAAACGAAAGAGTAAAAGAGGAAAAGTGCAAAAGCTCATCGAAGATTGTGGAAACAATTATAACCAACTTTGTGTGTGAGATTTAAGATGTAATATGAAATGGCTGAACGCTATTTACCAATAAATATATTATTGTAAATGGTATTTAGAAAAGAGCATTCTGGTAGGGATTTCGAGAAGAAAGACTTTGACCATTTCAGTATCAGAGGCCGAATGTATGATAAAGAGGTGATGGAGAATGATTAGGAAATGAGAAGTGGCCCTGCTCGCAAAATGCAAAAGAAATGGAGAAAAGACAAATAAAGCCTCAAATAATCTGATCGCAATAAAGAAAACAAAACTGAAAGTGACATGAAGGAAGAATGTACTTTCCCCAAACGAATTATTAGAGCCCCCGATTGACGTCATAAGCTAGGAACGAAAAGCAAAATTTTGCTATATGGTTATTTCTAGACGTATTTCAGATGGGTCTTACATTACAAGTTAGCGTATAGTGTACATTCATGATCTATCCATCAAAATAATGTAAATTAAATTAAATCATATGAAATCAAAATAAGGAAAGAATTGAATTATTAGATCCTTTAGTGGCCAGTATCGACTGAATTTAGTCCCCCCAAAAGAAGGAAACCTCCACCCAGGTTGAGAAGTGCCGGACGTTTGTAACGGTATAGCATTTTTAAAATTTTATTCCACTGACCATATACATTCATCTGGTTGACCACATGTCCACTCTTGACAAGGTCAGCGTTACCATTCTCTATTCCAAATATAAACATGATCTCAGTCGTGATTACTTCTACATTTTTATTGCAAATGTAGTTGGGTAAAATGTAACCACGATCACGACGACCGAACAAGGATTTTTAAAGGTTTAGGTGTTACTGGTTACGCACTTCATGACATTAATGAATGAGGAATACCACGAAATTAAGCATACAAAGAACTACCATAACACCACGATGCACATTTTTATCAGTAGTCTATATTCTATTAAGACATTTTAGATTCAAACTTTAGTTGAGTAAAATATGTTTATCATTAAGAATGATAAACGTTAAGGGAAACAGGCACTCCCGGAAAAAGCTTGCATTCCCGCGTTAAAAATGAAGCGCATAGAGACGACGGGATTCAAGATGCAGCGAACACCCCACACGATGAAGGTTAACGCCATACGCCTCTTGGATGTTGGATGTGGGTCTTGAGGCAATCTTGGTAATGATGAAGATCGCACCTGTGTCTGGTATGTCAGAATCATCATCATCATCTTACGAATCGCTCAATGAGACTGGTATAGGATGAAAAATCTCAAAGGTTGCGGCGGGAAACATCCATGTGACTTGGAAGCAGGAGAGCTGTTAATGTGTATGTGTGTGTGCCCTATAAAAAAAGAAAGTGTGTGTGTGCGTGTGAGAAAGAGAGAGAGAGAGAGAGAATGAGAGATGGATATATAGGAATGAACAGTGATATTTGTGTGTGTGTGCGTGTGTGTGTGTGCGCGTGCGTATGTGTGTGCGTGTGTGTGTGTGTGTGTGTGAGAGAGATAAAGAGAACGAGAGTTAGATAGTGAAAAAGAGAGAGAGAGAGAGTGAGAGAGACAGACAGCTTGACAGAAAAACATAGTAAAAGTGAACAGGCGTATTGTGTGAGTGGGTGTGCGTGTGTGTGATAAAGAGAACATACATGGAGAGACTTGAGAGAGATTTAGAGATAGAGAGAGAGAGAGAGAAAGAGAAGAGAGAATTCTTTTCTCTACAAATAGAAGTACTTTTTCTTCTGTAAATGGGCCAAGGAGAAGCATCACCTTTCGTGATATTTTGAATCTTACTCTCCATATCGCTGGGTCAAAAACTATCAAATCGCATCAGAAAACAAAATCTATTGCAACACTTAAAAATTGTGATTCTGTAGTTCCTTCAACGTTATTTTGATTAAACGCCAGTTTTTGTAATGCATGATTTCAATTGTGTTATTTTAAGATAAAAAAGTGCTTTCAAACAAAGTTGTTTTGATAGATGATAAATCTGTTTGTATAGTAGCAAAGGATGGTACTCGGATATTCAGATGATAAGATGTCACAAAATGTCCAGATTTGATAATTTTAAATTCTAACAAGACGAGACAAAACAAAAACAAAACAGCAAAACTAACCAGCGCACAGACAAAAAGTCTAGGTGTCGAGGCATCTTATACATTAATTCTTTAATAACCTTTTGTAATTGCAGAGAGGCATTAATGTGATTGAGCTTGTCGAACATTAAGATGACACAATAACATAAATCATTCCAACGAATACTTGATGGCATATCACCTGAGGAATTTCGATGACAAACGTCTAGATTTTAAAACCTCGTCAGCCATAATCGCCCCTAGACGGATGAACTGGAGGGCTTTTGTCCTCATAAATGGGCGCGATCCGGAATAAAATCAAGACCCGACTCTGCAGGCGTACCTGTGACATATCGATGTGTCTTAAATTATGACAAGTTTACCTGAAATAACCGATTTCCCGTCCATGCCGTCCATTACATTTTTATGAAATTCGCCGACGATGTGAAGAGTTCGACACGCGACGCGACACGGCGCTGCTTGCTCGGATTGGCGACACTTTGCGTCGATTTTCCGGGAGAGATGTGACATTAGCAAGCTATATTTGGAAGAATGTTTGTATGGTCGATATCATGTACCAAGGTGATAGAATTTTGGAACCGCACTATGGAAGTTCGTTGGAGCTTTGTCCAGTTGGATGAAAGGAAAAATATTAAAGTGTTCTTGTATTCTATATGATGAAAATAAAATAATAAACAATAAAGTGCCAGATGAGATAAAAAGGATATAGGCTAGGCTATACCACAGTAATAAAAGATCTAAGATTTGTTTGTTTTATTGTAAGTTAAGCGACCTATTGCGTGTTTTTTTTCAGTTCCAGTAATTAAAGCTTCATGCAAACGCACTATTTGTTGTCTAATGAGTAAAGATTGATCACGTGGTTTTTAAATTAACCACGTGTTCAACGCATCACTGGTTGGTCAGGTGATTAAACAAGCATTCCAAACTCTGAAGAAAACACAGACTTTAAGATCTCATATCCGGGTGTAAAAACATGTATTAATAAGCCTATACGGGTCACTTACCTAACACTATAGTTTCTATACTTTTCATACTCTTATATGCGATGCGTATGGTGTAGGGTGCCATTATTAACGGGTCAGGTACATTACACAAGTTTTCATCCTATCCACTAAGATATCCGTATGGCGTGGCTATTAATTCCGGATCAGATACCCAATATTTGTTTCCCTTTTTTCCACAAAACTATCCGTCTTGGAGACAGAGAACGTGCTAAAAGCTCGGATCTGATTTAGTTGAAATGGGTTTCCATTTATTTTTTTATAAACATATCCGTGTTGAATATATAACTATCCGTTCCGGATCAGATACCCAACACTGTTTTCGACGTTTTGAGGATTTAAACACGATGATCGGATTAGGGGGAAAAATTGCGTTGTACTAAGGTCTTTCGATAACAAAACAAAACACCGTCTACAACAATACGAAACTAAGCAGACAACGAGAAGAGGATACGTAAACACACACAAAATAAAAATCTATTCCAATTCCATTTTGTAGAATGCTCCACCGAATTTTTAATGAATTTTAAGATCTATAGCCTGTACATTTTCTGGCTACGTGTTAAGCTGCGTAGACTTCGCTTTAGCTCACGTCGCATCCGTCCTTTTGCGTAGGTATTTTTTCGCGACTCAGAACAAACAAACTAAAAGGAAGTACGTTGTCTCCAAATTCCCTTATTTAGAACGCATCACAACAATTCTAGGAAAATTTTAATATGCACGTTACTTCTACGTTCTCTAACCAACCACTTCTTGAGCTCATCCTTTTCCAAATTTATTTTCCCGGAATCCTTCTAAAACGACCCAAAAAATACAACAAAAATAAACTTAAAACAAAACAGAACAAACAACCTGAAATAACGTTAGAAAGAATCGATCCCAAAGTATTCTTATACATGTTATTTCACCAAAGTTTTGGGTAGATACATGCTACATCTAAATGATATGATATGGCTACTTATTTGCGACCTTTTACGTAGGTTTTTTTTTCTCCTTCAGTTTCTCCATCTTTGCAACCAACAAAGATAGGAAGAAAGAAAGAAAAACCACTCCAAAAATTAGAAAGAATTGACCCCAAAGTCTCCTTATACCAGTTATTTCACCAAAGTTTTGGGTAGATACAGGCTTACATCTACATGATATGATATGGCTATTGGCTACTTAATATATTTGCGACCTTTTACGGAGGTTTTTTTTTTCCTTCAGCTTCTCCATCTTTGAAACCAACAATGAAAGGAAGAAAGAAAGAAGACCCCCCTCCAAAAATTAGAAAGAATTGACCCCAAAGTCTCCTTATACCAGTTATATCACCAAAGTTTGGGTAAATACAGGCTACATCTACATGATATGATATGGCTACTTAATATATTTGCGACCTTTTACGGAGGTTTTTTGTTCTCCTTCAGTTTCTCCATCTTTGCAACCAACAAAGACAGGAGAAAGAAAGAAGACCCCCCCCCCAACAAAAAAAAAAAAGAACAAAAAAAAAGAAGAAGCACGAGCTCGGATGTGGTGTCAATTTCAACATATCAATCACCAAATGGACAGCGATTCCTCTCGGTAAATGCAGTGGCATCCGTTCCGGTGACGAGTCGAGTTTTTTGGTTGTCAATTTTGAAATTGTTTGCTTTACATTACACCATCTCGCACGTCTGGTTCTATAGGATATAGAACGAAGGGTAAGGAGAAAAACAATGACAATGTGTTATTTCGGAATACCGTGTGAATGCTATGATGTTTGTTCACTTTTGTCCCTTTTATTTCTTGACATGATTTTGAATTGCACCGTTTTTGTGAACAATCGACGTAACTTTAGGCGACTTACTAGACTGTTTTATTATTAATTTTCAATTTCATGACATGGTTTTGAGTTTCAAGATTTTGATTAGTATAATGGATTCCATGTAACTTAGTAGCCTTCGGGATATATATATAACATTTCAATGTCTCAATTTCATTTATTTTCTTCATATTTTTGTAATTTCTTGTTCCTCTGTCAAAACACAAAGTGATCTTTTTTGTTAGGTGGAAACAAAGTTCTCGGTATTGTTTGCTAGCACATATCAATTTATTTTACAAACATTTTTTTAATCTACAGAAGACCTATCGAATAACGGTAGTTTACTTTTGGGTGAGGAGAACATCTCAATGTCGGGTTAGGAACCTTTTTTTTTGTATGTCATCATGACGATGTTTACAATATTAATCGCGATAGACTATAGTTTATGATTTTAACGTTAAAACAAATGTATTGATCAAGTCAATTGATCATTATGTATTTAGTTTCCTTAATCGGGTAATCATTTCAAATGAAATGTTTGATAAAAATGCAACAATATCCTTGATGTTGAGTGGTAAGATTATGCTTCTTCCATTATAGTCAACTTTTTGCAATACATGCTATATTACAAGGAATAATCGTTAGTGGATTTTGTCAAAAGAGTTGATTATTAACATTATTAGCCCTTTTTATTTTTTGTTAACTCTAAGAGTAAGAGCCATACTACAAAGCAAGGTTAGAGATATTTGACATTTTAGATATATGGAAATCAAAATTAATGGTACACAAGTCTACATGTCTCTTCGAGACAGGCGTATATGACAAGCAATGTAAAAAAAAAAAATAGGCCTATATCCATAAACTTGATAATAACATAATAATTAAGCGTTATTTGTCTTTTCATATACTTCTTTAACAAAGGAGAGGAAAGAAAATCATATTGAAACAATTTCGCACTTATTATAGAATAATGGAGGGCTGAAAAAGTACACGTAAACTAGGAAATGTGTCTCAAAACACTTGGTATGGGAATAAAGACTACTGGTACACAAGTCTACTCGTTTCTTCAAGACCGATGTATGACAAATTATTGCAAATTTGTGCATTAACCGCAATCCTGTTGCATGATAACTTTGATACCCTATAGCTTACACTTTATGACATTGGACATTAAGGTATTATCAATCATGTATGACATCTCACTTATCGGTTTTATCAGTGACTTAGACATTATGTTTTTATAAGTGCATGGTTTTATTGAACATGATGAACGTAAGAGAGCAAATAAATTTTCCAATCTTTGAAAGTGAAGAGTTACATTAAAAAATGTACTTTTGAGCATAGGAATGCATTGTCATCAAAGTTACCCTGTCATTAGGCAAATAAAGATAACAGCATCTTAAACGTGTTCTTCTTTGTAGACCTGGGAGGAAGGTGCATTTCAGTGAATTTATCGTCTGAAGTAAGAAAAGGATTACTCTTAATCAGGGTTGAGTGGGTTTTACTTCAAATCGTTACATCGACATGGGATGCAGTGCACTCGCTCACTTTCAGTCCTAATCATTTGATTGAATCTAGCTATCCTCAGAATAAGATCGTTGTGCATAGAAATCTAATTAATCAATCTGAAATTGCAGTACCCGTCTCCAAATTAACGTCGTATAGCACAGATCCTCCTTGTAGATCCGATGGGTGGTTCAAATAGAACTCGGTGACACTTGGAAGGTCGAACTGATCCGTTCATCTATTCCCTCCCCTTTTCTTCTATTGTTCTTATTCAAAGATCAATTTACATCTCCCTTTCTTCTCCTGTCTCAACGTATATTGACATTTTCGTCTGTCTTCAAATTTAAACCCAATCCATCTTATGCGTGGTTCCTATAAACGCCGGCATCGTCTAAGCCATCTTTATCCTAATATTCTCATTTTAATCCTTTGCTTATCTCTATGCCAACATTCTTACCCTTCCCGATATTTATGTTTCGATCTTAAATGCATTTTGTTTGGTAATGATATAGAAGGAGAGGTAACTGAACAATCTCTAGAAAAAAGCATTTTGTAGCAAAATCTGTCTATTCTCTTTTAATTATGCCAATGTTGAGACAAGCCACTCATATGTTTATGCCGGCTACAAATGTATACAGTTAGGACTGCTGACGATAGGGTTTCGTAGAAAACGGAAGTGAAATGTTTAGTTATCTGTGTTCTTGTTTCATCTCTTTCACATCGTCGATCATTGGAGTGCTTTTCCATAATGTTTGTTCATATGAATCATATAAAAGCCACTATGAGGAAATGCACTTTGATATATCCGCCCACAATCTGGTTCATTGCGGAAATCTCGAATGATCTTTTTAAACTGAAAAGAATTTCGAGAAGAATTTAAAAAAAAACGAACAAATAAAAAATAAATAGAGAACTAGAGGAACTCCTTAAGGCCCGGTCACACAGCCTTTCGCGTCTGTATCGCGGGTAAAATTTCGCGATTTTTTTTTGCCCGTGGTGGAAAATGTGCAAAATTGGCTTACCCGCGGTTTACCCGTGGTATGCCCGCGGAACAGACGCCGGCGACTGTTCCGCGTCCTTATCGCGGGTGAAGCGCGGCGGTACCGCGGCCTACCACGCTTACACGCGGTACACACGCTAATGCACGTGATAACAACGCAGTACAGACGCGGAACAAACGTGCTATGACCGTGCTCCACCCGCGATTACCCGCTAAAATTTCGCGTCCAATTCCGCGTGTAACCACGTCTTAACCGCGGCCGTAGCACGTCCTAGCACGTTCGTTCCGCGTCTGTACCGCGTCTTTACCGCGTGTGTACCACGTGTACCGCCCGCGATTACCCGCGGTCTAAATTTTTGGGCAGCCCAAAACTTTTTCGCGCGGCCAACCGCGTGTGAATTTCTTACCGCGTGTAACGACGGGTAAAGTATCGCGTCTTTATCGCGACCTCAAAGCGTCCAACAGCGTCTGCTTCACGGGCAGAAATTTTTGGCCGTGATTCGGCCGCGATACGCCCGTGGAGGGCTGTGTGACCGGGCCTTTAGGATGTACGTGTATGTTTGGGCGCGAATGTGCGTGTGGGTGTTTTAGGGCATTTGCCTGTGTATTGTGCTCGTGCGTGTGCGTGTGTTGTGTGTGCGTGTGTGTGTTTGTGAGGGGGAGGGGGTCGTGGAGTAACCAATGAAAAGAAATAATGACTCGTGACCCCGTTGATAATCACCCTGACCCTCAACTGTAATGCACTCCTTAATGTGGATGAAGATCCTCCATCCCCCACCGGCAATGTGTCTTATGGCGCCGAAGCCCAGATTAGCAAGCCTAAACGAACAGACAGGGATGATCATGAACCTCATTCACGTCATCATCCCTTCCTTCCCATTCTCCCAAAGTCTCAAACAACCCTCTCTGACATTAATCACCCAATATCTCAATCGAACATCCTCCCCATAAATGCCATAAAGTACCAAGATAGATGCATTATTATGTCCTGGAGATATATCATATATTTCTGTAAATCACCATGACTGTAGTAACTTCCGTCATTAGATATATCTATATAATTAGCAGTATATTTTGTTGTTCTAGCGGTAATACAAAGCGTTTGTAAAAGTTAAGGGGGTAAAATCAATGACTATTTTTCTTCACTTTCCTTTTTCGGTAGAGACATAATTATGAGGGTGCAACACAATCAAAATATATTAAAGATATTTTACTTTAACGACTGCATTTTTGAGAAATCACACAGGTTGTTAAGGGATATATCGGCAACGGGGATCCACATATCCAATCCAGGAATTTATAAAGCGCCAATATCTAGTTGCCTAATCAATGGCGCTGAATACTATTATGTGGCGACATTCGATCCAGGCTTTCTTTCATCAAAAGTAGAGGGGCTTGAGTTTCAATGAAGGTTATTTTTAGGTTTACGTTTATTGTTCGGTTTCTTTTAGTGTTATGACAAGGGTTGAATTTAAGAATTCGATACACTCTAAATAATGAAAAGTTAGATAACCATTCATAAGGGCCGAGGAGTGACCACCTTTCTTGAAATTGTCAGATTCTAATATTCTATATTCATCTTTCACAGTTCTGGACTCAGCATGCGCAAAGTGGCAATCTATCATTTGAAAAAGTGTTCCTTTGAAAGTGTGATATAACATTTACGTTTAAGATTGTAGCTATTGCATGTGTTATACAGAAAATGTATAAAGAAAACAGAACGCTTTGAGTTTTTCAGTTGATCGCTCAACATCAGTCTTGTATGGGTCAAATGCATCCATAGATAGCATTCTTAAACACAAATCAACAAATAGATATTAAGTTGAACATATTAGGACTAAATAGAATTTTGTAGGAAATTATTATTGTTTGGTCTTAACGATATTAGTATACAGAGTGCGTCCCAGAAAAAACGAAATCGAGAATTATCGATGTTTTATCATAACTTTATCACAATTATAATTAATATATGACACATACTTTTAAAGCTTAGATCCTTTTCTTTCATTTAATGCAATTCATATGATGCATATTTCACGCATGAGTGATTAAAATCAATTTGAAGAGAGGGAACCAAAAAAGTCATTTGGCGGACGATATCTGAATTTCAAAGAGAAAATCACATTTCTAAAAAGTTCATTTTTCGCCCTTTCATATGACACCTCAATCAGGAAAAATGAGCAAGGAATAACAAAGTTCTGTTTGTTTAAAGTGATGCTTGCATTTCCACAATTTGATTTTGAAAGTTTGTTTTCACTGGCTGCCTGCCGTAGCAACAAGCAGAATTGACAAAAGACTTAACTCTGTCTCGTTGACGATCAGCCATAGACGAAAGATTTCATGCATGGCTCATTCGTTTTTTCTGGGACGCACTGTATAGTAAATAATACGTGATATTTTGTCGAATCAAAGGCCATAGGAAAGAACATCTACCACCTCGACCACCGCCCTGGACTTCTACTTCCGGACAACTATCTCTAGGACAATTACACCCGGACAATTTTTTTCAAACAATTACCTGATAGGCAGCTATACTTTAGAGGATAGAAGTAGAGGGGTATTATCCTATATGAGATAATTGTTAGGCATTACAATCCGGCAAATAGTCGTATGAATAAACTTGGTTTTAGGATCCACGGGAAACTTCTTGGAACTTGAAGAAGGAGAGAGTGAAATCAATTATCTAGTAAGACACTATATAATTCACGACTATATTCAACTGCACACGTCTATTTTTTCAAATCCTCTCTCCAGACAACCAAACTCTTTTTTTTTATCACCCGGTAAATCTTTAATCATCGGCGTCAATATGCTCACGGTACTGGTGGTCGGTTCATTCACCGATGCATCGACCAGTGCATTGACACCTTTTGTCAACAGTCAACGTTCATATGAAGGTTTATTTTCCTAAGGTTACGTCCATACCAAATTCTATATTTCCCAATTCTGTCATTCTGACTCGATCATAAAAATCAAGGATTCTTTGAATTTTTTCTCTTTAACAACACAATAATCGTTTGGAATATTTTGGCAACCGGACCCTACGATCTACATCTTGCAAGGCGTGTTTAGTGTATCAGGACCGCTTCATAAATTTGGAATCATAACTTAATGTTTGTATTCGCAGATAATTCTGTTTAAGCTTACACTCTTCGACACTAGGGACATTTAAATTTGCACGTCGACTGATACGTGCGACGTCCTTTTAATGCACTGACAGCGCCTTAAAAGGACGTCACATATAGCAGTCCATCATATCAACGTGCACATCTAAAAGTCCCTACTTACTCGGGTCACGAACTATCCAACTTGAACATGAAGAAGTGAAATTCATATCTGGAAGACCAATAGTTTTGAACACAAGTCAAACAGGAAGCTTCAGACAATAATATATTGTTTTGAGAGAGAGAGGGGGAGGGACGGAGGGGAGAGCGTGAGAGAAAGAGAGAGAGAGAGAGAGAGAGAGAGAGAGAGAGAGGGAGGGGGGAGCAGCGTTTTTTGTTGTTGCTTGTTACAGTGAGAAGCTTTGTGTTTGAGATTTATAAAAAAAAGCCACGTGGACACATATCTTTTGTAGAAATACTGACGGAATCAAACAAGTTATGGGATTTTTCTGTCGATATACGCGCCAGTTTTCCTGATCAATCAGAATATACAAAATTTCCGAACCTAACCGGAAGAAAGTGTTGTATGAACGCACTATTGCATATGCCTGGCATCGCAGCATGTGTCGGTTAATTGAACACAGACAGGTAATGCTCGGTGAGGAGTGTTTACTTTTAAATGCATATAATTCAATAAAGCAAAGAATTATCGAAAAGTCTAGACACATTTCTCGCCTCTTTACCGTGTCTGCACTTCTGTGAACCCATTTCACATTTGTAAAAAAAAATAGACGGAGTAAAATATTCTCTACTTCATCCAGTCTCGTCGTTTTAGTATATGTTTTTTTTTTAATTCAATTTTAAAAGATAAACAACAAATCAAGGGATGTCCTATTTTCAGAAAAGAAAAGAAAACAAAATTGCAATATGTATGTAATTGTTGTTGCATTAAAAAACTTAGCACTTTTATCTTACAACTTATTTTCCATACCCTTTTGTAGAGGGGGTGGGACGGTGGTGTTTCTGTGAGTGTGTGCGTGGGGGGGGGGGGGGGGAGTGGCATACTGTTTCACATGTAGTACATCAAGAACATGAAAGTTTCTTTTTAGATGATTGACATGTAGATGTCAGTTTGTTATTTATAGTTTTCGAATCGTTTTATGTCCTTTGCTGTTGTGGCGTATACTAATTACTTAAAAGACGTTTGGATTACTCTTACCACTTTCAAAATACGCACGCGTTCTTTTTAACATTTTGAGTATGTGTGCATACTTGTGCCACTTCTAGCCTGTTGGAAGAATATAGCTTCAAATGGACTTATATCCAAAACGTAGGTTCATCCAGCAAATTTAATCTCAAAGGACCTTGGCCCATCCGCATTGGACGAATGTGATAAAACTAATGTTTCGTTCTACTCCGTTGGGGACGTGATACATTACTCTTCCTCCAGAAGCGAATTGATTACTTCTTTCAAATGCACATACGTATAGCCTAAAGACAAAATATCTAGTAGACTTTTATGCTAAAACCAAGGGTGGTAGGTCTTCCTCTGTTTACCAACTCCTTTATCACCCTGAATCATAAATGTATAAATAAAACCTGCAACGTTAAAGTCATCCAAAGCTAAATTAGATAGGTACAATTCTTAATTGAAATTCACGCCTATCCACGTACCCTATTTCTTTGTCGGTATACTTCGCTTCCTCACTCCGTCTCTCTGTTTACCCATGCTTTTCGTCCCCGCCCCCTCTTGTTTCTCTTTCTATGTCTTTTCGTATACTTTAACCCAGTTCTACGAGATGATAACGTAATACGTGCTTCACTCGCATTTCATCTGTCGGAGCCACAAGGGCGTTCGTTACCTCACGTACCTTTACACAGGGTTAACGTCTTTCTGGCCCGTAACTGATGATTTATTCATAATTGTTACGATTGCCATTACTCAAACATGACCCTTAAAAGCGCCAACATATTTGACGGAGCTCCATTATTCATCCCATGTCACTCGAGCTCTTAGAGTGCCTTCCGGTGCAAAGCTCATTCGCATTCTGTGTGCATGAAACGACTCGACGCTCCATCAAAACATCACTTTACCTCATTTCCACGACAAAGTGGGTAAATTGAAAAGTTAAGTTCTTCCAACTTTAAACACACAGGACTGATGGAGTGAATCAATAATTTTGATGGATCACAAGGAATTAGAAATAAGGTCCGAAGATGCTTTTCATTCAGTTTATCTAGAAGAATATAGCAAAAAAATGTTGCGTAAATCTATTTCGCTGCCGAGTTTTGCACAATCACTGTATTATTTGAAAAGGAGAATGTGCGAAAGTCGTGAGCACTTGCGCGTGGCTAAAATAATGGCGTGATAACCGAAATGTGTGGTCAGGGAAGAGGTGTTTGTCAAACCAGGATGTAATTACTATGGGACGTTTTAAGTCTTAAACAGAAGTCGCCACATAACAGGTAAACGAGGCTAAGAACTGAAGAATTACCTACAAAATTGCAAATGGATGTGCCGTGGTGTAGTAGTTAATTAACTTGGCTCTCGATCCAAGGGTCGGTGGATCAAATCCCGGCACGGCACTATTAAACGTTCGTTTGCAAGACATTCACGTTTGCCACTCTCCATTCAGGTGATAAACGGTTATAAACGGTAGGCTGCGAACGTCATCGTAGTTTGCTCATCATACTGTGAGCGTCTGTAAAATGGCGCCTGGTTGGAATGCTCACCATGGAGTGGAGAATGTGCACACAAGCCTGAATCCGATAACGGGGGTAATGATACAATATATAAAAGCGTTTAAAAACAACATTGATGTATTAGGCGCTATAAAAACACAGAATATCATTATCATTATTATTACAAATATGGTGTAAACTTCATGTTGTTGGGAGGTGAGAATGCGTGAAATAAAAGCTTTTTTTTTCGTAAACCTTTATTATTTTTTCTAGCTCTTTCATACAATGACATTGGTAGTGTTGATGTCACTAAGGAGGTAGGATTTGATGTCCCGCACTGTCTTCTCTCTTGTGCCGCCCATTCCCTCCTCATAAACATGCGCAAATTCAAGCGCGATAGATTGATGGATTTGAGCATATTTCAGCCTTCTTATCCCCCAATTCAAATCATAAGTCTGCAATAGAGATGAGAAGGAAAAGAAGAGTCAGGGGATAGAATTTCAAGCCGAACTGGAGGCTCGCAATAAGGCATTTCGTTTGAATGTTTATGAGAGTGATCACATTACACCCATCGCAAGGAGCGCCATCGGCTTTGCGCTTTTGCAATCGGAGAAAAATAAACGAAGAGCGAAGAAGCAGCCAGATTGCAATGAGCATGGTCTTTCTAAAAGGATTCGAGAGAAGAAAAAAAAATCGAACTGATTGCCAAAATTGATCTTGATATCCTACCCACTCATGATATCACCATTTAGATATTTGAGCCCCGTTTCATAAACTCTACAATGCTGCAAACATGCTAAAGAAATATTCAATTTTCGACCTGAAAATTTATCGGTGATGTCGACAATCTCATATAGTTTGTAGTGTTTCCATGATATCTAAGAATATCGTATACTATTTCGTTTCAGAAGTAATTGTTTATTCCTTTCCACTTATCAAATTCTAAAAAGTATGACGACAGTTTGCAGTACTGTAGTTTTGTAAACTCGATTCTATCTAGAGTACATCTTACAATAGATGATACTATCTTCTTACGTCACGAATATGTTTCAAGATTAGTCTGGTCTTGTGCAGTATATACCTTACTTTGAAAATGTATGGTTGATACATTAGGAAGTAATCCTATACAAGCCACGGAAATTTTAAAGTTTCGGGTAACACAAAGCATATATCGAACAATGTATACAATGCATTACGTATATTTTAACACTTAAGAAATAAAGAATTGGTCGTGCCGAATTGCAAGATTAAAAAAATTCCGGTCACTCGTGTTTGGTCTGTTTAATAAACGAGAAAGGTATCTATAGTTTTCCCTTTGTTATACGCTTGGAAGGTACCCACGGTTGTGACGACACCATATCTGGATATTTCTTGAGATATTGCGAGTGAAACGAAAAGTAAATTAAGAAAAAGAGAAGCACGGACAACCCAACTCTATTTTGTAGCACATTAAACGCTTTGAGATTGATTTATGCATATTTTAAACATTGCAGTTTTTACTAAGATGTTTTTAGTACTTTCAAGTGACTCGGTAAAATTGTTGAAGGTTGATGAAAAAATACATAGTTTTCGTATGAAATGTTACTTATTATATTCCTTCTACTGGTCTAACCCTCTAAACCACAAAGATATTTATGGTTTTCTTTGGAGGCGTCACTGTGCGACACCCTCTTACGGTAAATTCCCCCAACTATTTTTGAATTTTCCCAACCATTTTTACATGAAAATAAGACATAAAACAGGCTTTTAAAAATCTTCCAACACTTAAGTGTCTGGAATGGTCTATTAATTTATTACTTTGTGACGATTTACATTCACTTAAAATGTAATTAAATGGTAATAGTATAGTTGGGAGAATTAAGGAATCGATCAGATCAGTTTCCCAATTTGTATCGTTATTAATGGTCTGTTTTCACTCAAACTTTCAGATTATCTTTAATTGTACATCTAGCATTGAAATCACTACCTCAGCACCATTTTCTCTCATCTGAACAATGTTACAAAGTCCCTTTAAGAACATTCGATCGAATTTCAGGCTAATTCTCCGGAACATCGCACATTGTTAGTACGCACGAAGGTTTCTCCTGTATTACTATAAAACGGCAGAGCTTTACCGAAAGCAAAGATGCTTTCAAGCAGTCCTATTGATTCATGAATCATTCAAAGGTATTAAATGTTTTTGATGTCATCATGTTTGCGTTACGGAATGAAAAAGGTAGAACGGAAATCCACTACCCAGTGCCCTTTTCGGAGGATCCTTTTTACCGAGGCGCAGACCCTGCAGGCATTTTTCAAACTGATAGTATAATGGATCGGTGTGGTCATGAGCATAGGTTAGTCGGCTCAATACTCGAATAAACAAGTCCTAGAGCAGATTGAAAAGCCTGTAAAAGCTGGTCATCCCTTGACATTTGACTGGCGCACATTTACATGAATAAAATCCATAAAGCGAGGGGGTGGGGAACCATCACATTATTAAGAAGTCTGGACTTTGTCGTGTCTTGGATACACAGCGGATGCGACTGCACTCATTTTGCCCACCATTTCCTCCTCTGTGGAGTCCGTATGTCTGCGTTCATTCATTATTAAGACCTTTATTGATATTTACAAAGCTTGGAAGCATTGGGGTCTAGTGTTACATTTTTCTTGCTTCTAATATACATGTCTCTCGATGAATGACGTTCATTGTGAATTCAAAGAGAGGGCACATGAAAAAAGTTATTGCAATTAGGCCATCATTTTCGGGCCGCTCGTATTTTTTTTTTTTTTTTATATATTTTTTTTAATTTGTTTATTCATTTTTTTTTAATTTATTTATTTTTTTTTTTTTTAATTTTTTTTTTTTGGGAGGAGCAATCTTTAATGCCAAACATACCATTTCATGCATTTGCAAGGACCAAAATGCGTCCCGTTGCCAGATGGTCTTTTCAGTACGCAATTAGGTATTTATTAAACTTGCCATTTTTATTTTTCTATGTCAAAATGCCGTTCATTCAAATCAGGTTCTGAGCATTCTTAAACTCATTTTAAAGCCCATCTGTACTAGTTTACAGGAGGGATTAGACCACCCTGCAAGGTCACTGGACAGGTGGTTATCTCATCAAATCAGCTCTCAGTTAATATAAGATAAAGAGGATCATGGGGGACCAATGGTCACCGATTAGGCATTGTTTGCTACATAGAGGGCGCAAGCAGCTATAAGTAGTACAATGGAGATTTAAAAGGTGCTGTATTTCAAAGCCCAAAATACTTTCTGTGTTGGTCTTGATATTCATTGTACATTAAACTAGTCTTTTACCATATTAAAGTGTTTTATAGACTTTGTTTGTTTAAATGCTTGACAATCCCAATTTTTTTTTTTTTTATGGAAAACAAATTATTTAAAAAAATTAAAAAAATGGGGGAAAAAAAAAAAAGAAAAAAAAAAGACACACACAAACTGAATTAAAAAAAAAAAAAAAAAAAAAAAAAAAAATATATATATCCGCCCGCCCGCCCCTACTCCAGAAAAGCAATTGAGGACAACCAAACAATTTTTTTTTTTTGGCCTTAGGGCGATATCGGTGCTTTTACTGTACTTGTACATACTATAGTGCGCAATTAGAACATTCGTTGTCATGAACTTTTTATACACTTTTGACGTCCACTGCCAGCTTTCGAACAAGAAGGGAGCCATTGATTATTTATCAAAACTATAAGATGACAGTCGAAAAAGTGGTGTTTAAAGAATTAAAGAACTTTGCAACCATGTTTGTTTAAATTCATTTTGATCTTATAGGATTCATGTTAAATTCTTCTATGATACTTTGGAGAAATGAACAGGTGTGTGTGGGACTGTGGGTGTGTGTGTCTTAGTGTGTGAGTTGGGAAGGGGGGGGGGACTATGTTCATGATTCTGGGTTTTCGGAACATTCTAGTCTCGGTGCCGAAAATAGTGGAAACTTATTCAATCGATGAGCAAACTACATTCCCTAAGGAACGTTAATCACGTTATGTTGCAACGGCTTTGACCTTGTGACCTTTTACTTTAATTTATTCTCTATCCTTGATCGACCTGCCCGAATTAATTGAGATCAGGGGAGAGTTAAGTTTATCTGATCTTTAGCTGAATTTACTTGGGTAATTTAACCCTTATCCATCTATTTGACTCATCTTCCAATTTCTAGTGGCGGAGGAGGGAGGGAGTGGGGGGGGGGGGGGGGGAGGGGCATATGGCATATGTTAAGTAACAAGTACCAAATCCCATGCATGATGCCCCTGGCAAAAATCCAGACAAAAAGCCAACTGACTAAAAGATGAGATAAACGCGACTTCTATGAAAATGAGGTAACATTAGATATCACCGCCGAGAAGAAGTGGTCTTTAAGTGTGAAACGAACTAAATTATTGAGCATTTTTCCAGCTTTTCATCCATTTACCATAATGAATAGATACCTTGAATCATTCATCGTAACATTCCGGGTCTCAGAACAACTGATTATTGTCGTCAAGATGATATCTATAAATGGTTATATATTCGTCTAGCAAACAGCCTCTGAACAACGATGTAATCAAGTCCGACATTTATAGTTTCTCCTCCCATGCAATTTTGATACCGCAGTGACACCATGCAGGGAGACAGACGTCAGACCGACATCAGACTGACAACAGACAGACTCCAGACCGACTCCTGACCGACTCCAGACCGACGCCAGACCGACGCCAGACCGACATCAGACTGACAACAGACAGACTCCAGACCGACTCAAGACCGACACCAGACCGACCGACATCAGACTGACAACAGACAGACTCCAGACTGACGCCAGACCGACGCCCGACCGACGCCAGACCTACGCCAGACCGACGCCGGATCGACGCCAGAACGACTCCAGACCGACTCCAGAATGACGCCAGACCGACGCCAGACCGACACCAGACCGACTCCAGACCGACGCCAGACCGACTCTAGACCGACTCCAGACCGACGCCAGACCGACGCCAAACCAAACAAAAATGAAATTTCCCCGAATGGCTAAGAATCGGTCGGTTTTGAAATAGGAGTGGGTGGAGTCGGTTTGACTGTATGACTGAGGTATAATATATGAAAGCTTTTCTTGTTCATGTTTTTAAAAGTTTTGATATTGATTTTTAATCTGTGAATAAATGCGATAAAGCGTCATCTCACTATAACTTAAAAAAGGGGGGAAAACGATGGTTCGATTAAAAACAAGTCTCATTGGGGTTTCATGCGGCATTGCAAAAGCTGTATTTAAACTAGATCTGGGCCCCATTTCACAAAACTTGACATCAGTGACAAATGACAGTTATTGTTATAAGCTAGTGAAATCCTTGCTTCTGATTGGTTATCAGCAGATTTGTCGCTGATTTTTGAAATTTGTCATTGAAAAAAAGGCTTTGTGAAACGGGTCCCTGGTCCACGCATAGCGTCACCAACGCCAACCGCGCAGGCGGTCACATCCAGTGATCATGCGCAGAGCAAAATTGTTTATTCAACGCGGATAAAAGGCAGGTTGTCGGAAAGAAACACTGCATTAACTTCGATTTTGGGGTAATCATATCCAGCAACATTCCTGGAAAATGAAACCTTGTTTGTAACGTTTTCTCTCTTGTCATACTTTTCTTCAAATGATAGAATTGTATTCTAAAACAGTCCGGAAATCAAGTTTGTCGTCCATATTAGCTGTTCCGCGAAAGACATAAAGTCACATATCGCCTAAGGTAAAAGTTTATTTCGTTGACATGCAGTATTACTTTCGTGACAACATCTAATATGTCTCGTATCTGGGAAATAGGCGTATACTGCTCACGAAGGGACGCAATATTGTATTTCACCACATTTGTGATAGCTCTTTTTTTTCATAATGAGATCATCTTGAATAGGAATTTTGTAAAGTCGACATTAATTGGAATGGTATCAAGCTATACCATTGAAAATTGGAGCTTACAGTATGATTTTCACTGCCTGTATGTAGTTGAATATCTAATTCAAGGTCATTTTTCTGAACGTTCCAATTCTTTCTGGTGAATGGAGTGACCATGCAGGGTGACGTCAATATTATAGCATACAAATTGTTCATGTAGTCTGAAGATTTGTTTAGATTTCCTTGTCAAAATTGTGCCATATAATAGGATTCATAATAGGATTGATAGTTTTGACATGCCTAAATCTTTATACCAATCGTTCCGTGCAAAAATAATATTCCTTTTTTACATATGATATCATATTTATTTATTTTCATGCGCTGATCCAGAGTTTTGACAAGGAGGGGGAGCAACATTTCTAAAAATTTGCTCATAAGCAAAAGGAAAAACAAACAAACATTAACACCACCTTATGAGGGGCAAATTCGACATGTGTGAAAAAATATACCTACCTGAGTTTCAAAAATGGGAGGGGCACGGGTCGGTTGTGTTCCCCGAAATCCGCCAGTCGTTCGAGCTTTTTAACATTTCCTGGTTGATTATTATTTGTTTAATCATTCACATCAATACTGCAACAAGAATTTAATTCAAGTAGCATCGTGACACAATAGATAGTATTGCACCCCTGAGTCTTGAGCAGGCGACAAGAACCCCAATAAAACCTCGTTTCTGGCACGATTATTAACCATTGACAAGCGACTTGTCCCTTAGCAACACTACGCGCATAGCTGATCAGCCATGGGGCGTGTAAATCAAGCCGTAAAGAGGTGTCTCTGCGTAGATACTAGGGACTTTTAGATTGAGTGGACGAGAACACGACGAACGCCGACTGATCATGCGTGTCAACGTACTTAACTGCCCATGTTGACTACAATTAGAAATCTCTTAGATTGTACTCGACTATAAACATGCATGCAGGAAGTAACACTATGAACATCACGGACAAAGAAAGAGGACATAATATACAGTTCCTCATTCTACCCTCAACAAAAGAACATCCCTTCACTGCTATTATGTAAAAATATGTAGAACAGGTGAATATGCATGTGACACCCGTACTACACATTTTTACATAATAGCAGGGAAGGGATGTTCCTTTGTCTACGTGAGGAACTGTATACTTTATGCGCACGCGGCATACTAGTACCTTGAGCATGTAAAGTATGTACTAGATTTAGGAAAATCAAGGTTTACGCATTCTCGATCGCCGACTGAGACGACGTAACGCATGCGCAGTGCCTTAAAATGACGTCACACGTTGCAGTTGCAGTCAAAGCTGTTGACGTGCAAATCTAAAAGTCCCTACTGTTCATACGTTTGGACTTTCCGCCATTCTCATTTGCCCGTCGACTGCGTGAATACCTGCGCCATTTAGTAGGTCCATGATTTAAGCATGTGAATTCTAAGCAGTGAGTCCTCGGTAAGTCCAAACGCCAATCACAAAACGCGCTGTTCGCACTATTCATTTTCCCCCTTCAAATTCATTGTTTGTAAAACATTAATAGGGACTTTTAGATTTTCGTGGACTGCTACGTGTGACGTCCTTTTAAGTGCTTAAAGGACATCACACGTAGTAGTCCACGTTGTCGTCGTGCAAATCTAAAAGTCCCTATTCCTACGTAGCACTTCCGCGTCAGTAGGGACTTTTAGATTCGCACGAAGACAATAGGTCTATGCTACGATCGACGTACTTGTAATGCACTACCTTGAATGGACGTCACACGTATCAGTCCACGCAAATCTAAAAGTCCCTAATTTGCTGACGCAGCTGACGCATTCCTATTTCCGGTAAATAAAGCCTCTTGTGCAACAAGATTCAAGATTCAAGATTTATTCATTCCATTCAATAAAAAACATATATGTATATAAAAGATAACACAAGTGTTAAAAAAGGAAAAAAAATACAAGTTATACAAACATCAGAAGGTCACTGATCAGTACATTTAAAGGTAAAGAAATCAAATGAAATTTGGGTCACTGCAAAAGTTCAAATAAATTTGAACTTGTCGAGGCTGTGCCAAAGGTTTGAATTAAAATATTTATGCACTAGATAACTATGTACATAAATAATTTACTGGACAATAACAAAACGAAACAAATATGTATATAAGTGAAGAAGGAACAAAACAAAAAAACAAAAAAAAACAAAATTAAATTCTTTTTATCACATAAAATCGTATACAGGGGTCACTGTAATCACGTTGCTGTCCACACCGCATAGTTTCGCCTGTTATTACTCTAAGCATGCCAATATCACCTCATATACAGTATAGACTGTTAAGTGATTGTAATTGATCAAACTTTAAATCATTTTTGTCATAATTAGCAATGATTACAGTTGATTAATAGTAAAGTAAGACAAAGTTCTTATATGTAGATGATTTTATCCTCTCTGCTTGGAGTCATGTTTTACATCAAAAGGATATAACAAAATAATGTCCATAATTTAAATCCTAAGAACAACTTTGGTACATGTCAAAAGGATCAAGGGAATAATTTACGTTTATTGAAACTACATCTGCAATACTATATTTTATATTTTTATTACACGGAAGCCTGTTATCGAATCTCAAGCCTCTGTGTTGTCGAATTCAGTCGTTCTAAAAGCATACAGTCAAATGAAATGTTCTTCCTCTTTTCATTCTCCATGTGACTGGTTGAAATGGTGAACGTTGTCAATTTGTTTGGGGATTAGAAAAGCACGGTGATACCAGGAGCATTGCCGGCATCGCTTCAACGGGGGGGGGGGGGGGGGGGGGGTGATAGGGGCAATTACATCCCTCAAGATTCTTGTTTGCATCCACACTGTTATGATTCGAAATTTGACATTTTTAGGACGCTTCAAAGCATATGTCGGAAATTTATGGGCCTTTTGCGTTGATTTGTTAGCAACTAATGCTCGTCTGTAACTATGTCCCATCATCCCCCACCCCTTCGTTCAAATTATTCCAGCGACACCCCGTGGGCAATGAGCTCTTAGACAAGCGAACCAATCAGAGCTCATATTGTCTCGTATATCACGTAGAGACAAGAACACTTGAGCTCCTCATCAGGATACTATCTTGAGTCCTCTCCAAAACGGGGATCAAGAGTTTAAAAGCCCCTTCTCAGAACCGGCTTAGAATGCGTTCCCTCTTTAATACACCTCAGTCACATCGCGAAATCGATTCAAATCCGACTCCAAACCAAATGTGTATCTTTCATTCGGGGGAAAATGTAAGGTTTTGGTCGGTCTGCTGTCGGTCTGTTGTTTCGTTGTGTGACTTGGGTACGATATCTCAGTCACACTGCAAAACCGACTCCAGCCCGACTCGAAACCGACAGATTGTTGGCCATTATGCCCCAGTCACACCAACAAGACCGAAACCAGACCGACCCAAACCGAACAAAAACTATCATAACCCCGAATGGCTAACAGTCGATCGGTTTAAAATCGGGGTGGAGTGGGTTTGGCGGTCTGACCGACTCCAAACCGACACTTGTTCGGACTTCAGAGTAATGTAAATTTTTGTTCGTTCTGTTTCCCATCTCCCTTTTTGGTGTGACTGATCTCTTAGCTCCTATGATCTTCGGACGTGGCCGGTGATGCTTGGAGGTTCACTGGACATTTGGACATACTGTATGCATGGTGGTCATCAATGAAGTATGGACACTGGCTGGTAGAAGGTCATTGTGAATTATGTGAGAAGATTTGAGAAAAGAGATATATTCTGAATATCGAAGGTGTCTACGCCGTGTCATGAGTTCATTTTATACAGAAATGGTGAAAGTACACTGTAAAAAATGATTTGTTCATTGGTAATTTTTACGTATTTTTTCCATGTAGAATTTACTTGAAAACATTAGTTTTGCCACTTACGCACTAAATTTAAGTCTTGCTAACTCAAACTTTCAATTTAGTAGAACATACGTGGAATATTTAAGTAAAATCAAATACATAACTTTAAGTAATTTCAGCTTGTATTAATTTAGTAATTTTAACTAAAAATCAGAAATTATACGTATTACTTAAACAATTTATGTTGATTATTCTTACCTTTTTAAAGTAAGGACCGATGCAGTGCGTAATAGAAATATTTACATAATTTATGAATATTCATTAAGAGCAAATTAAACTCTTTTTTTAAATAAAACAATTCTTTTTTGTGGTTGAATGAAAATTTAAGGGCTTTAAAACATTTACTAATTCATTTAACATGGCTAAGCAAAGACAAGACAATTTTCAATTGTTACCCAGTTCAAAACAAATCAAAACTTGATATTTCAGGAAATTGTCAACCAATTTTCCTTTTAAGATGCTACGATCAAGTATATATACAATTTGGAGCCTTTCAATATGTGTCGAATCTTAATCTTAAATAGAAGTAGTGTTAGTGATTAGTGATTAATCTTAAATAGAAGTAGTTAATGATTAGTGGATGTTACTTGTTAGATTAGATGGGTACCAAATCGTGCAATATGTAATCCTATCATAGCTTTTTTTTTAATTATCTAAAATGATTACAATACTTAAATTATTTACGTTAATGTAACTCGATTTAACTGAGTAAAAATTTATTCAGCAAAATAAGTAAATTCTACTTAAGATGCCGTAGGTAATCTTTACTTAATAAAAATAAGGCAATTCTTTTCCTCAATTTTATTGAGTTATTTCGACTATTATTTTTTTACAGTGTATTCGTCTTAAAATGTTAATTTCCAGGTTTTAATTTCAGTCATAAAAACTTATTTTATTTTGTTGCCATCAATTCTAAGTAATCAAATTGAAACCAAAATGATATCAAAGCCAAAATCTTCAAATTCACATTAACATTGGATATCTTTAAGTATTTCCTTAAATTTTTACAAAATATTGAAATGCTTTTTTGGGGAAGTGCAGCAGAGAAAACCTTCAATACACTTTAACTATTCGAATAAAGAGTAAAACCTTGATACCCATCATGTAGTATTAAAAGTAAAAGCGTAAAAGTTGAAAGCAATGGTCCTTTGGGTGATTCAAGAAAATTGTCATAAATCTTGTTTTATGGCAAAACATATTAATGTAATTGGACTCCTCGTGCCATTCCATCGTATAATTGCTGTAATTGCAAAGTATTTATGACCAGAAGGTCGTTGATACTTGAGGAAATAGGTTCTCATCTTGTCGAAAGACAAACAACAAATATCTGAGCACAGATAGCAGTGGCGTATCCGGAAATGTATAAATCAGGGGGGGGGGGGCGGTGTTTGTTTTGTTTCTCTGGGGCGTACCCCAGCACCACACCATGGTAGATACGCCCCCTGAATGCAGACTGCTAGGATCGGGAAAAAACAACTCCTTCAGTTCGACAAAAATATTCACCTTTGCTTTCAGGAATTTTCAGCTGATCGATGCGAAATCAATCGATACGTCAGATCTAGGCGCAAGAGCCTAACTGCACATTTTTACAGGTATAGTGTATGGTAAACATTTATTTTAAGCACAAAGGGGAACACAATTATAATTTTTCCCCTAAAATCTATCACGAGCTAAATCATTGAGGGTAACGTTGAAAATATATTAATTTTCTTCATTGCTGTAAAACACTGCATGTTACGTTATTTTAGGTTGGGCACAATCGCAACGATTGAGAAAAAAAAATTGACCAAGAGCAATTCAATCCACTTGTTCATTATTAATTGAAAATGCGAACAAATACAAAATGCCATATTCCGTAAACTAAGCGTATTTTCTGTCGGCAACACCATGAGGGTATTGACATTGTCCTTAAAGTTGATTTCTTGAGATTTTTTGCGATCGTGTGGTTGGATAGAAGGATGAAATAAAATTGATGATGAAGCCAGTAGAACTAAAGAACATTAGAATTATAGGCGTAGACGATTGTTTCAAAAGTGTACTAGGCAGAAATGGTTGAATTTAAAAAGCCCTATAGACTAACCAGCATCCTCGAATACCGCATCCTCTACCAAAATTGAATTAAATCCATTAACCTTCCCCCCTCCCCAATTGTGGTCGGAAAAATCAAAAACTCCTGGTTACTTGTTCAAACTACGTCAGATAAAGGAAGAAGGAAGGGGGGAGAGAGAGAGAGAGAGGGGGAGAGAGAGAAAGAGAGAGAGAGATAGAGATAGAGAGAGAGATAGGACGAGAGAGATAGAAAGAGCTAGAGGGGGGAGGAGAGTTATAAGAACATTGAGAGGCAAATATTGGAGAGGAAGGAGAGAGAAAGAGAGAGAGAGAGAGAGAGGGAGACAGACAGAGATGGAAAGAGTAAATGGGAAAGAGGTAAAAAGGGAAAATATACTGAAAAAAACAGTGTGGATAAAGAAAGAAAACAATGAGGCAGATAAAAAGATAGAGAGAGAAACAGACATAGAGAGATAGAGAGAGAGAGAGAGAGAGAGGGAGAGAGGGAAAGACAATGGGAATAAAACCATTTGAATTGAAATTGAATCGAATTGAAAAATGGCCTTTAAGGAAATTGATTGTTTTCTTACTTCTGGAATGTATTTATGGACGGATTGCATTAGAATAACGAAGCGGTAAAAGCGCGCCTTTTGTTGCCTGCTGCAATATCGATCATAATTATTCCACTTCATCTTTCTTTCCGAGTCGCATGGAAAAAGCCGGCGTAATAATCCTCCCTCAGCCGAGTCTAATAAATGGTCATTTCTAACTTCCATTACTCTATCAACATTTTCTCGGTCATCTCGTATTTATAGAAGAAGAAGAAAAAAATCATACAATTGAAATTGAACAAGCGCAGCACATAATACGTCAGAAATACATGTTCCATAAACGACCACCACCCAAAATAACTTTCAAATGCATTGCTGCAAAATATATTTAGATGGTAAGGTTTGTTGGAAAAGGGTAACCATATGCTAAAACCCTTAAACAATTGACGATAGCCCCTGTATTTTCCAAGTTGCACCGAGAATTATACAATTCTGACATATCTATAATTTTTAAACTTTAATTGGTATCAATGTGTACCTGTGATTCCTAATGAGTTCTATTTATTCAGGCAATTAGCCGCCTGGATTTTGATTGAGGATATTTTAGATTTAGGAAAGTGACAACAAAATTCGCAACTGCCTGCATGGATAGTTTATATTCTTTAAGCCATTAAGTCCTTTATTATAACGCTGACGCTACATTTTGTAAGTGCCAGAATAAACTCAACAATAGTTATTAGTTACTATCGTCAGTTTTCACTATTTATGTTTATATACCTCACTTAAGAAATCCAGCCATCTGATTGGTCGAAATTGCATTCATAAACCTTAACTATTCCTTTAAAAGTAAAAAAAAATAGTTCTAAAATCCCAGTTACCATGGTTACCGGAAAATAGTTCTAAAAAATGGTTCTCAAATCCCAGTAACCATGGTTACCCATAGGTTTACATGTTAAAAAATGGTTTGAGCGATCGAGGATACCGTACGTGTGCGAAGAATTGGTCGGTATTTTCATACAAGACAAGACAATTCCAAACAAGACAAAAATGGCTAAAGAAAGTCTCCCAAGATTTCAACTTATGAAATGCAAGACTCGCTGACAGCAACAACAACAAAAAGGGTACGTGAAATTATCCATAAACATGTTCGTTTAGTTGCTGAAAATGGAGTACCAGCATAGACGTAGACGAAAACAGATCTGTAGTCAGGGAGTCTGGTCGCACACCCGATGTTGTGTGCTAAGTTCTTCCCATAGAGTTTGCACGCAATGCAGTCTCTATGCAGTCTACGTGCATTGCGCGACCATGCAAAAAAAGTCAAGTTTTTGTTTTCAATTCGAGATTCAAACCTTTATCTGTTGTGATCCTGAAGGTGATACTCAATAAGTGAGGTGTCATATGAAAGCGCAGGTTCTTCTCCATATTACCCACAGGGCCGGCCCACCCCAAAATTGTAAAACTATCTTGCTTAGACTAGAATCTAGATCTAGTCTACTCTCAAAGATACACTCGTAAAAAACAACCGTGCAGATAAACTAGAGAAAGGCCAAGGTGGTGTCATTAGTTGACTCTTTTGTTTTCGGCATATAAAAATATTAATGACTGCTTTAATATTTGAGAAAGAGTTGTTTTTATACGCTCTCGGGAAGGTTACAATTGGGCTATTGCCCTCGGCACGCCTCGGGCAATAGCACAATTCTAACCTTCCCTTGAGCGTATAAAAACAACTATTTCTCTCAAAGCAGTCATTAATACTATACTATTCTATTACATATGTGTAATATGAAGATGAAAGCTATTAATTAGCAAATATTAGCAACTAGAATCCTATGTCAAATACAGGTAGAAAAATACCAAAAATATGACAGATATTCGATTAAGAGAATATGAAGAAAAGCCATTGGGGAAAAAAAAAAGTTATCAACGAGTATATATATGTTTTATATTTATAAACGTATATGATATATACTTTTGGGGTGAATTTATTTCTTCCCCCCCTTAAATTATAGACATTGTCTTACAGACACCATAAATCTCTTTAGCACCCTCAAATAATGCTTCTTTTGTTCATTCGCTTCGTGAATCGTTGAATTTGAATTGCTGAAAAAAAAAGAATCAAACATAATGGTCAAATCACAAACCCTTTCACTAGACAATCATGCCCTCTATTGTTCTATGAATGTATATCATATCGCAGGGTGTTTACCTTATTGCACGAGTAGAAATGACCTAAAAAGAAACGAACCTGGATAATAACGTGATCAAATGCTGAGATAGAAAGTAGATCATCTACTAATAATGAGATAAACCACCAATTTAAATATAAGAGTATAAGCCCCTGTCATGTTATTTAAAAGTAAAGTTCACTGTTCGTCATTGCCAGTTGTGTAAGATAAATGCACACAGAACCCTAAAAATAAACCAAGTGAATCAGGAGAACAGAATAAAATGATATAAGAATATTAAAAAAGTCTTCAAAAAGAAAGAATAGAAACAAAACAAAACAAACACACAAACAAACAACAAACAAAAGCATATATCAGGGAACCATGAACATTTGGAATGCAATGAAGTATTAATGTTGTATCATATTCATAATCAAATCTTACTTATTTTTGTTAAAGTGCAGAACAAAACAAAATTACAATTTTTCTTTCTTCAGACAACGATAAATGCAAGTTAAGAGAAAAGTTCATTTTGACATTGTCATGACTGTTGGCATACACAGCCGAATGTACAGTTGGTATTATTCTGATTGTCTCGGTATTTTAGTTTTTAATATGACAATTGATATTGCTTTGCCAGTTGCTATTTTGTTTCTTTAGGTACTTATGGGTCTCATGTGATATGTTTATTTATTTATTTTTATTTATTTATTCAAGTCTTCTTTATACAGGGTGGCCCTTTCAATAACGAGTATTGCTCTTCCAAGGGGCCCTGTCTATACAATTAAAAACATGTAAAACATTGCACATTAATATGGTATACATACAAATAAAACCGATATACAAAGTAACTAAAATTACAACAAGAAATACGAATACAATATATGAAATATATTTCACCATTGATCTATTCAAAATTTGAGTCACATGATTAATCGTCTTTAGGAGCACAGTCAGTACCATAAGAAAAATAGATTACGATGGAAGATGAGACTCAATTAAGCAGAGCCTAAGGGAGATACCGAATTCAAGAAAACTGAGAGAAATATAAAGAAAGAAATATAAATATAAGTCCATAAAGGTAAACAAATACCTTTGAGTACTAATGGGGCTCTTGTTAAATATTTCACCTTTGATTTTTGTTTTAATGGAGTCACATGATAAATCAATTATTGGAGTACAGTGCCAGCAGGATAATAGATTACGATGAAAAATGACACTCAAGAAAGCAGAGCCTAAGGAAAATGCCCGATTAAAGAAAACTGAGAAAAATAAATCGTCAAATAATTTTGAAGGGAAATAGGTTAATAATAGGGATAAGAGTATTGTATTTAGCCACTATTTTAATCGAGGAAACCCAATATAGATGATCAAGCAAATGAAATACATGGAGTATTCAACTTCGCGTTACCTTTCAGAATTATCGTCACAATGATCCACATTCGAGGTTAGTGTCATAACGTTGATTTTTCATATGAGTAGTAAAAAAAAGAACTACATCATATGCGATAAATTCTTTAATGTCTTAGCACCGGAACCCGTATTCAGCCACCCAGTCATAGATGGGGAAAGCCGCAATAATGATAATTCACTCGTTTACACCGTTCACTTTGCATAATCACTCGGAGTCGGAGATATTCAAGGAATTGCATCATATATCCGGAATGAACGAAGCCTTGCGGGGAAACCTGGTGGTTCATTAAAAGTGTTTGTCTATCGCAATCATCGGGTAGGACCACATCTGGGTATTCCAATTGAAGCCTCATTTATGTGTAACACCCATATCTCTTGTAACCTCCTAATCGAGGACGGGTGGAATGCGGACGAGTGAGACGAGGCCGAATGAGACGAGGACGAGTCAGGATATAATGTCCTAGTCACACAGAGTTGTACATTGAATGTCTAGTGATTACTTTCTCTGAAACGTGCTTTATAATATACATGTGTACATAAAAAGGCCTATACACTGTAAAAAAAATAATAGTCGAAATAACTCAATAAAATTGAGGAAAAGAATTGCCTTATTTTTATTAAGTAAATATTACCTACGGCATCTTAAGTAGAATTTACTTATTTTGCTGAATAAATGTTTACTCAGTTAAATCGAGTTACATTAACGTAAATAATTTAAGTATTGTAATCATTTTAGATAATTAAAAAAAAGCTATGATAGGATTACATATTGCACGATTTGGTACCCATCTAATCTAACAAGTAACATCCACTACTTCTATTTAAGATTAATCACTAATCACTAACACTACTTCTATTTAAGATTTAACCGCATATATATATCTACCACCATCACAAACTAATACATACGCTTCAATTCGACACTTATTGAAAGGCTCCAAATTTTATATATACTTGATCGTAGCATCTTAAAAGGAAAATTGGTTGACAATTTCCTGAAATATCAAATTTTGATTTGTTTTGAACTGGGTAACAATTAAAAATGTCTAGTCTTTGCTTAGCCATGTTAAATGAATTAGTAATTGTTTTAAAGTCCTTAAATTTTCATTCAACCACAAAAAAGAATTGTTTTATTTAAAAAAGAGTTTAATTTGGTCTTAATGAATATTCATAAATTATGTAAATATTTCTATTACGCACTGTATCGGTCCTTACTTTAAAAAGATAAGAATAATCAACATAAATTGTTTGAGTAATACGTATAATTTCTGATTTTGAGTTAAAATTACTAAATTAATACAAGCTGAAATTACTTAAAGTTCTTATGTATTTGATTTTACTTAAATATTCCACGTATGTTCTACTAAATTGAAAGTTTGAGTTAGCAAGAGTTAAATTTAGTGCGTAAGTGGCAAAACTAATGTTTACAAGTAAATTCTACATGGAAAAAATACGTTAAAATTACCAATGAACAAATTATTTTTTACAGTGTAGGTAATCACAGATATTTGTGCAGCAAACAACGTTTGTATTATCTTGGTACAGGCGGTCTTCAGTCCTGTTTAATAATGACGGAAAGACATTGCCCACTGTGCACGAGGCGTTTGTTTGGTGTCATTTTGATGGCGTGATCAAATATATCCGCTAGCCAAGCCTATGATGGCAACTAAACTATGCATGGAAACTGTTAAAGGTCCGTTATTGAAACATACGTCCATATATCAACGCAATGTATGAATGCACTTTGTACACAATGCCACTCTGAAACGGCCCGTCAAAGACTGCGCCAGTCACGACGCAGTGCTACGCCAGTAAATATGGACTTTTAGATTTGGCACGCCGAGAACGTGGACTGCCCTTTTAAAGCAATGTGACTTTCTTATAAGGCACTGGCAGTGACGTCACATTGCCTTAAAATGGCAGTCCACGTTACCGGCGTGCAAAATCTAAAAGTCCTTATTGACGCCTCGTGTGCGACGGGCGTTTTAGAATCTAACGGAACTTAGACCTGTACACCGAATACCCTCAAAGCTACAGATAAATGAGAAGGGCCTACTTCGTTATAAACAATCTGAATTAATTTTTGACCTTTTTCTCTTGAAGAGCAATTACAAAAAAATTACCAATAGCTTAAGCGGTGTTCAGATTTCAGTTCCATCTTTCTCTTTTTTTTTACTGCGGTAACGAATAATATATTACACAGTTCGCGTGTTTCAAATACAAAGACATTATTTTACCTAATATGATGTCAAAGCTATTATCTATCTAATGTGTAGCATTGTTGTTGATTTAATTTTTTACTTGCGGAAAAAATAGTGATTTTGATATCATGTGACTTTCGAAACTACTCTGCTTATTATAACATACATGTATAATCTAACGTGACATCTTCAAACAAATAAACTCTTAACATCTATCTGAATATCGAATTATTACAGTATATCTTCTCACTTGCATGCCCACTCGCGGCAGATGATAACATATTATAAATGACAGCTGATTTCAATCACTCTGTTTCGACAATTTTTCCTCTGAAATCGAATAAATCAATGTTCCTATGTGTAAGCTGACATTGAAAGGCCGTGTGTACTCTACTATGTACTTAAATGTACTTTATGTATTTAAGAGATGGAAAATGGTGAGAATGAAATGGAGATGTAGATCCAGGGTTATTTTCCAAGGGGCACAAGTTTGTTTTCAAAGGGTCGTCAAAGCTAAAGAAGAAAAAAAGTTGTCTGTGGTTGGTTTAACGAAGAGGGCAAACACTGGAGGGCGAAGTGTCCCGTGCGCCCTCGCAGATCCGCCCCTGACAAAAAAATCACTACAATGCCTTGTCCATGAAAAGAAATAATCTTACTTGCCGAATCGATTGCAACATTGTAGTAATCTACAGTAGTTTATGAGAAAGGAAAATATTATGATGTTTCCAAAATCATCTCTAAGTACAACTAAAAAGTCTTTCAAAGGTTATTGTATCAACTACGAATGTATCTACGTATCCAAAGATACGAACATGATCAAGATAGTCCAATCTGCAATACCATTATTCCTTTATCCACAGGCATCATGGACACGTGGCATGGAAGAAATCTTGAGTGTGTGTGGGAGTCGAAGTGTGATGAAGACTTTGAAGGTCTCAGTTATGAAAGCTGTTTACCTCTATGTATACCGCTGACGTAGCCCCTCCTGATTTCTTAGATTGTATAACTCGTGATATTATATGTTATTGACCACATAATAGTTTGTATATTTTGCGATGCGTTATGCCATTGATGTATACCTTTAATGAGCACACGATGCAACTGTAAGAAAGGAGGAGAAGAAGAAGAGATATACATCAGAGAGAAGGACAGAACGAGAAAAACAAAGACGAAGAGAATGAGAAGGATAGCTGGAAAGCAAAGAGAGAGAGAGAGAGAGAGAGGAAGCAAGCCATGTCACTGGATTATCACATCTAGTGACAATAATCATAATGAAGATCATTCATAATAATGAAAATTAGAGCACGAACAATGGGAAGATGTTATTAGGATTAGTTTAAATATAAGAAATAAAAACAATTCTATCTTTTAGTACAATTTTGCTTCACTGCTAAGAACCACAACAAAGAATTTTCCTCAGTACAAAATGAGCAGGAAAGAAAGACAGATGAGGTTAATTTGAGAATAATGTAAGTCTATATAAGGACGGAGCCTGGTTAGTGTGCATGCACTTTTATCCAATTTGATTAATCTCGGGGAGAAAAACAATCATTTCATTACTTACGGAGGTTGCGAGGGGGAAGAAGAGAGAGAAAGATATGATGATGTATCTCATAAGGAATCATCCAAGGGCATGGGCGAAGTGATCAAAGCTTTTTTTTTTAAAGAAACGTAATTCATTGTAATCATCACATCTAAAGACTGGTGATTAACATCGCGATATGGGAATAAACATTTTTAGGTTTAGATACCATATACACTGGTACCCATAACATTGATATGGTTGTTCCTTTTACTCTTCATGAGAAGTTGTGATAATTTGGTTTATTTTTATCGTTTATATCTTCTCAGAACATACTCTTTTGATTGATCAATAAAGTTCTGAGAAGATTTAAAGTATGTGCCTACTTCTGGTTATTAAAATGAAATAGTGCTTTGGGCGATCAATTAGTACATAATCCTAGTAGGGAAACAAAATGTATTCTCAGTATGGACGTTCCCTCTTTAATACTGTACCATAACATATTTTCCTTCATTCATTGTGGTAATGCATGGATGGCGCTTCGGGCATTCAATTATGCTTGTAATTAGAAAGAAATCAAAGAACCACCCTATACCCGAATGTTCCAATTTCATATCCGCGTATGAATGAACTTCACCCGAAGACGGATTGACACACATTTCTCTGTGCTATACGAACCAAAGACGGGGAGGGATGAGAGGGGAACCGAGGACCTATATGTTGGCATTTCACCTTGTGATCTGCCGATAATGCGCCCTGGAAAGCAGGGGAGTGCAGGCGGCAATTTCCAACTTTACTTCATAACCACCCTCAGCGCGCCAATCCGCAAGTTGACACACGTTTAGCCCGGGCTGATCGTTTCTAATTGTGTTATGCTTCTGTCTATTGATTGCGTTTTATGACGAAGGATGCTCGGAGCAAAGCTAACTTTTTTTCTTCTTCTTCCATTCTTTCTTTAACGTTTTTGTCTCTGTCTGTGTCGTGTTTTCTTCTTTCTTTGCAACCCCTAAGAACCCTACCTAACAATTTTCGAATACTGTGGGTTGAACGGAAGCAATGATTAGCGAGCACTGAAATACTTCGAGTTTTTTTTTAAATGTAGGCCTTGAAATGGTTAAGAATAGATTACATCGTTTGCTTTTTGAATAAATGCACCAACACGCGGTTTATGCCAACATACACATTGTCGTTCCGGTCAGTTAAAATAAATACATACAATCTGTTAGTTTTAGGTTGAATTATAATCCAATATCTTAAGCAAAAACTACTTAGGGAGGCATTATATAGATTTAAATTACCCCAGTCGACCTTTTCTTTGCTACTAAGCGGAAAGTTTATTATTAAACATCGACAAAAAGAGAATAACAACTTTTGAAATGTGCAATACTGGAAGAAAAGGGGAAACCAGCAATTAGTTGAGTAAGTTGGCAATACCAATACAAAACCAAGAAGAAAAAAAAGAATCGATAAATCTCAATCTGAAGCGGTTATCATAAAATGCCAGCCACATGAGCTCGCTTTTGGGCTTCTGAAGAAACAAAAAGAAGGAACACCTTTATTCCCCTCTCCTGGTGATTACCATGACGCAGAGGGGGAATGCAGATATCATTAATCTCGCCTGTGGTCTACCACTAGCCGCCCACAAAAAGGATGTTTATCGCGGGTATGGTTTCAATCCATTTCAAAGAAGAACATTTAAGTATAACCAATTTGAAACCCGTTACAAAAAAAGAGGATGTTTCGTTTCGCAATTTGAATTCATAGGGGAAAACCAACTCGCCACAATGTATCCATGTTTTCACTGCGCATTCCGACCACGCTATCAAATGATTTTGGATTCATGTAACTTTACTTTTTTTTCTTCGATTTCACGATAAGAGTTTTATAGATATAATCCTTACGAGTATGACCGATGAATAATGATGAAAAGTAAATTGATCGGAGATTCTGAAAAACAAGATTTTTATATCGTTTCGACGTCAGGTTAAATGACTTCGAAAGGAGTATGTTTTAGAGAGAGATATCACGATGACAGAAAAGATTGACAGAGAAACGGTCTTTGGCGATGAAGAAAGCGGAGAGTGAGTGTGTGTGTGCGTGTGCGTGTATGTGTGCGTGTGTGTGTGTGACAGAGAGAGATAGAGAGGGAGAGAGATAGAGAGAGAGAGAGATAGATAGAGAGAGAGAGAGAGAGAGAGAGAAAGACAGAAAGAGAGAGAGAGACATAAAACTATAATCATGTCAAAGGTAATGTATGATAAAAAAGGTGAATTATGCCATCGACCCTCCAAAAAGCGCCACAAAGAGCACAAAAATACTTGTTTTTGTTTTTTGTTTTTTTGTAATACTCATTTCAGTCCATCTTTGTTATGTGAAACCTACTATTGCCTGTAAAATAACAGATTCATCGCAAGCCCTTAAGAGAAAAGAGTTGGCGAAGTCCCCAGTGCCATATCTTGGTAAGATATGAACCTCTCAAGGCGTGTCGAATCTTCTCTCACATCTGCAGTAATAAGCACCCCTTTTCACATAATCTGCCGTTAGCTGAACAATAGTTTTTTAAATATTTTCTTGGTGATGTAACGTACCCTTTTGAAGGTCGTTATTGCCGTGGGAGGGGTAGTGCACGGGGTGTGAACCGGTCAAGGTGCTTGTATCGTCACCCGAGCCTGAGGGGAGAAATCGTCAACGGGGCTCGGCTTCGAGGGCGTTTTCATAAGAGTTTCTTCCCAAGTCGGTTACTGTCCATATCTATTTTCATGTTAGCCTTCAATTTAAGCACTCGATAAATAGACTTACTATTATAGTGTGTTCAATAAAACATATTGAAAATTCGAATGCACATTCAGAAAGCATATCTTTTATAAATGAAATGATAAATTCATGGTATCAAGATATTCAGAACAGAAAGAATGACATTAAGAACATCATCTTCTTAGCTTCTTACCAGTTGATAATTTGTCCTTGAGCCTGTGCAGATCTGATTCTTTAATTTGTCTGCTTCTCTGATCTTCCTGCTACTATCAACAACAAAAAAACTACTTCGCCGGAAAACGCCCTTGAACTTGAATAACATCACTCATAATATAATGAGTGATATTACCCATCCTCCCTACCCACACTCACCGAAGAAGCATTACCGATATGTTTGAAAGGAAAGATGACAATTCAATCAAGTAAAACTCAGTTTTCTTGACTTGGGTCGACCGACCTTCCTGGTTTTGAACTGTTTGAAAGAGATCTCTATTAATCAATGACACGTTTCCCTGCACGAGCACAAACAAGGCACGCCTCCCCGTGAAGCTTGAAATAAAGTCATGACAAACAAAAATGTTATCCTTCATGATCCGGCCTCAATCAATCTCTCCGTATAAGGAACTGGGGGTCCTGAGAGAGAGAGAGCTATCAACAGTCTTAAAGATGTACTTAAGTAGCCCTGCTGGTCATGCGATGACAATGTGAAGAAAAAACCCCGTCGGAAAGCAACTTGGAAAGGTTGATTATGTAGTTCATAAGAGTATGATTACATACTGTGAGGAATAGATTAATAATATTAAGAAATGGACTTATGTTTGCTAAAAAATCACACGCACTGCACACATACATGGATATGGGAGTACACGCACACGTGGTGTTACAGATTTGTTCAACTTTCCCATCTATTTCTGGTAATATTTTGAACATGGGGGCATATAAAAAGAATTCCTTGTCAGAGTATATTTCTATTATGATTTTCATCCAAATCTACATAAAAAGAATGAAAAATCTGAAAAATTATTTTCGTCTTTACCGGATCTTCCCCTTGACTTTAACCACCCATTGCACGCTTCCTTCGACTCTATTGAGTCAATAACTCACCAAGTTTGAGGGTGTAGTGTTTAAACATACGATTTGGTGGCAGTGGTCTTTGCAATCAATTCATCTTCTTGGATGCCCAAAACAATCGTGATTACTCGATCCAATTTATCCGTTTTGTATATGCCCAGAGTTCTGCCCGTCAGCTATGTTTCAAAGTGTCGATTAAAATATCCAAATGTTGCCTGGATCGACTTGTTTTTAGAAATAAGACGCGTTTACGAAGATAATTTATATCATGCGTTGATCGCTTGCAGTGTTGTTTCCATACATTTTCAAATAGAGGGGTATAATACTTCCCAACGGATGATAAGGGGGAGGAGAGGGGGGGGGGGATCATTTTGTATTTTGGCTCCACAAGCTCACTGCAAAATGTTCTGACCCCCCCCGAGTCTCTTACATATTCAAACATGGAGAGAAGGGGGGGGGGGGGAGCTTGTGTTTGAATTTCTGAATATCCTGAGTATAGGCTAATCCTGTTTGATTCGTACATTGACAAAAAGATGATAAATTTATAACATCAACCCTGGATCCAAGCTTAGTTTTTCAAAGCGATAAACAGAGTTTATTAAAACATTTAAACTGCTTATCGAGTGAGAAACTAGGTTTATTGTGAAAAACATGTTTATCGTCGATAAAATTAGTTTTTTGAAGATAAACAATGTTTTTTTCTGAGATAAACTAAGTTTATCGTTTGATAAGCAAAGTTTCTCTAAAAAAAAACTCTGTTTATAGCCTATAAACTTAGTTTTTTTCGATAAACATAATTGTTGACGGTAAACTGATTTCATCCGTCGAAAAACTAAGTTTATCGGCATTTGGCTTGCCATATAGAGATGCAATTGGGTTTAATGTTACATTAAGGATTCAGGTTAAGGTTTGGGCATGCATTGAGTTCAGGGTTGCGGTTTAGAAAATTGGCTAATATTAGATTTTCCCACTGAGCGAAAAAGTTCGTCGGGGCCTGTGTTATATACCATCGTTAAAGAGAGAGAGAGAGAGAGAGAGAGAGAGAGAGAGAGAGAGAGAGAGAGAGAGAGAGAGAAAGAGAGAGAGATAGAGAGAGAGAGAGAGCGAGAGATAATAAAGGAAAGAAGGATTATTAATTTGACCCTGTTTAAGAGTGAATTCAAATAGATCAGTAACCTTGTATTTTGTCGGTGTCAAAACAAATATCTGTACGGTCAACGGAAAGGAATTGACCTGCATAATTAGAAGCCACCTTCGCCTTCAATAAATATTATGACCATCATTAGCCTAATCCCATCTAGTCTTCATTTATTTCCTCCTTCTTCAGCTTTATTTATTATTCAGTTGGAAGTTTCCGTGGCCTAATAATTTAGCATGTTGTAGGAAAACCCAGAAATAACAAACAGATAAAGCAATTAAACAAACAAACGACCTAAACCACAAACAGGTAAACGAAACAGGTGCAGTATCATGAGAACACTTCATAGCTGAAAACAGAGTGGAAAAAAAACAACCATGGAAGCATGTAAAATAAAATCCATCACAATTAAATAGAAAGCAAACTATCCCCAACAAAAAGGCAAAACAAAAAATGAAATATCGCATAAACAGCCCCAAATCTGTATGAATCCATTGCTTATAATGTTAAAAGTAATCAATACATGACAACATAATTAATAATTCTGTGAAAATAAATACGACCACCAATGAATGAACTAATGCACACAAAAAGCATATTGATAATTCTTTAAGTGCACACCCCGCTCGTGCAGCCAGTGAATATAGATATTATCGAAAGTTGCATGGAAGTATACGGGAGCGGTCATTCACTATATGCCTTCAAATGATATTGCTTTATTAATATGACCCTTTTAGAAATACTCACGCACTTACTGAGCAGTTTGTGCAAATACGCGTCCGTGACGTAAAAGATATCCTCCTGATTTACTCCGACTTAATGAGAATGAATTTATGGGCACCCATTAAGGTTTATATGGAAATCCAAAGAACCATATCCATAAACCATTCCTGGTTTCATTTTGCAGAAAAAAAATCTTGAATGAAAGAAAAAATGGATTCGTAAATTATGTATTGTTTTTCGTAATGAGGAGATGGCAGTATATTGACCGGCGTCTCAATACTTGATAGAATACATTATTTGTCATATATCATGGAAGTCAGTTAAGAGGAAATTTTAAGCATGACAGGTTTGCAGGAAGTGCGATACTTTTTGCGACTTATCATTTATTAGAGTAAACGCTCTCTTATTAAACCATCAGTTATTGATTGGTAATACATCATTTTTTTTACACAATGTCTAAAATGCATTAACAAAATCACTGGATATTTACAAACCCATTAATTTAATTTGATACTCTTGTGCAATTTCATTTTGTTCATCCTGGCTGCGTTCCATGCATATGACCACTAAAACTTCTCCTGTCCCCTCGTTTTTCGATCAAATTGTTTGTTCCTCATCAGCAGGGCCTTTTTCTTTCGTGTCAGTTCAAAATCGATAGCAAGACGTCTTGTCTCGTCTATTATCCGGCTCGGAGTTGATTCAAGTTAACCTACAAAAATGTACGCACAAGCAAAAGAGCCGATGGAGGTTAAAGCCGAGTTACTGGTCATGCGATTCAATTGTAAACGGTAACTGGAAACAATATGAAGAAAGATAGATCGATAGAGAGAAAGAGAGAGATAGAGAGAAAGAGAGAGAGAGATAGAGAGAAAGAGAGATAGAGATAGAGGGAGAGAGAGAGAGGAGAGAGAGCTACATGTAAGCGATATATATATATATATAGAGAGAGAGAGAGAGAGAGAAAGAGAGAGAGAGAGAGAGAAAGAGAGAGTGAGTGAGAGAGAGATAGGGTGAGAGAGAGAGAGAGAAGAGAGAGAGAGAGAGAGATAGGGAGAGAGAGAGAGAGAGAGAGAGAGAGAGAGGAATCGATACATACTATGTTATTAGAACTGATGAAACTGGAAAGGAATTTACCCAATCTTGTGAAAAGTCACATGAACTGCATGCTCACAGAAATTGGTATATGCATGGGACTAGACGCATATACTTCATGTACTTTGTATGAAAGTTTGCTCAATACTACAACTATTTTTTGGTCACATTAGGGGTTTTTTAAAACATAATCTGAAGACGAATCCTTTTATATGGACATTCATACTACAGTCAAATCCGCTTTTATTGACCACCTGTGTAGAAAGACTACCTTTCTATAAAGACCATTTTTTCTGTTTCCCTTGAAAATGGTCTCTCAATTAAACATGTACATAAAACATCTGCCTATAAAGACCATTTTTCTTGTCCCCCTTGTGTGGTCTTTATATACAGGATTCACTGTATGTTCTTTTTCCAAACTAAAAACAGGCCTACATGGAATGAGAAAGCTTACAATTTTTTTTTCTCTCCATCTTCTCAAGAACTGAAATCTTCTCAGGCCGTCTCAAATCTTCTCTTTAATGACTCGGCTGAACTACGAACGGTAGGATAATTTGCCTTCATTTAGCTACATTCAGAGATGCTTATGTATTGACTAGATAGCAGTAACGAGGAAGGGAAAACTACGTCAGAAATGCTTAATGAACCGCCCGAGGGAGGACAGGATTTAAAATTGGTCTGTCTTCTTCCTAATCTTTTTTTTTTCTTCTTCGTTGTAAAGGTGAACAAACAATCTTTCCTCCCTCAACTTGGTTCAATTATTAAGCACGTTACAAAAGGTATCTCCCAATACAGAAGAATGAAAATTTACTATTTCTAGGGGTAATAATTATCAGAGGTCATAAAGAGTTAAAGGAATCGTTTAACAATGTTAAATCTGAGATGCACGGCCCTACATGTTATCAGTGTCTGTGCTATGGTGTAATATTGAAGCCCTCAAAAAATTGTGCTTCAAAATGATCAAGAAGTGCCTCAAAAAAACAAAAAATCTTTGAGTGACCGGTTTTTACCATACTCGTTTCCCCCAATAGCCTGTAGTGTTATGAAAACCGTTTGGCAAACGGTTTTCAAAATTTGTAATTCCAATCATAAATATCTTGATAATCAGACAGGCGATCGGCTTGTAAATGTTATGGGGTTCTTGACTGACCTAAATGTTTATAATTATCATTGCAGCATGAGCTAAATCCAGAATTTTGTTTCAGAATCTGTGACAAAGTTACTGGATCCCTTTAAATCCATCCATAATGACAGTGTACTACGCTCCAAACAATTGGCTGCGTACAATGTTTACTTTTGAATTATCTAATTCCCGTAGACTTAACACAGGGACCACTAGGTTCCTGTGAGCAACGGGTTAAGAGTGGATTCCCATATTTTGAGCGTGGATTCCATTGCAAGCGAAGTGATCACTACAACTACATCTTCCTCAAAGGTATATTTCCACACCCGTACCTTAAAATAGTACAAAACGGTGTAGAACGCACTTCAAGTTAGAGCATGGAGTTCCATGGTGAGAGTGAAATTTGCTTCAAAGTAGTGGTTGAATTATTCTTTTGAGAGTGGATTTTCTTCCTCACAATTTGAGCATGCAACATTCTATTCCACATTGAGTAACTCGCCAAAAGTGGATTATCCACTCCTGAACATTTAGAGAGGACATAACGAAGTGTTTCAAAACTCGATTTATCCCAATAACGATGATTATGATGAGACGCTGCCTAAATCCTACAGATAAAGAGCATTATCATCCTCTATCAGAAATCTACTGCGGTATTTTATTTATAAAGCCAGACCTGCAAAGCGGTACATAGCAATCCAGGTAAGTTGCAATAAATCGCATAATCTAGTTTATCCAGAGCGATATATCCTGTGGATAATTGACATGGGCATAATGAAATGAATTGTGATTTATTTGCAATCAATCGATTGAAATGAATCCAGGTCGGAAGAGTATTTCAAACGAAACCTGATCCCAAGCTAAAACAAATTAAATTTTCACCTGCAATGTTTTACAATCTTCATCTTCATCAAACCATAAAAATGGGATATTGTTACCCAAGACATGCAAACAATGTAACAAAATCCATTCAAAATTCATTAATTTGAAAGGAGAATAAACATGATATGTTGCTCCTCTTCTGGCTCGACGCTTTTGAATACACCTTAATAATTACTGCGTTTTTGTGACGAAACGAAAAAGGATTTATTTCATATTCCGATACTTAGACATGTACTCGATAAGTCTGAACTGTTCGCATGGTTCTGATAAGACATTGTGTCGTCGTAGTTAAGGAAACCTATACTCATATCGGTCAGACATATTTCACATTAAAACGAGACACGTCTAAATCGGGCTCCATTTCGTAATCTCAGTACATCATATCACTTTCAGCCATTCCTGCTAATGGATAATTTAGATATACATGAAATATTATATATTTGTTTGTTTGCCTGAGCTGTCAGAATTTTGGAGACACTTTTTATGATACATGTTCTATAGCTTAAGATGGTTAGCGCCAGATACAAGTCGATTATTTTTAACTACCATATTTGTCTTGTCATTTCTTAGATTATAATAATTGTGTCTTATCTAACAGCATAAACGCCTAGTCCAGCTGCTGTTTCGTTAGGTAACGACGATATGTTATTACGTGATGGTGATGGTAGAATCGCGTTTTATCGAACGGTAACATTGAGGCAATTTGAAACTTTTATCATTTTGATCACTCTGAGAGAGAAAAAAAGAGATATAGCGGAGAAAATGAAGAATATACCAGAACGAACCCCTTTGCATACTTTTGTCTTAATTCAGAAGTCCGCAAAACTTAGGGTAAACCATGATCTCAATCTTTTCACTGCAAATCTCCAAATCAGTAAACGCATTATTAATGGGGGAGAAAATCGATTGCAAGGGAGCTTTTATCGGCGAATTATGATGCAAAAAAAAAAGAGAACGCCTATAATTGGGTTCTTGAGATTGAGACAACTCGTATAATAAAACACTAATGGGTATGTGCAGACGCATGTGCACGCTAATTTTTTTCTCCGTGCATTAATTCTAAGGATTCGCATGTCCGACTCTTGTTACCGTTCGGGTAGGGTACACTGTTAATTTTAGACAGCCGTGCAAGATTGAGCGATCATATTTAGCTAATTTGTTTCCTATAGCAATAATGGTAATCGTGACCCTTATTTTATTCCACACATTGTAATTCTTTCCAGAAGGAACGCGTTTGTTTCTTTTATAATTTAATTAGGATATGATTCGTTTTGGCGCACCACTGGCGCATGTGTCAATCGCCTTTATAGCATTGATTCGCTTAATCAATGAAGCAATCAGAATAACTTTCTCTTGTACAACAGGGATAGTTTCTAAGTCATAATCACCGTATTATTATACGTGATAGATATATGTTTGAAAACAATTAGTGAAGTAGCTTTTGAGTACCCTGTCACCCACAGCTGTAAATCTAACAAGATCCGACATATAGCTTTTCGATTCTAACCATCATTCCAAATAGGCTTTGGCGCCCTTTCTTGCTGAATAATTGCGTCAGAGCTTATACAGGTTGACCTCCAGGGTACACTGTTAGAAAAAAATTAAACAAGTTGTTTAACATTTTAAACAACTACAAGTTAACCGGTGAATCGCTCAACTGTTGTTTAAAAATTAAACAACTTAAGGTTGTTTACGTTTTGAACACTTAGTTGTTTAAATATTATAAAAACTTTTAAACAACAGTTGTTTAGTAATAAAATTGCACAACTCGGTTGTTTAAAGCAAGTTGTGTAAATGTTAAACAATAATGTTTAAATTACTAAGCAACTGTTGTTTATTCAATATTCCTGCACAACTGGGTTGTTTAAAAGGAGTTGCTTAAATTTTAAACAGAGCTGTTTAATGGTTATTACCTCATTTGTTTAAATTTGTGAAATGACCTACTGGAAACACTCCTGCAATAATCACAAAGATTACACTGTAATATGTAGAGCTTGTTGCCAATTAACTTCAACATTTGTTCATCATGTTCATTTAACAGTGACAGACAACATTATTATTTGTCTCTTTAACTTCACCTAAACCCCATCGGCGAAGCCGAGAAGAACCAAGTCGTCGCCTTGCCCTTGTTCCGCCATTTTCATCTGCACTGCACTGCACTAGCACTAGCATTGCATGCTGCATGCGCTATGCATGTACTATGTACGTACTTTGTGCATATCGCATGTGTGCGTGCTCGAAAATTGCAATCGCGTATCGAAAAAATGTCAACGCGAAGTCATGATTGGTTAAATCTATCACGTGATTTTTTCCCCGGGACTTTTTAAACAACTCTGTTTAATTAAATCTTTTTGTTTTTTAATAAATGGTTGTTTAAGCCAATCGAGCACTGATTTTTCGATTTTGAACAACGTTGTTTACGTTTTTAAACAACATTATTTTAAACAGTGATATTTTAAACACCGTTCTAACTGTGTAATAGGTTAAATGGAGCCCGTAATGTGTCATGATCAACATTTAGTAGAACAAAGATCTCTACCAAGGTGATGGGTTAAAACAAGTCTACTGTGGGTCGTGATTCGTATTGCTTGTAATCAATACTTGGGAGTACTAAGATAAATCCACTTGGATGAAATGCGCATTTAAACCATTCAAACAAACCAATCATTAGTGGAGATAGTGTGTGTGTGTGTATGTGTGTGTGTGTCTGGGGGGGGGATCTTCAAATTCACGTTTCATTCCACCCCTTCGTCCATTCTTTATCTTATTCTTTCTCTAATATGTATACATATTGACCAGGGTACATGAGCCCCATGGTCCCGTAATACGCCATTGTATCCTAATATTCTTGAAATATTATGTGTATCCTTCAAAACAAGGTATCATACAAATGCACTGAAGATAATACAGTGCTTATGAAACAAAATATAGCTATGAATAATCGAAATAATTTATACACATAATCAATCCGTTAATACCTTCTCTCTGGGGGTAGTTGTCCTTTCGAGCTTACAGGTAACGGAGGCGACTGAAGACAGGTGCATTATCAGTGGGGCCCGCAGCACTTTACCCTTATACAATAATGACAGTAGATTAGTTCTGTCTTCCTTTACTAAGCACTTCTAGAAATAAGAAGAACAAACCGCAAGAAAAATACCACCAGGTGAAATATTTAGAACACATAATCGATTTTTTTTAAATATTTGACTTGTTTTGAGAAGAATATCATCTGCTTTTGATAATCCATTTAAAGATGGAGTATGAAGAGAGAAATTCAGGAACGATCATCGAACGAAAATTTATTAATCCGTGTTCCAGAAAAGTGTTTACAGAGGAATCAGCAGGCTCTATTTCTCTCAGTGTATATATTATGAAGCAATCGATCGATCTCAGAATTGGCATACTTCTCCTTGTACGCGTTGTAGCAATGCAGGTCTACATCTTGAACGCTATCATGATTATGATGAGATGGAATTTTGCTAATGAGCTGAATATGGATATATGTACGGAAGGTTTTAAACTATGTTCCATTTGTGTCTTCGTGTTTTGCATTTCAGGACAACTACGCCCTGACAACCATCATAGGACACATACCCACGGGAAAAATAATTCCCAGGAAAATCCGCGAGGTGTTGTGGTCTAGTGGATAAGTCACCCGACTGCAGATCACAAGGTACGGGCTTCGAGTCCCGCCGTGGCACTAATGTCCTTTGGCAAGACGCCAATCTAAATTTGCCACTCTCCACCCAGGTGTTAAATGGGTACCCGGTAGGATGCGAAAGTTAATGTGGTTAGGTGAGCAAGTGTGCGCTTGTAAAAATGGTGCATGGTTGGAAAGCTCTCCAGGGAGTGGAGAATGTGCATACATTGCTTGCGGGTAAGCCTGAATCCGATGACCGGGTAATAATATATCTGTAAAGCGCTTACACACATCGTTGATGTTTTATAAAAGCGCTACATAAAAGCCGAATGTTATTGTTATTATTATTAATATTTGATAGAGAGATTACTATCTCCAAACATCAACTCCTTAAAGCCCCAATGCACTACTTATAGCTACTTGCGCCCTCTATATAGCAAACAATGTCTAATCGGTGCCTGTTGGTCCCCCATAATCCCCTTTTTCTTATGTTAATTGAGAGCTGTTTTGATGAGATAACCACCTGTTAGTGACCTTGCAGGGAGGTCTAATCCCCCTGGCAAAACTAGTGCAGACGGGCTTTAAGCAACATTTTGCCAAATAAATCAAAGAAATCGTTTGAAATTATCATCTACGGGGGTGGGGTTGGAGATGTATTTCTTTTCTGAGAGTATTCTTTCTTTCTGGGGTAAGTATTTTCAAAGGGTATGTAGTGGATTAAGTATCAGAGGGTAGAAGTTTGCAGTGATTTTCTCATAGCTAGATGTCCGGTATCAGGGGCGGATCTAGCTTTTTGCTAAGGGGGGGGTTTGACCAAAATAATGACGATGCGGAGCATCGTCCACGAGCCGCGAAGCGGCGAGCCGATTTTTTTGTGGGTGTTTATTTGAACCCCGTAAGTGATGTTTTCCTGGCACCTATTAACACAATGGAGACCATAAAAAGCAGTGCATGATAACGTCTTTTTAAATCAAGTAACAGTTAAATACACAGTTATATCCAGAGTTATCATGTGTTTGGTTAAGTTACCAGATGAGTTGAATATCTTCTCACAATATTTGCACTTGAAAGGGTTTCTCTCCAGCGTGCGTTCTTTTTTCTTTCTTTTTTTCTTTTTTTGCTCTTTTTTTTCCCTTTTTTTTTTTTTTTTTTTTTTGGGCCGCCCAAGGGGGGGGTTTAAACCCCCTAAACCCCCCCCGTAGATCCGCGCCTGCGGTATCAACATTCAAAGAAAGAGCTTTTTTTTTATTAATAAAAACACTTTATCCCCATTTTTTACTTTACCTCCATACTAATACCAGTACTTCATGAAGCATGTAAGCGTTGCATCCACACATGTATGATTATTACAAAAATAATGTCGTTCATGTTTATTTTATATTCGTCATCATCATCATCGACATTATCGTCATCATCAAGGCATTTACGACGGCCTTGCGATCACCACTACTACCGTCACCATTGCCCCCCATCACCGTGATCACATTACCATCGGAATCACCACCAGCCATCATCATAAGTTCAAAGTCGTTGCTGCAATCTGAAGAGTCATGCAAACTACCTGCATCCGCCGTAAAGATAACATATCTTCCGGTTGCAAGATGCCATGTCCTTTTCTTTCCATTGTGACGTTGTTGTATGTCAAAATAAGGAACGCTGAAGCACCTCCTATCAAGCTTGACAAAAACACACTTCTCTTCTACTGATTCGAGGTTGCACAACCTTTAAGTCGTATCACGTTTTACCCTATATGAAATGATCTTCTCAAACACCATCACGACCACCATCACTATTATAATCACCATCACCACCTTCACCATCGCAATCACCATCATCATTACCATCACCACCTTCAACATCACCAAAAACATCATCATCACCTCTATTATTACTAACTTTAGCATCTTCATCAGCATAATCAACCCTGAAATTATCTTCACAATAATCATCACTATTACCATCACCACCTTCATCATCATCACCACTATTAGCATTAGCTTCAGCATAACCAACATCATCGTAACCTTCGATCACCACTATCCTCACATTCATCATCATCATCACCATTAACACCATCGTCATTTATCGCCATCACCATCATTATCACCATCATCATCGTCATGACCATCACCATCATGACTATGGCCATCACGAAGGCCTTGACCACTACTGCCAACACCGACATTATCGTTATCACAATCACAATCACCATTACCATCACTACCTTTACCATCACTAAAAACATCTTCTTCACCACTTTTATCTTTAGCTTTAGCATAATCTACATCACCGTGTCCTTCAGCACTATCCTCACAATCATCATCATCATCACCATAACTATCATCACTTTCTCCATCATCATCATCCCCTTTACCACGCCCGTCATTCATCGTCATCACCATCATTATCACCATCACCATCATCATGACCATCACCAACACAATTATGGCCCCATCACGCCAGTCTGGACCATTACTACCATCACAGCTACTACCATCATCATCATCGCTACCTCATTCACCATTAATACTACTTTCACCCTTCCATCTCCACCAGCAACAACAACGTCATCAGAATCACCATTAACCTATTCAAATCACCATCATCATCATCGTCTCAAGTTCAAAGTCATTGCTGAAAATCGGAACAGTCATGCAAACTGCATGCATCCGCGGTGAAGATAACATGTCTTCCGGTTGCGAGATGCCATGTTCTTTTCATTCCATTAGGCATGTCAAGATGAAGAAGGCGGGAGGAACTTCTATCAAGCCCTTCTTATTACCGACATATACAACCTTCCCTTCTCCTACCGATTCGAGGTTAAACACACTTTAATCGTACCGTGTTTCTCTCCCGCGTGCACTCAATCGGAAGATGCGCTGCGAACGTCAGGAACGATTTTACGCGCCATTGGGACTTCGATAATATTTTGACTTCTTAATTCTAGTTCCGTGGACTTTCCCTTAACTCTTCGACTGCCCGAAGCTTCGAAACCAATGTTTCCTATATTGTCCATTAAGACCTTCAGCCCTTTTTTTCAATTGATCTGTACTTTCGGTACCCTGTTTCCTTTCTTTCTCCGTCTCATTCCATCTCTCTCACTATCTTCATCTATCTCCCTTGAACTTCCTCTATTTAATATTTCCCCCCTATTTTGTGAACTTTTCGGGTGGACCCAACAAAATGCTCCTAGCTCCTAGCAGAGAACATATTTTATGACATCACCATGATGGTGGGTTACACTTGAGCTACAATTTACATTTAATTTGTGAACAAAAATATAAAGAACGTATGAGTTGTTTTGTTTGAAAGTAATGTGATTCGATAAGAGTAAACTTTGATTAGATAATTACACTCAAATTTGCAGGGTATTTCGAAAACCCTGCACCAAATAACAATAAGAAAAAGTTGAGATTCTGAAAGTATGACATGTATGTTATGTTATATTACACCAGGAGTCTGTCTTGGTATGGACGTCACTCTTTTTGCTAGAAAACATCAATGACGGTTTTGTATCGACGTTAATGAGTTTCTCTGTTTATCATCGTATATAGACAAGGACCCAGGGGCATAGGAAATGAGGTCACAACTCATGTAATAATATTTTTGTGTATAAATGTCCGTATGTGGAAGACGCACAAAAAGAATAGTTATTAGTCTAGAATTCATGGACAAATATGGTTTAATCCCATTTTCGACAGAAAAAAGCTTGCTCATATCTTATAAATAGTGCTTAAGGGTTTACAGTAGCATTTGGTATGGCTTCCACGGCTGGCAATATTCAGTTTTGCATATTTAGGGTGTGCTATGATTTCAAATGGCCAAAAATAGTTTCATTCCATCGTTTGGCATTGACTTCTTTTCAGATATCTATTTAAACGTATCTGATTCATGAATCTTCTCATGCGATAACCATCTTGATGCAGAGAAAATGTTGCTTTTTTGGATAAGATTTAATCCGATTGACCAGTTGCAGTGGCTACCTGCTGCCTCACGAATGACCTTGGGAGATCGTGATTGGATTTTTACCGACAATAATAATATTGTATGGAATCTTCATTTCCACACCTGTTCGCATGTATACCTTATTAATAATACAATATCGACCGCTTTTCTTCGGGTTCCATGTTTATTACAAGACATCCATAGCCCTGTCCTTGACAAATTTAGAATGTGTTAACAACCTCACTTGACTTTTGCCCGTCTCATGAATATTCTTCTAACGAAGGAAAACGCCGAACTAACAAGCTTGCTTTGAAAACATTTCCCATTTTCTCGCACATGAGTAGGTTCAATGTTATCCGCATGGAAAGTCAGAGGGATCAATATCGTCAATGTTTTTACAACATTTCTGAAATAATAACACGCTCTGCCGCAGAATGAGAGAGGTTACTTGGATGTGATTTCAAGTATTATCCTTCGTTTCCTTACATCGAGATGTAGGAGCCATGAATGGGCGTCTGTGGTTTCCTAGTTTAAGGAAGGAGGGAGGGGGATGGGGGAGGAGTGGTTAAAGATGAATGTTAAGATACTGTAGATATGTATGGGTGGGGGATACATTTATATGTGTGTGTGTGTATGTACATGTGTGTGTGTGGCGGGGGGGGGGGGGGTAAATGTGGATAATGCATATGCGCACTTTAATAAGCATGGCGTATATTGTATGAGAGGGGGTAAACCTACGACTAATGGAACATATGAACGTGCGTATATTACATGGATTGAGCCTACTGATGAAACATTGTATGTCACCAGCATTTCATTTGCTTTTGCCCTAAAGAGTCAGAAAAATGATCGCGACTGGACTACATTCTCGGTGTCGCGACGGCAACATAATGCTTCAAGTGATCCTTGCAGGAAAAAAAAGGAAAAGAAGTAAGATGAAGAAGCAGGAGAAAGAACCATACGTCGTATTGATCATGCAATCCGGTGTCCAATCAGCCTGGATATAACTCAAGACAGCACCGGCAATAATGTTTCCATCCATCTCGACCGCAATGAAGCCTTAATCAAGACTGGATTAGCTCATGCACGTGGGAACGACTTTTGAGATTAATACCTAAATAGATGTGACGTACTATATTTCGTTCAGGAGATGGGAAGGGAAGGGAATATTGGTCAAATGAAAATAGTGGCGTAGCTACAGGAGGACGGAGCAGTGCCCCAATCGAGTGGTAAAAAATTAGGCTTAGGCTCGCACCATTTTCCCTAGCCCGCCTCCCCCAGCAAGAATTCATGTTTCATTTTCCGAGTCAGATCGGTGCCGCCCCCAATCAATCCAGTGCCCCCCCCCCCAACCGATGGGTGGACTCAGGCTACGCCACTGAGATGAAGGGCATAGTGGGCGTTGTCCAAATGTTGGATGTTTTTGTAAACAAAGCAAGATTATTTTGGGACATTCAGCCTATATCAGGCAGAATCAGGCAGTCTCCATCAGTTCTTACCATCAGAAAGGCCTTAAAAACACATCTTTTTTTGCAATTTGTAGTTGTAAGACTGTTTTTTTCTAATATATGTATTTATGTAATTTTTATTTTTTATTTTTTTTTATTTTTCATTCACTGTAAGCGCTTTGGGCCTTATGGGAAAAGCGCGGTATAAGTAATAATAATAATAATAATAATAATATATAATATCCATGACGAGAATGATGACGAAGTTCAGAAAAATGTTACTTTTCGGAATGATAGATTTGAGAGAAGCCTCCATTCATATTCTTTAAAGAAAATGTAACAAAATGAATGTAATATTTGTATGTGAACGGTATTGTAAATCTATATTTGTGCAGAAAATGTGCTTCAACTTGAAATTGCCACATATATTTTATCAACAATAGCACGACAGTTTACATCGTTTACCAAATTGGTATACTTCTGTGATGTGTGGAAATAAACTGAAACCTAAACATAAACTTTCATGTTATTTCTTCCGATAATCTTTCTCCTTTCAGACCTTTAATGTTTTAAATATTATGTAATGAGTAGGCACATTATCTAGTAAATTTACTTCTGCTTTACAAATGGTGCAACAAAATTATGTTACCTCTTTATGAATTGCGTTGACGTAGAGACAACAATTAGGCAAACAAAAAAAATCATTTGGTTGTCCTCGACCGCCCGATCGTCATTTTTTTTTTTTTTTGGGGGGGGGGGGGGAGCAATCTTAAATGCCAAACATACCATTTTAAGCATTTTGCAAGGATCAAAATGAGTCCCGTTGCCAGTTTGGTCTTTTCAGTACGCAATTCTGTATTTATTAAACTTCCCATTTTTATTTTTCTATGTCAAAATGTCGTTCATTCAAATCAGGTTCTGAGCATTCTTAAACTCATTTTAAAGCCCATCTGTACTAGTTCACAGGAGGGATTAGACCACCCTGCAAGGTCACTGGACAGGTGGTTATCTCATCTAATCAGCTCTTAGTTAACATAAGATAAAGAGGACCAATGGTCACCGATTAGGCATTGTTTGCTATATAGAGGGCGCAAGTAGCTATAGGTACTACAGTGGGGATTTATAAGGTGCTGTATTTTAAAGCCAAAAATACTTTTTGTGTTGGTCTTGATATTCATTGTACATTAAACTAGTCTTTTACCATATTAAAGTGTTTTATAGACTTTGTTTGTTTAAATGCTCGACATCCCAATGATTTTTTAATTTTAATATGGAATAATAATTAAAAACAATATAAATGGGGGTAAAAAATCAAAAAAAGACACACACAAAATGAAATTTAAAAAAAATAAATAAATCCGCCCAACCGCCCCTACTCCAGAAAAGCAATCGAAGACAAGCAAATGATTATTTATTTGGGCCTTATGTAGCCGCGGAAAAAAGTAAACTGTCAGAGGCACGTTGATTATATCTGCAATCGGGCTGGTCCATATTATTATATACATATTACAATATATGATTTGTAATCAATAGTTACTTTATAATGCTTCGTTCGTATTGATTATAGGATTTAAAAACATATTCTTATAAAGTTATCGATTCTACAAGTTAGTTCCTTACTTTAAAAGAAACACAAAAGAATTTAGCGATGGAGAAGAAAACTAGAGGGTAATGTCCTTTGGTAGAATGCGAAAACGCTGTTATTGGACAATATAACTCAATACTTAGATACATTGATTGAATACACGTGGACAATATAGGGTGACTTGGAGCGTAATTGATTTTGGTCAGAATAACCTTAGCTATTTTTATCATCAGAAATGAGAGTTTTATGATATTCGTGTTGCTGCCTTGTGTAAGCAATCAGTGAAAGCAAAACGTGTTTGTAATGCCAAGCAGCGAGAATATTTGAAGAGGCAGTGCGAAAAATGGCTAACCTTGATATAGTGATAATCAGATCTAATAGGATTACCACTAGTGCTGATTGTAAATCTCCCGAATAAAACTAGAAGGTTTAGATAACGACGCACGCCAGACGTTTTTGAAAATATTATCTAGCGCAACGCAATCGACCAGCTGTGTTATACAAGCTATGGATATATATGTATTTATCGAGTTGTAGTACATTCAGGTATACACAAAAGACGCACACCGCAAATCGCGCACACACACAAACCCTATAATTCCACCCACTGTTCTGCACCCACGCACACCTGGTGCGCGAGAAAACAAGGGGATATAAAGAAAGTAAAACTAATATAAAACAAACTGAAAGAAAAGAACAAGTGGAAAAAAAGAAAGAAGAGGTAAGAATGGAAAAAAAATGGAAAGAAGATGAAGATGATGATAAATACGAAAGCGATGACTACGACGAATAATGATGATAACAATAATTATTATGATTATAATAATGATAATATGAAGACAAATAAGAAGAAGAAGAAGAGAAGATAAAGAAGACAAAAACGATAAGTAAAGCACATTTGTAGAGATAATTCGTTATACTTAAAAGAGCTATAACTGAAACTTACAAAATAAAGAAAAACAGAGTAGAACAATTTAGAGGATCTTTTAAAATCTCGTATCACCGATCATATTTGATTGGTAATTGAATAAACTATTGGAGCTAAAAGTCAAAGCGAGAAACAAAGTCTCTAGATTAAAAGGTGTAGATAAAATTTTACGAAACGTATCAAGAAAGACTAGAGCCACTGAAACAAAGAAACTCCAAATTTCATTCTTGTTCTGCGATATGAAATAAAAGGCGATGGATAAATTTGAAATAGCGGCAAATAAATCTTTCTTGTAAAAACAAATTAACCACAAACACGATGTACTTTAGGTAATCTGGGTTACATTTTACGATACATATCCAGTTGGAACAGAGTCTGTACATGTTTTTGTTTGCACTAAAATAAATCCGTGGAAAACATAATTTTCAATAAAGGTAAGTAAATCCTTCCCGGGAAGGTATGCATTAACCAAGAACACGATTTTATTGTTGTAATCGAAAATAAAATCCAATGCCATGCACGGTATTCTGCAAACGTTCTTTGGTTGTTTTTTGGAAATACCATTATTTTGACCTTTATCCGCTGCAGCGGCATGAGAAACGTGTAATAAATCGAATCTTTCGCTTGAATCTCGAGATTCTATTGAATTATTTGGATGTCAAGACCCGGATTGTTATGCCTTTAGTCCCGGTAATTGTGATTTAACGAAGGTCAGGATGCTGAAGTCAAGCCCGTCATCAAAATCGAAGCTTTGTCTTGTTTTCCGCGAGTCGTCGAATGAACCAGAAAGAAAAATACGCAAGAAACAGAGGGATATACACCCTGACTTTTGTCATTTGATTCTTCAAGTTGATCCAGGTTTTAGGCAGTTGGGAACGCAAATAAGGAAAGCAATGATTTGATAATTTATCTCAATCACAGATTGGGTAGTCCCTTGAGTTCGCAGCCTGATACTGACTGGATGGAACTGAAAATGCTGAATCTCCAATTTAACCTTGCCACGTATCCTCTTACAATCTCATCTTCCTCCATCCTGCTCGGTAGTTCAAGAGCATACAGCTTTCTCTACCATCCTTGAATATAAACCATAAAGAAACCTCGAGAAGACAAATCATTACTGCCCTTACAAAAATCATTAGCGAACTTCTAGAAAATGATTCAGTTATTGGAGAGAAATCAAATGCACAGCTTCCGATACTGCCTGCCCTTGAATAAGTGAAATAAAATCGATTGTTCAAGAGAATGCAAGCTAATGATTCCGTTACCTCTGAAACAGTCATAAATCAAGTTTATTCTTCTTCCAGTACTGTTAGCAAGATGTGTTTGTTTGTGATGCCGTCTCATAAAGTGTGGTAAATTGGAATACATATTGAACGGTTGAATAAATAGTTTCAGTGGGTAAATGGTTATACATTCTTAAATCATATCAATGAAAAAGGAATGGTTGTGTATACCGTTAATGTGCACGATTTGTAAAGGAACTACGGTGATTAATGCTAAAAGAAGACAGAGACCAGCAGAAACACCAAAATGAAAGTAAAGGTGACCAAGCGCCGAGAAAATAGGGCGTTGAAAAGTGAGCGGTCAACTTCAGAAGCGATATCAAGAGAGGGAACCCACTCGGTATCGTTTTCATGCAATTCAAGCGATATAACTCGATACAGGACGGTATCAAGAGTCATGATTATTGAGCATTGAGACACTTCTGCCTGCACGATACTTTCTACGATCGAACGAAAGATCAATGTCAAGTCTACCTTTACATACATCGATAGACACTTGAGGCAACCGTATTCAGCTTTATAAAGAGCCTACGTAGCTCACGGCTGTTCCACTTCGATTGCTGTTGATCCCACAGCAATGCGGGGAAAAAGGACGATATCAATGTTGATGCACGTGGTCATATTTCAAAGTTCTTTCTTTGAAGATAAACTTATTACATGGCAAAATTCCGGTAGACCGTTTCGATTTATTTGTTACTTAATAGTTACCCCTAGCAATCAAAGGAAATTAAAAGTGGAAAGAGTCTTTATTTTGCGCTAATCTTTTCACCCCGTTCGCTTTCTATCACTTTATGCCGATGGCGGATTAGTTCGGACAATAACAGATTTAGCCTGGCGGTTACCAGGAATCTATGTATCAGGTTCTGATATATGTACAGCACTTGGGAACCTATAACATACAGCTTAATTGATCCCTAGGGGCTCAGAGGGCATATTCAACCGACATTATTTATATCAAATAGGAAACACGTCATGTATACTTCCTCTAATAGCTGATGTTCTAATTCAATGAACCAAACTTCGCTTAATGCTAAAACAAGAAACAATACTTTTGTCATGTTACAGCAAAACAAAAAGGAAACAGCTGAATGCAGGGTGTTAATAGGATTGAACGCAAAGCACTCAGTAATCCGTCACGAGAAATGGGTCATAGACGATGTTACGCCTAAAGTTTTGAAAATATCCAACTTTAAATGATTGCCCTTTATATCGAAAAAAAAATATATGATACGAAAAAAAGTTATTCAATCGCAGAGGTGGTGGAGGTGTTGCTGTTGGTTTGGTTGTGTCGGAAGATAAGACAAGTGAACAGCACTGTTGTGTCTATTTTCTTCAACAGGTAGGCCTATTATTTTGCTTTGTACTCTCTCTCTCCCTCCTTACTTTCAGCACTGCTTCACCGTGTCGTCGTTCTAAAACTGGCACTCGCAACATTAATTGCAATAATATTTTCGTCTATGTTCCTATTTCTTTTGACTATGAAATGCATCTTGCTTTTTGAAGGTGTCTCGTCGTCGGGGTTCGTTGACATTACTGCCATCTTTAAAAAGGCGCCCGTCTGGATCTATGGCCAGACAAGAGACTGCTCCACACTTAATCGCTTTATCCAAAGGGCTTAGACATTCCGATTAATCACGAGACTTGACGAAATTATTTCGCTCTCGGGTCCTCTTCCATTTTCTGAGCTTGTTCTGTTACTTTATATAATATTTACATCTAATCTGTTAAAATGCCACTTTTCATATAACTATTTCGTTTATTCTGCAAAATAATTTCGGTTCTTTCCTACGTATTAAAACTCATATCTTAAAATTTTGTTTTCATTTCACCTCTTTTTAATTACAGTTCATTTCCTTCTCTATATTTTTTCTCTGAAGTTTCACATATCGACCCACGTTGTGTCATACCTACCATGGCTACACCAGAAGTATATACACACACGCACACACACACACACACACACACCCAAACCATTACTTTATTTTAACCAAATCAACGTGATTATTAAAAGATTACTTCCGCAAAATTCACTTAGAAATCAATGGTAACTAGATTTCGAATAGGACAAGCTTGCGAAGTTAAGTACGATAATACATTTCTTATGATGTGATACCTATATACGGACGCAATGTGTGCTACAAATGCTTCGTATTTTTACATTTTTCGATGCTCGATCTTTCTATCCCGTCTTGATCGCAATACCCACAGAGTATATGTCATTCGTTGCCGAATTCTTTTCATATTATCGCATTAAGACCACTCTATCCCATCACGGTATACAATCTACGAACAAATGAATGTAGATTGTGATATGCCAGGGTTGATGACTGTCTAATTTGACACCGCTTTCTGAAGTACATCCTACATCGACATCTCGGCCTAACCAAAGCAAGCAATAGGGGTATTTCAACTAGGATTTTCCCTTGAGAACACACAAGTACTTTTTGTTATAATAGTTGTGTCCGACCATAGCCACAAATGATGTGAGTACAATGATATCTAAAAAAGAATATTATTTCCTAACTCTCGACAAGAGCAACATAAAAAAAACAAAAAAAAACACGAACAACAACAACGTAAACAACGTCAACAACAACAACATCAAGAAAAACTGCAACAACGAAAATCAACAACATTACCAAAACCACCACTACAGCCAGGGCTACCAACGTGATCAAATCACCAAAATTCAACTACTACCGTAAATCAGATAGGCCTAATATAACTTTTGGACTATTAAAAGGGTGAAACATGTGTTTGAAATAAAAACAACGTACCCGGATTATATTTATCTTTGACCAAAAAACACACTCTCATTTTGCATTTTTTTCATAAGCAAGGTGATTACAAATTGTTGATTTACCCCCTCTCTATAAAGAAAAAAAAACAATTATTTAACTGTTCTTAGAAGTGAAAATGTGCCGTCTTAAATTATTCACATGATCATAATACTCCTGTAACTCTTAAGATTTTACTATTAAAGCCCCACTGTCCTGCTTGTAGCTACTTGCTGCCTCTATATAGAAAACTTCCCCAATCGGTGCCTGTTGGTCCCCCATGATCCTCTATTTCTTATGTTATTTGAGAGCTGAGTTGATGATATAGCCACCTGTCAGTGACCTCGCTGTGTGGTATAATCCCTCCTACCCACACTAGTGTTGATAAGCTTTAAAAGCCCGTCGCACTCTACACGATTTGACAACGATCCGCCGGTTTTGGGAAGAATTTGCAATAGAATGTGATGTGAACATCCAAACTTGTTAATACTTAATAATGGAGGATCTCAGTAGATACATGATCAATACAATCTAAATGTCAAGGGATTTCAATTTTTCTTGGATGAGGAAAAGCTAAATCGGCACCGAATCGCAGTGACGTCACACCAGCAGTGCGATTATCTACGATTTGAAGCCGATTTAGTTTGTATTGTAACGAGAGGGCTTAAATGCATTACATTTCTAGGTATTAGTATTCCTAACACGGTTTTGGAACATAAATATGAAAGATTATGTTTGTATAGATTTCCATATCTAACATAATTATAATTTCTTCGAAAATCAGATCGCCGTAGGATCGTATAGGCCGACTGTGCGCTTGGCCTACAGGCGTAGGCACAAGTTTTTTTCCCCTTCCATGATCTGACCTTCCCCTGGCTCGCGAGCCAACCGATGTTGATGTTCGACGTCATGGATTATAAAGGAAACATAATCAGCGCGACATCAAAGAACCATTTCATTTCAATAAATGAGTCGCAATTGCCATTTTATGAAGATGTAGTACAGCTGCATAGCAACACAGATATACAGGCCATCGTCATATATATATATATATATAAGCGTAGGCGAAACGGCGTACTCCGATGTAAATAGGCAGTGCATGTTATAAGGGATAAGACGCGACTGACCTTTTGAGGTATATATTTATAAAGTTTGACAATATCGTTGTTGTAAATGTAAACATTAATGTACATATATGCAGAAGATTCATTCGCAGAAGAGATTTGTATTTGTTTAGCAGATTAAAAGAAATACAAAACTGAATTGATCAAAAAGTGCTTTAAGAATCAATCACACTATTAACCGGTTGTGAAAGAATTAAGAGGGGGGGGGGGGGGACCTTGACAACCAAGTCCGCTTGTATCTTTCTGATCATCAGGCTTAGTGACAGAATAACACTTCAGTATCGATTTATCGGTCCATATGTTATTATTCACCTTATGGAGAGAAAGGGAGAGAGAAAGAAAAAAAATCAAAGAAAATACGTTCATATCTACTGTAGATAGACTCTTTACATTTTGTTTTGTACCCAAATATAAACTGTACATTTTATATGCAGTTTAAATGTATTAATAGCTAAACATTTCGAAAATCGTTTAAATTAAGTACACAAAGCGTGGACATGGCAAGATGTTTTATGTGTTTCTGTTACAATGATGTTGTGGATGACCACTAGCATGACAGAGATAGAGAGAGAGAGGGAGAGAGGGAGAGAGAGAGAGAGAGAGAGAGTGTGTGTATGTGTGAAAGAGAGAGAGAGAGAGAGAGAGAGAGAGAAGCATTGGTTTGTAATATTGTAAATCATTAAAGCTACGCATTAAACAACTGCACATGAGCAGGTGATGATAGGGAGATAAATGAGTTATGATAATGGAAGAGACGGTTACAAGGGGGATGGCAACCGGTCCGTGCCCCTAGTAAATCCAGATCTGGAACTTCATCTTGTATTAATTTTGTTTGGCCCCTTTACCATGCTTACTCAATCATGTGCACGCCCCAGTTAAGGGCTGGCGGATTCTTAGCCCCTCCTCCTTTCGAATTTACCCCTCCACGATCCTGCGTCGACGTATTACACAAAGGGACGCACTTTCATCGGACTTTAAACTCGGTGTGACAGTGCGTCCGACCTTCTTCACAAGCTCATGAGATAGAGTCGCTATGTATTTACATCCTTCCTACTAGATTATATGCGATAGTTATTACCCAGGGCGAGGAGAGATTCTAAGAATACGACCATGAAGACGACCATTATTTGCCAGTCAGAATAAGTTTATTATTCATGTCGCATCTTAGAGTACCATAACAACTTCTGCCATGTCACACTTTTTAAAAGAATCACTTGTGCGACGGCCGCTCGCAACATGTGTGGCTAGAAAAGGATACAAACAGAAAAATATTCTCTATAAAATGTAGTTCGGAAAGCGATGAGAAAAAAAAAAATTAAACGTTGCATATTTTCTCTACCACCACATTGAGTGATGGAGGATAATGGTTTACATGTAAATTAGAGGTAGGTCGAAATAGAACAAACACCTAAACCATGGGAATTAGAAGGCTACAATATGAGAATGTGGATTAAGAATTAGAACAGAGGAAAATAAGAGGGGGATGAGAAAATCGAAAAGAAAAAGAATGTCATGCCAATCGATAAAAATACCGTCGCATCACCCTGGTTCTTGGATTCTCCTCCTAACCTTCTGTTGATGTGGAAAGTACTCGATTTCCCGATGTTTTGCACTGGAAGTTTCCTACACCATCTCAAAAGCTTTTGTAGCAGGGCCCTCGTGCTTCAACCGACCCTAACGCAACCCCGGGGGACCGACGGGGAACCGGCCGACGCGCCGACTCCCGGAATATCAATTCAACAGAAGCCAAGAATGAATATAAAATGGCTGCGAATCTTCCTCTAAGTGGGCCCCGGAGTATCGCGATGTTGTTTAAAACCCCTGCCAGGAGGGGAATCAAAAGAAATCGAAAAGGGTATTCTCTCACTCCCTTTCTCAGGGACAATGTCAAGAATACTTTAGACTCGGTCTCCGGGGGTAGCGGCCTTCTTGCTTGACTGTACAAAGGACATTGAAAAGGGAAAGCAGAAAACATTTCAGAACAATCAACTATGAAGTGACGTAAGCTCATTGAATCAAATTACTTTCGGATAGTCGCATTGATCTATATGGGTCTTCTAGGTACATTGTTAATTCGCCCACGCATTCAACGGTCCCTGATAAAGTGAACGCTTCGTTGTTTAGTGTCATCAATTTTGAGATAATTTCTCTATTCCTTCAAACAATAGTTTGATCCTGGCGGGAAAAATAGAAACACAGGTTATCAGAGAAAACGCAAAATGAGGTACAATGAATTATTAAGTACATTCATGATATGTGGAATAATTTGACTACTGCAATAAGTTATAAAATCGGTACCAAATTACCGATATTATGCAATTTCACATACAGGGCAATGCTTTGAATTAGATATAAACCTATAAACACACACTACCCCCCAAAACAACAACAACAACAACAACAACAAGAATAATACACGAACCTAAACAAATGTACAAAATAAACAAACAAAAAATAAAACAAAACACCACCAAACCAAACCCCCTACAAAAAAACTTGCCGCAGAAAGAACCTAACAAGAAATACGCATCGCACGAGCTATAGCTAAATACACTTCTTTGGCTAAAAATATGCAGCTTCTCTTATTTTCAATTATGTTAATGTGTTGTCAGTATTTGGTATCACATTTCACGGTGGATCATCAGCTGAAAAAAGAAGGTACCTCCACCACATTCCCCATATCCCCATCCTCTACCGCCATGGACATTGTGATAAGAAGAAAAAGACTTCAATGCAGTGTTTTAACATTGATTAATGCATACTGAAAAGCAAGCTTTACGGTAATCTGTCATCTTCATAAATAATTACGAGGAAGCGATGAAAAATTTAATGAGTATCGCTCATGTCTAAACCCCATCGCCACCGACGCACGGGAAGAAGAAGGATCCTTCTCACCATGAGAAGACCACTGAAGTATAGTCAGACATGCGAAAGACAGTTCAGGGAAAAGAATAACGGAAAACTGTCATGAAGAATATCATATATGATGATAATAATTGTCACCCCAGTATCAGTCGTGACGTCACAGCAGATACTGCGTTCTTCCCTCATTATAGAGTACTAAACTCTGGTAAAAAAGAAAATTTAATGACAAAATATCAACAGAAAGAAAGAACGAAACAATCATAAGAAGAAGCAGAAGAAAATTAAAATAATGTTAATGATAATAGTAATAATAATAACGATAATAATAATAATAACAATGATAATAATTATAATAATTATGATAATAAATTATAACTATAATGGAAACGCACCTTTGTAAATTGTGAAAACTACGAACCCAAGTAAAATGCATCATTATGCGGACCTTTTATGAACAGCAAGAAACGAAAATAAAAGAGAAGCTTGAACAATCACTTTCTGATTGACAGGGATTTTAGATAAGATTACACAATTAGTTTGATGGCTTCTAAAACTGGAAGAAGCTCTGTGTCATACCTTTTAGGTATGCAAGTTTGGGATCATTGACATTTTCCACTTTTTATTTTGTACGTTTTGTTCCAATAGTTGTTTGGATATCTCAATTACCAAGACATAGCTGTGTAGATCAAGCAACTTTTGTTGGCTTTATCCACCGCATAAATTTCCTTAAAGGCATCGTTTAACAATGTTAAATCTGAGATGCACGGCCCTACCTGTTATCAGTGTCTGTGATATGGTGTAATATTGAAGCCCTACAAATTTGCGCCTTAACATGATCACGAAGTGCCTCAAAAAAGTAAAAGTCTTTGGGTGACCGGTTTTACCATACTTGTTTTCCCCAATAGACTGTAGTGTTATGAAAACCGTTAGGAAAACGAAAAATGAAATTTCGATTTCCAATCATAAATATCTTGATAATTAGACTGGCGATCGGTTTGTAACAGTCATGTGGTTCCTGACTGACCTAAAGGTTTATAATTACGATTGCAGCATGAGCTAAATCTAGGATTTTGTTTCAGAATCTGAGACAAAGTTACACAATCCCTTTAAAAGTTTATCCCACACAGGATATTGAACCCACCGTAAATCCAGGCAATATCGGTAATACCCATTTCTTTCATTTAAATTCTAATGGGGAAAAATAATACCGGATTTATGAATCCAAATGTCTTTTCGTTCCAGTGAAAAAATAATAGAAGGTTTATTAGGAATTTAATACTGCATGGAATTAGCGTTAACGTATTGGGCGGTTGCAAAATAATTGCAAAATGGCAACGGCTTGAAGCAAACGGGATTACATTGCTATTGCAGATCAGAGAAGAACTATTCAAAGAAAATCTAAAATAAGAAAAGGGTTGAATGTATCAAAAGCGAGCATATCAATTAAAAAATTTACTTATAAAACTAAACTAATCCATTTGAAATTATAAAAAAAAGAAAGATGGCACGTCAACATTCCCGGTAATTCCGATTTCGAGTCATACTAGTACGAAACGTTGATCGTCTGTTCGAAGCCTAAAGGACATTACACTATTCAATACAGCGTTAACACACTTTCTTGGCAGGCAGTTTGCTCTGCATTGAAAACAAATAAATGAATCACGGTCTACAGATACACGTGTTTGCAAAACGGTTGATATATTAAGGCAAGCATTAACGAAAAGAATAATGGAAAGTGCTTTAATTATTGTCAACCTTTGAGTGATTACATGGATCAAGTGGAGTATCCGCATTGAACACCAAGTCTATATATCAAATAACGGGACAGATACACTGGATTCAAATATTTGCACAACTCATAATATCAAAGTGAATTACCCTACATCGAGACACCCTATACGTGTATGTAATTTAGAATATTGGTGCTTAACGGAAACACATGACAGAATGGAGTTTGCCTACGTGTTAATGTTGATGATATTGCACTGGTATTAAATCCTACCAACCCAATTATCGATTTCTTTTAAAAATCTAAAATTATCAAAATTTGACTGTGACAGTGAAATACTGTGCAACTAATGGAAGGAAATAAGATCCATTTCACATGTTTTGTAGTAGAGTTTCTGTAGCTTTCCATGAAGTTCTCAATGAAATACTCTCATCAGCTCAAAATGTGTTCAATATCAAACCTTTATCAAGAAAGACTGCACCTTTTAGTTATTCCAAATCGCTTATAGATTAAGCTAAGAACTCATTAGTTTATATATATATATATATATATATATATATTTATATATAGATATCAAATTGTATTGATGAATGAAACAATTTGTTTATTCCCATGATTAATTCTTTTTTCATCATGTCTATCTAAATGTGTGACCATGATGACTGGAGTCAGAGTTAAGCCGGTATTCTCAGCTGACTCAGCTCGGCCGGAGTCATAGATAGAGAAAATTCAACTCAATTCAGGACTCAAACCGTGCTGATTTGATTCGATTCGGGATAAAAGATTATAGCGAAACTTGTATTTCTGTTTCCGATTCGAACAAGTAACCCGATTCGGGACTCGGGACTCGATAACAGTACATGTAGTTTTGTTATGACTCGAGCAGGTGACTCAATGCGAAGCGGAATTGAGTCAGCTCTTTCAGCTGACTTGGCTGGACTTTAGTCATAGTCTGTCATACGTAAGATAAACTCGAGGTGACTCGACCCCATTTATGAACTTGAGCATAGCTTATGAGACCTAAGCACGACACCGGCAGATTGTAAAGGCAGGAGACAGTGAGTCGACTCAAACCCTGCTGACTTGACGCGATTCGGGACTCGAGACTCAATAAAAATACATGTATTTGTGTTAGCTTTTCGAGACCTAAAAACAACACCGGCAGATTGTAATGGCAGGAGACAGTGAGTCGACTCAAACTCTGCTGACTTGACTCGATTCGGGACTCGAGACTCAATAAAAATACATGTATTTTTGTTAGCTTTTTGAGACTTAAACACCACACCGGCAGATTGTAATGGCAGGAGACAGTGAGTCGACTCAAACTCTGCTAACTTGACTTGATTCGGGACTCGAGACTCAATAAAAATACATGTAGTTTTGTGATGACTCGAGTCAGGTAGTAAAACTGACTTGGATCGACTCAAGTCGCAGCGTTGAGAAGAACAACAAACTGAGTTGATTCAGGACTTGCTCCTTGCTGACTACATAGATCCAATCGGCAAGATTCGAGCTAACCCTTAGGGCCTCAATGATGACACTGCTAGCTTAGCATGACCAGAGACATGCAGTGACTCGGCTGAAGACAACTTCTTCATTTGACTCGGCTCGACTCGAGTGCACTCGGACAGATTCGACTCGACACGGGCTTCGACACTAGGGACTTTTAGATTTGCACAACGACAACGTGAATTGCTATATGATCGATGTCCTTTTAATGCACTGCCTTGAATGTACGTCACACGTATCAGTCCACGCAAATCTAAAAGTCCCTACTATTAACTTGAGTCGACTCGGTACTGTTATGCAAATTCACGACATAGTAATCCCCAGAGTTGGGAATTCGAAAAGAAATAGTTCTGTAAATGCACCTGCTCTGAATAACCCTATGGTGCTTGGCCCCTTTTTTTGCAGGGACGGACATATTTCGTCTTCAACTTACGAAGGTGAGATTCCAGGCTGTAGGAATCATTTCGATTTTGATATTATCAAGGTTTTTTTAAATCGATTTCGTGTCCCATAACCGCTGGGTATTGTAAAAGAGACGATAGCAAAAATTGGAAATCAAAACGTTGCAATGAGGTCGTAAGAAAGAGAGAGTGTATTGGTTCAACAAAGTGAGAAGAATGCAAGAAGTGAAAATCTATTAACAAATAAGTGTAATAAATCGAAGACGGAAAAGAAATAAATAGAATGTGGAAAAGTGATTGAGAAACAGATTTTAAAAGAACATGACAACGGGAGAGGAAGTAGGGAGAGCGGACGAGGAGAAAATGATATCTTAAATGAATATATACACAAAAAGGTATCTCATAGCATATGAACGTAATATACACTTACGCCAATTCACATTTTGCTTATACCTGACTACAATGGTGTAATATGCTTCTGTTGGAGTGACGACATCGAGTGATAGAGTATCAAGGTTGTTTTCTCGGTCAATACGACTTCAATTCTTTCCCTCGAGGTCATTTTCCGGTAGTAACCGGCCACGATCCATAAAAATTGAATTCATATTGTGCTCCCGACTTCGTTTTGATTCTATTAACATTTTATCCGAAATAACCATCCCAGATTATTCTCCACCGCATCGCATGGTTATAGTAGCCAATCGTTCTGGTGCAAAATCAGGTCATATATCTTGCGTGCTTCTCATCTCTCGCTTTGAATCGTATTTGTAGGTGCGAATGCCTTATTACTTAAATTGACTCGGTAACATTGTTGAAGGTTGATAAAAAATTGCGTAATTTGTGTCTGAAATGTTACTTATTATATTCCTTCACAACGATATTTATGGTTTTCTTTGAAGGTGTCACTGTGCGACACCCTCTAACAGTAAATTCTTCCAACCATTTTTGAATTTTCCCAACCGTTTTTCCATTAAAATAAGATATAAGACTGGCTTTTAAAAATCTTTCAACACTTAAATGTCTGGAATGGTATATAGAGGCAAAGCATTGCTTTGTGACGATTTACATTCACCTAAAATGTGATTTAATTGTAATAATATGGTTGGGAGGAATCGATCAGGTCAGTTTTTCCCAATTGTTATCATTAATAATGGTCTGTTTTCACTCAAACTTTCAGATTCTCTTTAATTCTATGTATACATCTAGCATTGAAGTCACTACCTTAGCACCATTTTTTCTCATCTGAACAATGTTACCAAGTCCCTTTAAAGAAGAGAATACGTTATTAAAAAGTGAAAAAATAACAAGTGAGATTTGTCGTTCTTTTTATATCGGTGTGTGACTATTATTTTGTTATCAAAACGTCCCATGACAAGGATGACTCTTCCCATGCCCTCATTATTCCAAATACGACGAGAAAAAGCTGAAGAGTTTGTACAAAACGTTCACTCCACTGCACATGTTTGTGTAGGTCAGCAAGATTGAATACACCGATACTCTTGTGGGCTAAAATCATCAACGTTTTCTCATGACTTCCAAACACTTTTTTTCCTCAAAATATAATCGATCGTTTTTATGAGTATAGAGTGAATCTTGCAATACTCAAGTCACACCCATGAGACCGACACCTTACCGGCATTAGGCCGAGCAAAAGAAATGAATTAACACCGAATTGCTATAAGAAACGATAGGTTTGGAATGGTCTTGGTCACGCGACTGAGGTATACGGATGTAGTATAAATACCACTCGAACTTCAAAAGCACTTTTAAGATTGTTTTATGAGCTACTTGTATGTCTACTACAATATATCATCGCGTTGATTATATCTCTTTTTTTAAATGTCAACAATATTCAATAGTCCGTTTAAAAAACAATCTGCATCTATATAGTCGTATACATTTCTTCCGTATGTGTTTAGTTTATGTTCCATGTACTTATTCATTCATATATCATTCATTTTACATCACAGCTCTACAACACAAGACATATACAGTATAGCTGTTAGTCCTTCGAAAACAAGTACATTATATTCATGGCATGCGCGTGCATTCATGCATTCATGAAAATACGCACATTAGTATGCACATTGCATTCTTGTCAATCGAAATTGGTATACAAATACAAAGCTGTGTCAGCTAGTCAAACGTGGCGGGAACACTCGCCAAAAAACTAGAACAGTGTAGTCTGCACATGACTTATCACACCCTTCCGCTATGGATTTCGTCAAATCAATTCTACATTTTCTTTTGCAGCATTGATTGTAACCCGTGGGTGCCAGGTGAGAGAGCGTATTCAATATTCGGCAAGGGGGGCCGAGAAGTGGGTTAAAACACCCCTTGTGTTTATTTCGTCCCACATTAAATAGATCGTAGAGTATGAGGGTGGTCGATGCTTGCCCCAATTGCCCGGTCCGTCGGAGGAAGAGAGAGAAAGCGGAGATGGCGAACGCAAAATGTAGGGGACTGTTTTCGCTGACAAGTAAAGATATCTTATGGTTCCGTTTACATGAATTGATCTGTAGATTGCATTTAGTATGTATATTTATAATCGTCCAAACACTTACTGCACATAATTTATGGCGAGCACTATCTCAATTTAAGAGGATGTCATATTTTCCTTTGACTACGCTTTGACGATATTTTCCCCTTACTGATGTTAGTTTTGAATAGAATGGTTAGATTTAGTTTTTAAGTTTTTTTTCTTCTGTAGTTGTTTATTTGTATGTAATTTAGAATTGGTTTTGATTTATTATTATCATTATTATAATTTATTTTCTTTTTTTGGGAGGGCATTATGTAAGCGTTGCATCATCCTCTTAATCCGACTTGCGTGCATAGAACAAGTCAGCATTTTTGCATGAAACAGTGAAATTTTCTAAAAAAGTGCGTTTCTTTCTATCATTGGATTGCCCAGGAACCACTTGGGTAACCTTTCGAAAAGTATAATATAAACTAATTATGCACTTTCTCTGTACCAGAAAAATATAGTAACCCATAACATTTCGTCTCTTTTTGCGTTGGAGAAGAGCAAAATAGTGAGTTTCAATTGCACTTCGGCCGCTTTGGCGAGCCCTCACTCTTTCCATTTACGGTCAGGCGGGAAGAGAAAACACGAGTTTGAGACAGAGACAGAAAAAAAGGAAAACGATTAGATCTTATTATCGATCATAACCAACTTTGCGACAACATACATATTACAAATCAATTCTGTATTACTTCAATGGGTATACAATGATCATGATACATATCTTTCTTCCATTCCATATCTTCCTTGACGTCATCTATCATCTAATTCAGAAATCAATAAGGAAAGGAAGGATATCGAATCACAAAACAAGAAAATCATTAAATACCCGGTGAAATCTGTTCTCCTTTTAAACATGGTATTCCTACAGTTTCTTTGATAGCTTTAAGGGCAATATATGTTCAGAAAAGAGTAGGATTTAAAGTATTAGAGGAAAATAGAACAACATGTTACCATGTCACATGTATCTTCCTAAAGGGACTATATGATTTAGTATATTTATGTTTTTGCTTGGTATTATTACAATAAAATGATCTAGTATTGTGTATATGTTGTGGAATTCCTATACTTGAATCTCGCATATGATTTGATAATTGAACGAATATTATGTCTAATAAAACTAAATATGAACAAACTCCTTAATTATACCCGCACATAGGAACTCAAACTAGTATACAAACTTGCTCACCAATGTTTTAATAAGGGGATACAGTTAATTTTTGGTATCAATTTTTTTCTTTCAGGATGCCATTTAAAAAAAGATTTATTTAGATGTATGAATAGTTTATAAAATGTTATTTTCAATGTGATCATTTTATCAGAATAGTCTAATTGAATAATTCAATAACGGAAAAGTTAAATCAGTGAACTTTCTCATCACGCTTTCCTCGTTCATTGGTTTCACAATTTCTTCATTTGAAAGCAACTGCGCAAGAAAATTATGATTTTTATTATAAACATCGGACTACTCTTAATTCCTTAGGCTGTACAATTCGGAAAAAAGAAAGAAAATGGACGATGATATAAGAGATCCCTATAAGTCGAACCGTGAGCCGTATTTGCTTTCGAAGTTATCCTCCGGCCTGCACCTGTTATTTCTGCAATTGTACACGGCGTTGGTAACCCAAACTAAGGAGGTACTCGCATAAGCTCATGAGAACAACTTGCCCTCTCATCCATAAAGATGAGATTGAGTCTTCCAATCCGAAAATGAGATGGCTCAAGAGTGTTTTTCTTGTAACGTTATTCTACCCCATCTAATGTGCTGTATACCAAACACCAAATGAACTATGACGAGATACGAGAGAGAAGGGGGGGGGGGGTTGCGAAAATTACCATGGCAACAGATGACGTCAAACAAACAAAAAGAAGTTGAGGGAGGAAATCAGTAAATTTATTAGGTTGACTATCTAAAGCCACCACAGTCTTGACAGAAGCCGGATGGGTATTACGAAATAAAACAGATGACAAGAGACAGAAGGCAATGATCGTTGCATCCCGTGGCAGTTGTAGATCATTTTGATTACACAACAATACAAACAACAATATACTCCCCTGATAGCGCATGGAGAACATTGACTTTCAATACTTTCGATTGATACCCATTTATGCAACAAGATACTCCCCAGATAGCGCATTGAGGATTTTGCCACCAAACGGACGACTGAACATGCATAAATGAACAAGAAAAGGACAACTTCACGATTATCGACAAGATCATGAACTGCTTTAATATTTCCCGTCGTTCTAGGCGAGGTGCACACCCCGATAATTTTGTATTTGCCCAGAACTCGGGTAATCCAATCTCCTTTTCGAACAGTGAGGTGATCCTTTATTTCCTGTATTTTTTTTTACAAAGAATACAAATTTAATAGCGGAGTTTCAGTTCCTCGGATAAATCGTAAAATTCGTAACATTTTACATTTATAAGGCTGAAAACAACTTTACTTGTGTATCTTAACTACGAATCAATTCACCTTGATAAAATATAAAAAAAATCGAATAATCTCCTATTAGAAAACTTGTAAAGGCTCGTTCAGATATGACACGGCAGAACCGCGGCGTTAAAAAAAATATATGATAATAATCTTTTAAAGTCCACTCCAAATTTTATTAAGTTAAACCGAAAATGGAAATTCTTTTTGCCCAATAGATCGTGAGCCCGGCAGCCACTGAGCAGCGCCAGATCGACGTTGGTCTATCCCTTATTGTTGAACGCCAAACAAGGTAGCAGCAAGCCAGCAACTCCCATCTTTAAACGTGTTTTGGTATGACGCGGCCGGGGTTCGAACCCACGATCTCCCGGTTGTGAGGTAGACGCTGTACTGACTGAGCCAACACACCGGTAAATGACGACGTAAAGTGTAATATGTTTCCTATGTCTGTATCTTATTATATTACACAGAGCTCAGTGAACACGCCAAATTCCTTTCCATTTACATATTATACAAATCCCCCCCCCCCCCAAAAAAAGTAATTATTAAAACTAAAATAACAACAACAACGGAGGGTTCTATTTGCGGTGTTTTACCGCGCCATATCTGAACAAGCCTTGAAACTTCGAGGGGGAAGAGATTCGAACCCTGGGTCGTTTATAGGTACACCGGAGAGTAACCCACTAGACCCAGTCACATCTGATCTTTATTATAGTGCCGCCATCCACCTGAACTGTGGCTGTCAGAACTGCACGCCTTCAATGACCTTAGACTGAACCGAACGACACGACTCAGATTCGAACCCTAAGTTCTTTTTGAGGTGCACCAGAGTGCGAACCACTAAACCAAGTCACATCCGCCTGTACTAGATCCCGCCCGTCAATCCTGCATTTGGAGTGTGCTAATATGGAACGTATACACCTTTAAAGGTATTACAAAGTTTTGGTATGGGTCATGAATTTGGTTCAAATTAACATATTGGAAGCATAATTATGCGTTCCTACAATATTCATTGATCGTTGTCGCGGTTGAAATGGCTAAAGTTATGAAATTATAAATAATAAACTCTTTATGTTGTAAAGCTCCCTCTCAAGGTCAAAATATTAATTTAGCTATGAAACAATGTTTCTTGACTAAGATTGACTGATTGGCTATTCCCGTTTGGAAATTATATATCACAACTACATATTCTGAGATTTTCATGGTCGCAGCTACCATTGTACGGCCATAGGCATTATTTGAAATTTATCAAAATTTACCGGGAGCACCGGTAAATTTGTATATTCAATTTTTCTCGAAAACAGAAGTGTTTTAGGGGCTATTTTTTTTAGTGCTTATAATACATCCACAGGGGCATTTAAATATATCAAAATTGTAAAGATTCACTATCCACCCAATTTTCAAAATTTCTCCAAACTTTGTATTACCTTTAATATGAAACTATAAATTGAAGTGAGCGACGCTACTGAGATTTGAACCCTGGTTCTTCTTAGAGGTACATCAGAGAACAAACCACTAGACTAGTCGCATTCACCTCAAATAAACTCTAGTAGTCTCAACCCTCATTCCCCGAAGGATGGTTGTACATGTTGTATGAAATCTCACACCTTCAATGACCTCAGACTGAACTCAAGCGTGAGAGAAGAACTAGCTCCTCGCTTCAAATGAAGATGTCATGAGAGTTTTCATGGTCATCTCTATTCCTAAACAACCGCGGTGCCGTAGATCTGTTCAAAGGTTACCCTTGTAACGCTGAAGAAGATGTGGAAGAAGAAGATGATGATAGTGATGATTAAAAATAAGAAGAGGAGGAGGAAGAAGAAGAAGGAAGAATAAGAAGAATAAGAAGAGGAGGAGGAGGAGGAGGGGGAGGAGGAGGAGGAGGAGGAGGAGGGGAGGAGGAGGAGGAGGAGGAGGAGGGGAGGAGGAGGAGGAGGAGGAGGAGGAGGGGAGGAGGAGGAGGAGGAGGAGGAGGAGGAGGAAGAAGAAGAAGAAGATGATGATGATTAAAAAGAAGAACCATTCATGCATTTCCATTCATGCCTTGATTTTCCCTTCCATTTTCTTTTTGTCTCCCCTATTTGATTTTATCAGTCTGTTGATTTTGTGTATATATTGTAATCAACTCTATAAAAGCAATGCTGTTAAAATGATGTAAAGTAATAAAGTGCTTCGTATGAGGAAAAGAAAAAAAAAGAAGAAGAGAGGAGGAAGAAAAAGAAGAAGAAGAAGTAGAAGATGAGGAGGAGGAGGAGGAGGAGGAGGAGGAGGAAGATGATGATGATTAAAAAGAAGAAGAGAGGAGGAAGAAGAAGAAGAAGAAGAAGAAGAAGGAGAGGAAAAAGAAAAAGAAGAAGAAGAAGACGACGACGAAGAAGAAGAAGGAGAAAGAAGAATAAGTAGAAGAAGAAGGAGACGACGACGATGAAGAACATTTTTAAAAAGAAGAAGAGGGGGAGGAGGAGAAAAAGCAAAAATGAAAGTAAAAAATAAAGGTAGGTGAGGAGGTGAAAATTTAACGCCTCGAAGAACAATCCATTTGAGTGTCCGAAGTGCAAATTTGCAACGACTGTATGCACAAATCGCATGCATAAATCCCATTGCATAGTGTTTTGCCTGTCACTTAAAGAGAGAACGCAGGCCGGGGATCTCGAATAATTTGTAGGCAATAAGAATACTAATCTGACAATAAAATAGAACGGATTGGCCACTTAAAATTAATAAGCTTTAATACAGTGGATGTTACCAATGGCATTTGCATCGCACTTAAATAGAAATTTAAATAGAAACTAGAATTAACAGAGGCTAGATGAGGACAATAAAAGATAAAGTTGAGTTCTGTTATCATACGATTGCATTGTGAAAGAAACGGTGTGGAATCGATCAGAAAAAGTTGATCATGTAGCAGTATTGGTGTGTACTGCAAGGTTTTGGAATCATCAAAATGATAAGAAATTTGGCCCAATCTTGGTAAAAGTAACAAGCACTGTTAATAAAAAAAATGTAAATGGGTCCTACGTGAACAAACATGTGGCATAAAATGTGGTCCTCATTTTTAAGCTGTTACATGTCATATTTAGAATATGAAGGCATTTGAAGAGCCACGCTTTTCAGGGAACATTTTTGCTCCGATGTTCTTCCACACTTGCATAATAACAATGAGAACGCTCACAAATTATTTTTTACCTCTCCCCAGAACTCAATCTTCTCTTTAACCTAGTCCGTCCAGAGTCAAACCAACCTATTGTGGGCAAATGCATTATTTTTGCGACCACTTCCTTTCCACACATTGGCGCAACAAACCATCGAGCCCAAATTCGAAATCGTAACATAACTGATAACGATTAACGTCTGCTGTTGTCACCTATCTTTCTGGAAGCAGTTTCATAATCAGGTAACCTTAACAAATCAATGTTATTTCAAAACGTGAATACACAGCTTAATACAGGCACAATTTGCAAGATCCACTCGGCTTATACTTCGCCTCGGCACCCTAGCCTTGCTCCATCAAAAATTGAATATCTCATTTATCTTCTATTTTTGGTTTCTCGCAGTCACATAGCACCTGCCTCGGGCGAGGATGGCGATGCACGGTATTATCATGAATTCCGTCTTGTGAACAAGAAGACGGCACACGCGAAATTTCATTCAGCACGTTTCTCATTTTTTGTAAATGTTAAAGATAAACTTGAGTTCTGGTAAAAAAAGAAAATGAATTCTCACAGAATCAAATGAAACTTACACTGAATGTTTAAGATTACAAATAAATGTCATTCGCCACACAATTTTGGTAGAAAATGTATACTGGCTGGGTAATGAGCATAGAAAGATAAGGAAATCAAGGAATACTAGCCCCGACACCATGAAGTCCCATATACATCTTTCTGTGTACAGTGCTTGTTACTTTACTAAAACTGGGCCAAATTTATTATGATTTTGATGACTCCAGAACCTTCCAATAGACACCAATACTTACATGCTATATAATCAACTTTTTCTGATCCATTCCACACCTTTCTTTCACAATACAATCGCATGACCAGAACTCAACTTTATCTTTAAGGTTTCTCAACCGTACCCCCAAAATCCAATCCTTACCCGTGAAAAACAGCTTGTAGCAAACATTAAAGGACTTGGCTAAAACGACGAGAAAGCGTTTATTGTTACGTTTATATCGCACTTCCGAAATTATCAAAGTTGAGTCCCGGTAAAGTAGAAAAATATCTTTCGTTCTTTTGATTCCTATGTGGAAATATCATCGTGGCGATATAAAAATAAACGCATTACCCTGTAAATATTCTTATATTCAAATTACAAAAAGCTTTCAATTTTGATACCTAATATGACAACGCTTTTCTCTCGATGACTTTCAGAGAGAGAAGGAAAAAGAGAGAGAGAGAGAGATTGCATCCGTTTCATGCAAACTGAAACACTAAAAATACACAATTATTCGAATATAGCACGCAAACAACTTTTAAACAAGTTTTCAGACAATTTCTTAACAATACACTATACATTATCTTTGATAATTCATCTTGACATTCAAAGCATGTTTCCTTAGGGTACACTAATTGCCTTGATGTTTAACTAAATGTTGCCTCTCAAAACCCAATGGGCGTTTAATATTTAGGTCGGAATCTGCCATTACCATGATTTGCCGATCGATTGAGGAAGAAGAAAAAAAAGACATTCCTATAGGTGGCGCTCTAATGTCTGTGGACATTACGCGTTCGTAAAATTCAGATAAGAAAGGGAGAGAGCGATACAAAAACAACAACAACAGCGACACCAGCAGAAGCAGCAAAAACAACAACTCCAAAAATAAATGAATTATAAAACTATGATAACAGATAAAACTATAACAATAACAATAACTGAGATTAAATCTTTCCTTAAAACTTCATGTACCCCAAAAACATGACAAATTTCATTCAACATTGATCAAAGAGCAAGCAAAAATCCAGAACAATTTACCTGTGATTTCCACTGATAGTGATAGTTGTTTAGAACAATAGCAAGTTTGATTTAATTAAGAACAGATAAATACCAAAATATTGAAAGCTGTGAAATAATAGAATAAGATACACTGACTCGTTAAATGAAGTAAACAAACAAGTTTAAATGAAAAAAATGTCTCAGTGAATGTAAAGTATAACTTTTCCGAATGCCGTCGCCTTAACTGTTATTTTCTTGAAATAATGACCAATTCCTGTTTTAAAGCTATCAAATTGTATTTCAGCGGTTTATTAATGATTCAAATACCCAATTAATTTCTTATCCATTTACTAGGTTCCAAGGAGCACTTATAGGAAAGTGATAAATAATTCACCCCATTCAATCCATCTGATGAGTTTCAGAGTTGTTTCTCCCTACTTCCTCTTCGTTTAAACGGAAAGGCCTCCCAACACACTTTTTTTAAAACCAGTTTCTTGTTCTACCATTGATTTTCAACGAGACTTATCGATCATAATACAGTTAGCACTTCAAAAAAGCCTGTGGCAAATATCTATGACTGATTGCCGGATTCGGGAATATGTCCCGTCTAAATGCAATGCGAGAACTCATGCCCCGCATCTTCTAACAACTTGCATATGAAAATATCACGTGATGATAAATCTTACGAGGAGACTACTCGGCTATACGTGTTGAAGAAAGAGAGAGAGAGAGAGAGAGAGGGAGAGAGAGAGAGAGAGAGAGAAAGGGGGGGGGGGGGCTCGTGCAATACAACTTATAATTTCATTTCTCCCTCTCACTTTAATCCATCGAGCGCATTTGCAGCGCTTTTTGCGGTGAATATCCAGGCTGAGCATGCGCGGTAGGGGCGAGCAATAATTGCGATATTTTAGCAGACGACCGACCAATGCACATCGGGCTGGCTCTCGCATTTTTACTTTGGCGCACTTCTTCCTTGTTAATCGTGAGGGCATCTACCGCCATCCTCACTCATATCAGCGAGAATCGCTTTGTGCCTCTCACGCTCTCGCTCGCTCGTTTGTCCTTCGAGAAAACCATGAAAGCAGAGCGATCTGTTTTCTGATCTTTTGTCGAGTTCTCTGGCCAGGTAATGACTGATAAATGGAATAATCAACAGTTTTATTCATCCTGTACCAGACGCCTGATTTACCAAGCGATTGAATATATTTGGAGTGCGAAGCGTTCAGATTTCATCAATTCATATTTCCATCTCGCAATCAATGGGAACTTCATCTATGTGCATCTCTCTTTGTCAACTCGTAAACTAATACTTGTTCGTGATATTTGTTGTTGCAATCTAAACAAAACCAGACAATTAACCAAATACAATCACTTGTTGTTTAGCGCTGTTTTGTTTATTCGTTGAATGAAAATGGAATATTTCATCACGTTGTTCATCTGCTGGACGATACTGATGTCGAACAGAGACTGTCACGTCGTGGCCAATGATGAGAAGGAACCTGTTTCGACCGCATCGTGTCCCAGCGAGATCGACGGCATGATCGCGCCGGTCAACGATGGCACGAAGACGGACCTGGAGATATTGGGCCTATTTCCCCTTCAGTTAAGCGGGGATATGTTCAATGTGGGTTATTCCACCTACCTTTCTGCTTGCCTGGCGGTGCAACATGTTAATCGAGATAGGAACATTCTACGGGACTACCACCTTACCTTAGTTCCCAAGGACACGATGGTAAGTAAATTAATTTACCTTTATTTACACATTATAATACGATAATGATTATGATGTAATAACTTGGTGTAACCAGGGAAGCCTCATCAGCAACAATGCTGTTCTTCATGATGTCCCAGCAATTATTATTATTCCAGCAATTGCCGGGTACCCATTTCAACATGGGTAGAGATTGACACATGCGGATTAATGTCTTACCAACGAACACTAGTGCCTGGGTGGGATTCGAACCCTCAAACCTTGGATTGAGAGTCAGGTGACGACACCTTCACAATTTATTGCACCTCCCCCTTCATATTAATTATCATAGTCCGTATCGGGATCCTGGGCATCACTTTAATTCCAAATAGTAAAATAAATGTACGTTTATTTTAATTAAAGTACATTTTGAATAGTATTATACAATTTCTATGATAATAGTTTTTTTTTAAATCGAATAGCGCACGAGCAAATGATATAAAGATTTCCATACGCTCTCAAGGTGGTTAAAAAAAATCGTTAACCTAGCTATTAAGAACGTTTGGAAACAAATATCTGAATTAAACATTGTCTATCTCGACGTTGTTAATTGAGAGGGGTTATTAGGAGTCTGCTGTTTTGTTTTGTGATAAGCCTTCTCCATGAAGTAATCTGAGAACGATCAATTTAAAGTCCTCTCTGTATAATGTACTTCTGAAATACGAGATGCGCAGTCGCTGAAATATCACACCAAGAAGATTGGATAACGTTACATTCATGTTCGCTTTAATAAACCGGATTGATGCGATATGAATAGTCAACCGATTCTATTTTGATTAATGTAATCTTTCTAGCAGTCCTAATTGAATTCCTAGAGGGGCGTCTATGACCTATAGTTTTTACCTGCGTGACATTACCCTTAATGGCTGTCAAGCAAGGGCTAGGGGAGGTTTTTTCTATTTTATTTAAAGATAGCTTCGATTTTTACCACCACCGTCATTTTTTCAGGAATGTTTAATCTTCATCAAATGGCTCTCAGTAAACCAACTGTTGAATCAAAAGATGGACCAAGAATACCCCCCCCCCCAAAAAAAGGGATATATTTTAGAGAATTACGTTTAATTGACTTTGAGCTACTAACAGGTATCAATATTGCCAAAATATTAATAATGGGTATACATTGCATTTTGACTATCATTAACCAACATTGGTCTATCAGATTAATCTTTGAACATCTTATAACCTAATAAAGTTCTGACGCACTTTCTGTTGTCAACTGCGTATCAAATAAAATGATTTTCACGCGCTTGTCAAATTACACGCAGTAATTTGATGCATGCGTTTTGGCATGCATGCGTTAACGTTAAACCATATCGAGTGTATAGAAACCTAAATATCCTTGCCTGATAGGTGAATACGGTTTAATACACACTCACACGCTCCTTTATTGTAGAGCATTATCATAAAAGGTAATTTTGTGTATAATAATTATCCGAAACCAAGACAACGGGTCGTTTCGATCGGGAGATTCTCGCTAAACACCGCTTGCTTGTTGAACTTTATTCCAAGAGACACTCAACGAAAGGAATTCTTATTAAGCGTCAAAACATACGTTCGATATAACAAATAACTGTAGTGATATTGTTCGCGATGTCTCTTGACAGTAATGAGATAAATTGGCGATATTCAATGAAATCTCATTAGCTGAATGTGCTCATTAATAATAATGATAATAATGACAAAAACAATATAATGTTTTTGTATTGCGCAATTCAACAGTGATTTCTCAAAGTGCTTTACAAATACAATTTATATACATATTTTAAACAGAAAGCAGACTTTCAAGATAAAAGAAATTAATTGCTTACAGATGTTTCGAAAAAAAGAGAAAAGCTTTCCATATTGTTTGATAATAATACCCAAGCTTTATAGCTTATCAGTACATATGGACATTTTACAGATTTTAACACCGTTGAGCGTACACTTTGAAAAAAGATAAACTATCGCTTACGTGTTACAAGAAATAATGTGGGTATTTCTTTTTAAAAGCGCTGTTCAAAGTCAGTGCATTGCACTTTATTCAAAATGGAGATCAACTAAGCGTGTTTAATATTCGCAGTGTCTGCGGCAAGGCAATACAGGTAGCAATGGAAGGGGAACCAAACCGTAATATGATTTTTTTTCTTCTGAAGGGAAGGCGAAAAAATTAGATGCTTGAATTGAACAAGCGATGCAACCCAATATGTAAGCTACGCATTACCAGCACCACGTGTGACGACAAGGCGAAAAGTAGGTTGAAATTGAATAGTACTGGAAGAGGCAAAAATGTTTTCTCATTTACACTTAAATCATATGGACGTGAATGTAAGTGCCGAGCCATGGGCGTATTTCATATTCTTTCGAATCTGAAAAAGCTTTGCATTGCACGATTTGGTGAGTTGTTAAAAACATGTATTCCTTTATCGTAATTACTTTTTAATAATCATGTTGAAGTTATCTGTGCGACATTGCTATCGAGAATGATGGATGACTTGCAATATACATGACAATAATAGTTTAACGAAAATGCATTCATACGTTTGAAAGAACGCTTCAAATTATACACCTTATTGAATAAAAGAGCACAACAATATGGAAGATCATGCTACACTAATAACTTTGAAGTGGAAATATGTTCTTTCCTCCAATTTTAGCTTTTATTTAGCATTCATCCTTTATCCAACTTTATAAATCTGATTCTTAAACGTTCGTGTTAATTCTAGCTTTATAGATACTAGTGATTTCGGCACACTTAGGGGCGTCGCTCGGTTTGGGACAGGGGGGGGGGGGCATTAGGGAATACAAATAGAGAAGAGACAGTTTATCTAATAGGCTCACCACACAAATGCCTTAGTCTTGTCATGCTATTGGAGTTTCTCTACTGGGGATAAACCCGATCCCGGTTTTAATCCTAGTTGTATCACGAGCTCTACATGATGAAGGCTTGATATTTGATAAGTGTTGGCCACTTTTCATTCTCGAGTGTCGTGATATTGGCATTTGGTAGGGAAAATCTTGTCATAAATAGACTTTCGTACCTCACCCACAATAAAACACTTGAAAAGGCAATTATGATAGCTGGCTAGGCTTATAAGCATCCATTTTTTTTTAATGATATGTAATAGTAATTTCATCAGAATCGCCTTCATTATTGCGCAATACATGGTTTGCCGATTGTGTGTGGAGAATAGCCCACTTTACCTTCATCTTGATCGTGTACAAACTGCAAAAACTAAATATCTTAAATGTCAATTTTCTTAGCTATTTCGTTGCCAGATATATTAGTCTGATTTCACATCACGACGTTAAATGGTATATCATGTGTAATACATTTAAGCAGTATGAGGCTTAAGTAATGATCGCGGGATTAGAAGTGATTCATAATCAAAGTACACTTTATAATTATAATACATTTAGATGTATACATTTCGGAAACTGGTGCACTTCCACATCTTTGCTAGTCACGCAATCGGTGATTGTGTATTTAGGCATCAAGAAACATATACCAATCTGCGAGGTTTGGAAAGTGTGTCACTCAAAGACTAAACATTATATTCAGGTATTCAGGGGATCAGAAACGTGACAGATTTTGATTAACGAAATGGAACCATCTTATCTGCGGTTTGTTTGGCGAGCGCCGCATATATATCCCGGACTCATTTTTGTGTCTCTGTATTTGGATTATGTATTTTATACCGGAATATCGGAGAGAGGGAGAGGGAGAGAGACAGAAAGGGAGAGAGAGAGAGAGAGAGAGTCAGAGATAGATACACAACCTTCCCTGATGACAGTGACTGTAATTTGTGCAATTATATCGATCATAAGCTGCCAAAGTATTGAAACGGCCTAGGCTTAGTTCAATATACGGTATAGCTTACATCTAATGGTTCTTTAAAAGGGAGAAATTATTAACTTATTTCATCATGTTTATATGATAGACTTTCATTTAGTTCTATTCAGTTCAGTTTTATTCAATTCTGAATACATAATAAAATCAGTATATGAAGAAATATAAACTTATTTTAAACTGAACTGGCCAGGGCTCCAAGATAAGCGAAGCTTGATGCCTTCTGAGCCCTGACAATCAAGTACTATGAAGCCTATGACAAGTGCCGTGACAAGAACTACCCCCCCCCCAACCAAACTATTAACTAGGCAAAACGCGGGATCTAGAGTAAGTAGCCCACATTTACCAATTAACAAGTCTTTGAATATTCCCGAGACATTCTGCGCGGGAAAAACATACACGTGGGCTTTACATTTCCATGCATGATGGTTTCTTTTCACTACCGATTTGGGAATAGAATCACCTGTCCAATCGTCCAACAATTTGGCATTTCAGTGAAACCCCGAATGTACTTCTCAATTTTCCATGATGAAATACTTTTCGAATTTGTAGCTATACAATCTTGTTTACCGCGAGGAAATTAATCAGTCTATAAAACGCTCGCTCTCTGAGAACGCGTCTACACGCAATATTGGAAGATACACCTTGCGCCTTCCCACGAGGGTGGAAGAAAGGAGATAGGCAAACATATAAGGTGTTCATTTATACTGACGAGCCTGACAAATAGATAGAGAGACCATGCACGGCTCAGTTTACGCGCGTAGGTAGGAAAGACAAGTAAAATGTTGTTAGGAATTTCTCTGATTGTAATTCAATAATTTAATAAAAACTTTCGCGGCTAGCAATTTAATCCAAGCCTTGACCCCAAGCAATCCCAATGGAATGACTCTTCGAGTCTTCTTCATGTCAATCAGGTTCATGTTCATGTATTGGATAAACAGGAGAAGATGAAGAAGAAGATGTTGTCTGAGTCGGAGGATACAAAAAGGGAAAAGAAAAACAACACAAAACGACACAAAACAAAATAAATACAAAACAAAACCGCATGCAGAAACAAAGAGGTAATTTAAATAAGGGTAACTGATATTTATAGATTGATTTAGTCACTTTATTTATACCTTGGTAAAACCAATTTTCAGCAAACTTGACTTTACTTGGTTAACAGAAATAAAGAAATAACAGTAAAAATGTAACAAAAAGATTGAGTTAATGATGAAATATAAATGCAATTAATTATGAAAAGAACAGTCATGTGCATAATAATACAATGCAAAGTCTTTTACTCGTACTCCATAAAACATTTATTAAAGTGTGCTGTTGTAGCAATTTTGAAGGATTTTATGTTTCCTAACGATTACCTGCGCAAACACCTTTGGCATCAAAGATGATAGCAAGTTGTATAGGCAGGCACGATTTTATATTCAGTATGTCAGAAATCGAGTTCTTCTTATTTATAGTTCACCTTAGAATTTTTTCCGTATTATATAAGGTGGAAAACAGAAGGTGCCGCGGGCTCTAATTATTTTACAAATGTCATTCTTTTGTGAGAGACCTCAGAACGTGGGTGCTTGCTTTCTTTAGAACTTCATTACTCAAATCCCCAGCACCCATCTCATTTGACTAGTGATCAATAAAAATAAACTTATACAAGTATAATTTCGACACTTTGTTTGACGTCATCATACAGAAATGCCCCGAAACCCCAATAAAAATGATCGAACTTTCCTTTCGACCTACTTTACAAGTTTTTCTGTCCAAATGGAAGAAGTACAGTCTAGCGCGTTGACTCATTGCTATGCAGGTCAAAGTATGACTCTAATGGGCCGTGCATACGTCGTTCCCCTCGGCATATAGATTGAGGGGTCTTGTTACCCCTCTTGCCCAAGTTATTTTCCACAGGCCCCCGTTACGTGGGCCGTTCCGTACGACCACCAGCAGGTGATTGCAGGAGCTGTTGGATGGCCGGAGTTCCTTGGACAGATCGATAGGCTTAAGTATACACCACGCGAGGAACGAGGTGCGTAGCCTTTTCACTTCCGGCTATATACCAGAACATTAAACATTTTAAGCGCATCCCACAACGGTTGTACGACACACGCTCCTGCGACAGTTTTATTCCCAGGTCAATTTATACACCACAAAAGTCCTCTCTTCAACTGGTAACATAATACTATGCTGAAACCCAAACCTAACCATAAACCTAATTGAAAAACCAATTTCAATCATCAACCTCGACACCATATTTTGATGAAATAAATCTCAGAGCAATAATATTGTCGCAGGAGAAATATATATCGGGTCAATCACAAGACTGCATTTCCCCTTAAAGATCTTTGTTCGAAAAGCACTGGGATTGGATGATAGTCATGGAGCGCATCTATGAATACGAGTGAGCGTTCATTTGAACATCCTTGCTTATTTTCCTTTCATTGGCAAACTGACCAGAAGAGCATGGGCGTTGTGCGGAATAATTCTTATCAAGTATCACAGCACAAATGCAGCATGATGATTGATTATTGCTTGTTTCAGTCAACAGAAATCCGATGATTTAAAAGTGTTTGAAACGCTGAATTCAAGCGAGAGGATAAGGCCCTGTTCGGGGGGGGGGGGGGGGCTTGCATTTCTCCGAGGCTGTGCCGCGAGAAAAGGGCGCTATAACAGCGAAGGTCAATATAAACATCCTTAAAATCCTAAAATGCTTTTAACAAAAGTGCCTTCACATCAGTCGGGGAAACAATTTACCCGTTTAACATACCATGGGAACGCCGAGTGAAAATGGCGATGCTTTGATTTTGAAATCGAGCGGTAAAGTGTTCCCCTTCATATCAGCAATTCGATCTATCTTGGGTAGATCTTAAACTATGGATGACGGCAAAGCTTTCCTTGCAAACATGAGGAGTAACGTACCTCTGAGATTTTTGTTCTCGGTATTACACAAAGCCAGTGACCCCCCTCCCTGAAGAAATGATTGTATAAATCGCAAAACATCCTGGCTATAAATCAGCGCTCACATAAAAATGTACTTTTTGAGTGGAGTCTACAGGGCGGAACCCTCTCTGATCAAGGAGAAGAAGGGGGGGGGGGTGGAATGCCACTAGGAGCAACATATCCACTCCAAGTTGTGTTGATTCCACCAAACGATTCTTGAATCCACCACTGTTTGTGTATTCCAGCTATGCTAATTGACTTAAGCAAAACAAATGAATGGTTTATAGACATATAATTATTCGTGCAGCATAGAAACAAGGATAGCATTCCTAAAATGATTTATTGGAGGAGTTGCCCAGTTGTGATCATGTTTGTGTAGAAATGGCGCCAATGCACGATAGAACCAACACCCGCCCTTCTTTTGCCCCCTTCATCTTTCTTCCCAGTCTTAAGAGTTTGGGAGGGGGTAATCATATCAGGGTCCTAATTCATTTTTCAAGGGCCTCATCGATCAAATCTGACGCCGCTTGGTTGGGCTTTTGTTTCTTACACTTATCACTGTGAGCGTTACCATTGAAACAACAGCCTCATAAATCTTAGAGCTAGTAATTGTGAATAAATCCTTCCAGAACACCGCTTGTGTGCCTTAAAGCTAGCACTGTAACAGTATAACTAAATTAAGAGTACGTGACAAGTTCCGAGAAAAATAGGTTGAACTGTACCATGAGTTCAAGTCTTGTAAATCAATTGAATCTAGGACAAATTTGCTATAAATATTATTCAGCATAATATCTGCCTTAAAGCATTTTATCTGACTACAATTCTGAACAAAATAACGTGACTATTGTGATCAGAAATAGAAAAACAGTCCCTCTCTTTTCATATAAAGCGGAGAAGAAGGTGGGATTACAATTCTCGAGGTAGGCCAGTTATTAAAGACGATACGGAAGAAAATAAAATTTATTTGACATTAATTGGAACTCAAGGCTATTACATTATGCATAGATCTCAGTTGAAAAGATGAATGGATATAATGCGTGTCTTTTTCTTTATAATTATAGAGTAAGGAAACTTACTCCGCATGCGGTTTGAACCGCTCCATATAACCAGAATACTAATTGGAAACAGTTTTTAAAATGGATTCTATCTACAAGGGATACAATTATTATATGACTCTAGGTAGAGATTCAGGAATCGTGATATTCAGTCGTTAAGAGTAAATTTGAAGACCCGAGCTATTGATCGTTCATTACACTTTCCGAGAAAGTAATAATTTCCCTTTGTTTAATGACTTGTTAGTTGCTAGTACTACATCATTAGAGTTCAGCAAATTCTACAGGACATTTTTAAACTCGTGGATCAGACATGAAATGCATGAAGATTCCATGGCAGCACGAACCACCGAATGAAAGAAAAAGCTATTGCAATTATCTTGCTTAATCTTTATCATCACAAGTTTGGAATCATTAGACCATGTAGCAATTGCTGTTGTATTGTTATTTTTTTAATGTTCTAGGAACACCAACGAACTCTAAATCCTTACAGTTCATATTTTTTTGACAACTTTTCATTCTGATTTCTCAGGAACTATGCATGTTTTCTGGTAGCAAGTCATGAGGGCTACAACATTTAATTCTATCCGATGGTCTTGATTGTAGAGTATTGGCGCCTCACATTTTTTTAAAAACTAAGAACTTCAGGTTTCGTGACTAAGGTTTCAACCACTTAAATCATATTAAATACAGAAAACAGAAAAAATGTAGCGCTTTCTTTTATAGAAATTAACCAGGCAGGTACGTTCAAGGGACCAGTAAAATATCAGATGACTTCAAGCTAGCAACAAAAGAAGAAAATCCTTATGTTGCACTTATGCACATTTTGAAAAGGACAGCTCACCATGTTTGTGGATTTATTTCTTTGCTGGTTTCTTCTTCTTTTTTGCGTATTAAACCACACAAAAACCACACAATTATAGAGATTGAGAGAACGCAGCTGTTTTGTAATGTAAATAATTTCCTGTGCCATTTATATATATAGGTGCGGTTTGTCCTGATGTTGAGTCGTTTCAAACTTCTATTTGTCCCCACTGCTTTTTAAAGACACCCTCGCACTATTTATTCTTCATGTTTTTTCGCTGACATAAACCTTGTAAAGCAGACAGCTGGAATATGAGTGTGATACACATTTGATCGTCGGGGAAATTTAGAGATGCTTTTCCAATTAGCCTACTCTCTCGAATTTATTATCTCGGCTATCTTCGCCCTGCTCCTCCAGCGTTCCACCCCCGTCAATATGCCGTGTTTGTTACGGTGTGCAGAAAAGAAGGAAAAAATGTGGTTGGACCTTTGTTCTAGTGCCCTATGGCCGTAATTGGAGAATTCAATTGGATTGAAGATTTCTTGATTTGCATTTCATTGCTAAAAGTATTTATTACGACTGACATTTGGCTTTGCTTTTGGCAATATGTTAGTATCCATGGAGAGTTTACGTGATATATGTATATTTTGTAACCGTATTGCACAGAGTACAAAACTGTTACTGTGTGAAGCTTACCATTATAACCACTAGCATTTTTTTCTTCTTCACGAGAATAAAGAGCTAATAGTCTTTATGACGAACAATAATTATTGGTTATAAGCTGTATGAAACAACCAATACATCAGCAATTCATTTGTATTCGAGCATTTCGATAAACAAATGAGAATGTAATTATCTCATTAGCGTTTCGTAAACGGTTTTTAGGGTATGCTTACTTGATAGCGTCATAACATTTAAACGTCACTTCATACTTCACTATTTTTGTAAACATGAGAGAGAAACCTCTGAAAAATTGATTAATCAAAATTAAGTAATGGAACATTTAGAGAAAAATATAACAATCATTGCATTGCTATCCTAATCATTCCTTACTTTCAATCTACACGCCTTCTCACCTAGTTCAAATTTGATGACCTTTAAATTGTTATTCATGAACCAAATGTATACATAATAAAGTTCTGCTTGGCATCAATATTCTCCAGGCGCCATTTCTCTATGGGACAACAGTGGATGTTAAGCGCAAGACGTTTGCAAAGTGAAAAACAATTCACAGGCATAAACAAGTCACAGGTGTAAATAACAAGGGATAAAGATTTTGCTTATTATTAAAATAATGATAATAATGATAATGATAACAATAATGATGACAATAATGACAATAATAGTATTAACAATAATAAAAGCAATTGTAATACTAATGTTTCTAAGAGATCTACATTGTAATCATTATTAGCCAGGTCATTATATTAAATAGCTAATCCACATGATCGTGCGCATGCTCCGCTCCCTGGGGAGTATGCCGGCCAGGTACGGTAACGTTATACAAGCGCACACATGACAACCCAACGTTGCTGTGGCGGGACTCGAACCGCGAACCATGTGATCCAAAGTCCGGTGGCGTATCCACTAGACCAAGACACCTCTAGATTTCGAGAAAGTAAATAAATAATGAGGTCTTCTTTCTTTTATTTTGGTGCATGCTTGCAAAGACTACCGAGGCTAGCAAATACTTGGGTCGTGAAAGTAAGCCGAGGTGAAATGTTAATGTTATGCATCATTATGAACCAAACAAAAAAGAGGAAAATCTTAAGTTCTTGCCATCAACGATGCTGTATTTAGAAAGATTTTTTCTTCTATATTCGATTCTTTTATTTGTCAATGTTTTGTAGCCAATTAAGATTCAGCAATTTTCAACACCTAAAACGAGGATATTCCTTCTTTTTCGTTTTGCATATCCCAAACCTAACACCATCCTAATTTTGGTTGCACTAGAATGTAAAATACTCTCCGGGTAAATCTTCTTCATGAATGTCTTCTCATATTCCATCATTATCATCACCTTAAGCGTTAAAAAAAGCCTGCCAGTTCCAATAACAAATTTATGATTCGGTATCTTTCATTTTTTTCGCAGGTACTAAATCTTTCATAAAGGATAATACTCAAGATAAAGGGAATGCAAAGAAAATAGAAGAAGGGGAAACAAAAGTAGACTAGTCTTCTATTACATGCCACCCAGAGGACTGTGGATTTGTTTTAAATCTTAACATCCTTTAAAGATGGAAGGGTTTGGGATTGGAAGTGATGCTGATATAATGGGAGCGCCATCCCCCCTTAGGACACTATCACAAGTAGACCTTTCGTGAGAATTCTTGCTCCGATCGAGAGCCATCTCCATGTGAAAGCATGCTGTCTGTATAAATATGCACAGAACAATCACAGTTTTGACTCGCATTCTCCCAAATTGGAATTGTATGTCCTGCTAAAGAGCAGCAGACGTGTTATCCGAAGGCGCTGTTCACATCGAAAACTAAGTCTGGAGAAATCTACCTCATCATCTCGTCACGTGTGTGAACATAGCAATTAATGACAACTTGGATATTTCATTAACATGAACCATTTTGACCACAAATGGAAATGGTAAAATGTCTCAATTTTCTTGACTCTTCTTATTCGAAAAGTGATTGGGTGACTTTGTCTAAGATTCTGAAACGAAATCCTGAATTTAGCTCATACTGCAATCACAAGTATAAACCTTTAGATCAGTCAGGAACCCCATGACTTTTACAAGCCGATCGCCTGTCTGATTATCAAGATATTTATGATTGGAAATCGACATTTAAAAGTTTTCCTAACTGTTCAACACTGTATTCTAATGGGGAAAATGAGTATGGTAAAACCGATCACTCAAAGATATTTTTACTTTTTTGAGGCACTTCATGATAACTTTGAAGCGCAATTCGTTTAGGGCTTCAATATTACACCATATCACAGGCACTAATAACACGTGGGGCCATGCATCTCATATTTTACATTGTTAAAAGATGCCTTTAATACGTTTTGTTTGTATACATTATGGATGTATGAAGCGCGGTCCTCAATTTAATTATATACGTGTCACTTCTCTGTTTACCAAGACAGAATGATGACACCAAGAAATGCAATTACAAACAGCACGTTTAATGATGTGTAGCACTAGGCTTGTTCGGAACATCGTAGAATTGAAAAACTAGTCGCATAATGTTAGGTTACAGAAGCGGTACAAATTTGGTCTCACCTTTGTGAAGGCTAAAATAGTACCAACAGCTGCAGAGCTAAGTATTATATTTGTGTAAATCGTACACAATAAGTTTGTACATAATCGTTTCTTAAGATTATGTAGATGGGTCCGACAATGATAAACTATTGTAAAACATATTCATACAAAAGTGAACTTGGCTGGCCTGTACCACATTACTTTCTTCCATGATATTGGTCATAATTATACCGTTATATGTCAGGGATGTTGCTCTCAAAGAAGTCACTGTGACATTAGCAGTGATAATAACACTTCTGTTCGTTATTTCATTGAAGAGATATTTTACTACTAGCTACGAGAAGGATTGGAATAGAAATGAAATTTATTTGATTTTCATATAACGAGGCCATGCAGACAATTAACAATTCTTGACCCTCCTGAAGAAGAAAAAAATCTGGATAATTCTCTGTTTATACTTCACCCATCATTTCTGAAATTGACAGGTGTATACAAAATAGTATGAAAACAGTTTTCATTACCCTCATTCATATTTCTATTCTTATACCACATCAATCATCATGATCATCTCGAAAATTGACCGGTGTCCGATGATATTATGAAAGCGGCCTGGCTTTCTGAGAGCCTTCACACATTGGTCTCTTACCGTGTCATCTTTATGCATTTTGAAAATGCGAGCACGGGTTTCATCGAATCCGAAACATGAAACGATGATAATATTGACGAACTCAAGGAGAAGACAGGCTCGATCCCTAAAAAGGATCAAACATTGAAGATAGCTGCACTTTGCAGCTTGAATTACATCATGTTATCAATGTTTTAATGCATCCCTTAGTGCTCTCAATATACACTACTTTAGGCAAGAACATCCCCAAACAAATAACAAAACCCGAAACGAAATAAAACAAATCAAAAACAAAAGCAAAAGCAAAAAAAAAACAAAGACAGAAAGAAACATAAAGGATCATCTTAAACGAACAAGGATTTGTCGTTTGCATTAAACAAAATACAATCCTTTTTTTGGGTACTCTAATAGGTATCCTACCATCAAAGACACACGCATAACTTTTCGTCTCTGCATTGCATGAGCAAAAAATTAAACACACACCCACACCCACATCCACTCACTCACAAACACAAACACTCACACACAGACACAGACACCACATGAATGATACGGATTTCCTTTCCTGCATAATCAGCAAAACATGTCCTAGAAATCAAATTCTTATTAATTTTAGTATTTTTCTTTGAAGTGCTTTCACCAAATCGGATCGAGTATTGACAATTTTCGAGAGCTCCTTAAAATCTTATGCCTCCCAAGACGAAGATGATATTCAAAAAGATTTCTGGATGAAATGGGTCGCTACGCCAATATTTTTTTTTTCGAAAGGATTTTTTTTTAAAGCAGTCCCAAGGGTCATTTTGGAATGGATGTAGGCAACTGAAAATCCATCATTAGTGCTTTCCATTTTCTCGAAGATATGTGTTTGCGAAACAATATTGTAGCCGATGAAAACATAATTCAATATTACTGTGGGGTGTTTCACAAAAATCCTAAATTGAACTTATTTCTAAGTTCGACTCTAAGTTGGACCGTAAACAACTATGAAAATATTTTGTAAAAATTATTTTAAGAGGCATAAAATGTTGATTCAAATCTTTCATATTTTCTACTATCAAGGAGATTTCTTGTTCTTGATGTGGAATTTATAAAAAGTCTAAAATACATGAATTTTCACTTTTGAATACATTTTATTTTAAGGCTACAAATGGCTCTCCATATTTTTTAAGTCCAACTTAGAGTTAAGTTTGACTTAGGATCTTTGTGAAACATCCCCCAGATATGAAATGAATAGTAAACGAGAAAAGCAAGAATCCGAAGGGTGCAAACTTCATTGTTTGATGAGCAAGCTAAATAAATATATGACAGAGAGTAGTTGATATCGATTAATAATGAAATAAAATACTAAATCGATGGGATTTTTGTAGAACAAGATTATTACTCTTTTACTTCAAATCACACCTAATACCTCGGACAAGAGACAAATGCAATAATCTCATTTTCTTGATCAAAATATAAGCACTATTTGATTAATGCTGGCAATTTTATGGAAATATGAAACTTGTAAAAGTCAGCGAAATAATGTAACCTTTAAAGCGTGTTATGAGATCATAAACTACTCAATATCACACTTAATAAGTTAATACAAGTTAAGTGCAATCACGATGGCCCTAAGCTACTCATAACGCTTATTATTACATATCTGCCTTGTTTGCCTACTTGGTAATAGGATGGTGGGTGGATATATATATTTTTCTTTGCGAAATCGCTTTTCAGCCTCTCCTTCTTTTGATTGTTGGCATTATAGTATATTCCTGCTTTAATTTCGTTTTCATTTTATTTCCACGGAGTTGTACACCCCGATCATTATAATCTCTCTTCTTCTCTGTCTCTCTTTATTTCTCCGATATGTTTTCTTCCTGTTCTCTCCTCTCACTCGCTTAATATTTCTCTCGTCTTCCTCCACTCTTGATTCTCTATCTTATGTCGCTCCACCTCGCTTCTTATATCTCTCTCCATCTCTCTTCTTCTTTCTCTCTCTTTCTCTCCGTTTATCTTCATCTCGCTTTCTATTTCTATCTCCATCTCTCCATCTCTTCATTTCACTTTCTCTCTTTCTTCTGTCTCCCCATCGCTTCACATCTTCATCCCTATACCCCACTCTAGATCTCGTCAGTCTCATTTCCTTCACATTTCTAGAGTTTCGTTAAGGTTTTTTTGTGATTAAGACAGGAATCTAGCTAAAATGCCCAATGGTATACCTTCGCCGTTACTATAGTTTCCATAATCATATTTTGATTAAATTCCGATCTAGGTAAATTCCAAATCTTGAAATAGAACCTGTTTTCGTTTTATGAGCACGCTTGCAATCCATATTTGCAGACGATGTCCAGCCGAGAGCTCGCTATGCATGGCCATCGATGTGTTAGGAAAACATTTGATAAGGTAGCAAGCGAGTAATGGAAGCAGGCTTAAATGTCATATTCTCTATTATATTAGGGCTTTCAGAGTTTGTATACTTGCTCGAGCGAAAGAATGATGGAGTCTTTACACGCCTCAACTCAATTCAATCAATAAAAAAAGACATTCCGTGCGCTAGCTCGATCTTCCTCTGCTAATTTAATCAAAATGATGACCATTTTAAGGTACTATGTCCCATTTGCAGGTCAAAAAAAGAAGAAAAGGTTAAATTCCAACTGCATTTGAAAGATAATACTAATTTAGAACTTCCCTAAACAAGGGAGGGGGGCTTGAAAATGTCTTTAAGTGGGAAAATAACGACTATTAGTTGTCGAATCGACATAAGAGCTATAGAGCCAGTAAGTAATAGTTTGATTTTCAGACCATTGTACCGAATGGTCGTACGTTTTATGCTGCGCAAATATTTGATCAGTTTAATTTTGGCCATTACAAGAAGTGGGTTATTGATGTAGACAAATGCTCATGTACCCTTTACAGCTCATTTTATGTATGTTATTACAAAAGAAGACAAAAAAGGCCAGTTAGTCACTCAATAGGTGTATGACAGTGAAGTCTAGCAAGTAAACGGGTTTCCTTGCCCAATTTGAATATTAGGACAATTCAACGTTTAAATTTCACAGTTAGGACATACATGACATATTCATACCTCCTGCAAAGTTCTACATAATTTGATGATGGCTGCAAAAGGGACATAGTATCTTTAAGTAGTTGCGAATAATGGTGGGAAAACGGTTTAAAAAAAAGAAGGGGCTTAAAACACTTAAATCTCTCGTCGCAAGTTGTATTCTTTGTATTTTACATCTGGGCCCTGCACTGTAAAAAAATAATAGTCGAAATAACTCAATAAAATTGAGGAAAAGAATTGCCTTATTTTTATTAAGTAAATATTACCTACGGCATCTTAAGTAGAATTTACTTATTTTGCTGAATACATTTTTACTCAGTTAAATCGAGTTACATTAACGTAAATAATTTAAGTATTGTAATCATTTTAGATAATTAAAAAAAAGCTATGATAGGATTACATATTGCACGATTTGGTACCCATCTTATCTAACAAGTAACATCCACTTATCATTCACTACTTCTATTTAAGATTAATCACTAATCACTAACACTACTTCTATTTAAGATTAAGATTCGACACATATTGAAAGGCTCCAAATTTTATATATACTTGATCGTAGCATCTTAAAAGGAAAATTGGTTGACAATTTCCTGAAATATCAAGTTTTGATTTGTTTTGAACTGGGTTACAATTAAAAATTGTCTTGTCTTTGCTTAGCCATGTTAAATGAATTAGTAAATGTTTTAAAGTCCTTAAATTTTCATTCAACCACAAAAAATAATTGTTTTATTTAAAAAAGAGTTTAATTTGGTCTTAATGAATATTCATAAATTATGTAAATATTTCTATTACGCACTGCATCGGTCCTTACTTTAAAAAGATAAGAATAATCAACATAAATTGTTTGAGTAATACGTATAATTTCTGATTTTGAGTTAAAATTACTAAATTAATACAAGCTGAAATTACTTAAAGTTCTTATGTATTTGATTTTACTTAAGTATTCCACGTATTTTCTACTGAATTGAAAGTTTGAGTTAGCAAGACTTAAATTTAGTGCGTAAGTGGCAAAACTAATGTTTTCAAGTAAATTCTACATGGAAAAAATACGTACAAATTACCAATGAACAAATTATTTTTTACAGTGTGTCTTTATATAAAGAGTTGCGATTGATTCAATCAATCGCAAGTTCACAGTCCCATATCTCTTATGTACATATTTGCGATTGATATCTACTCTTTATAAGAGTATGTAATAGAGATAGTTATAAATTGTGCCTCCTAAACAGCCGGGATACAGTTTAATATTGCTTGTGACGTCATCATGCAATGCGAAGTAAGTTTGCATTAACAGTTAAAATGATGATAAAGAGAGGGATAAGACTTCTCCAACTACCGGAAAAAGATATAGATGGAATCTGATTTATATGTATTTCATTGCATTTATGTTGTAGCAATATTTATCTTTTTGACGCGTAAAGTATCCAATGGTAATTCGATAATAATCATTGGGATAAAATAAGTTGCTTTGTAATTATTCCCTTAACCTTAAAAAACAATCCTACACCAACACTGTCCTTGGACATCATCCACGAGTGGAAAAATAATTGTCCAAGCATTAAAAAAAACGACCAAATTGACCCAATTGCTTCTGTATCATTTACAAAACACTGCACAGGCTTTTTTTCCTGCAGCCTGTGCACTATCACCAGTGAGGTGACACAGATCTGGAAATCGAACGTTTCCAGATCGAGATAATCTCGCCTGACAGCACTCAACCTCTTCCAAGCATCAATTGTGGCTGTTTTCACAGAGTTTAACCGAATTAGATCTCGCCCGAGGGGGGGGGGGGGGGGGGCCCGTTTGTCACAAATGTGTATCGGTGGCGACGTCACATGTGTGTATCAGGGTATAGTGGAGTGCCAGACCCTTTTTTCTCAAGGTAAAATTACGGGCGGCGCAAATCTATCGTCCGTTTTTTAAAAAAACACGGTTATTTTTCTGTTTGCGACGTATAAGTGTTGTTTAAATCACAGTTTAACCTTGTTGCAGTTATTTCTTTCATTCCCTTTTATCATTACAGCGAGAGTGTTCTACATGATTGATTAATTATCCATCTTACCCCGCACAAGCACACAAATAGTCATACCGAATCTCCCATGGTACTACAAACACGCGCGTACATTTACATAAATAAATATTATGTATGATTCAGTTCAGTTTCGTTACACTATGCATTCCAAGACAATTTTCGGTTTTGATACAAACAAATCCATTTTGCTGGGGGGTCGGGTATTCTGTTATATGATTTCGACCATTTTTGCCACTTTTTCAATTTAATGTAATAAGTGTTTCCAAAGCTGGGTTAATGTATGATGCCTTTGGGCAAATGCTGTTGTGCGCGTTCGTTCGGCAAAGACATGCTGCATGACTTGTGATGGATGTATGGGTCTTCCTTTCTTTCATCATTCTGCCGTTAACTTGAATTATAATCAAATGTTGACATTAAAAATGCACGACTGTCATTATCTGGGTAATGCATAGAACGTGACGAGCCATTTGTTTTCGCTTCTGGATGCATTCTCAAATTCGCCTTTTTGTGTGTGCGAGATAATCAATTGGATGGGTGTAAATGGATTTGAGCAAATTGAGAGACGTAATAAATGAATTGAAGCGCTAGACGTGGGCGACTGGGCAATTACGTGGTATGAACGGGGACCACCATTGGCGATGTTTTTGAAGTCGATAAGAAATCCTGATGGGATAACTGACAGATCGAGAAATGCGTGCAAAAGCACTACTTGGCATGGGTAGCTGTTTTAAAACTGAATTAAGTCATAAGGAAGACAAATACAAGTATTTGAAATTTAAATCATTTGTAGAAATTGGAAACTTTAGGAAAGCAGCAAAGACAACAGGATATAAGAGATAGAGGAGGAGAAGGAGGAAGAGGAGGAGGGAGGGGGGGGGGGGGGGGGGTAGAGAGTGAGAGATGGAGATAAAGAGACATATGGGAAAAGAGAGATAGATTGCGTCTTAGATAGAGATTGTGAACTATTATAGACACAGAGAGAGAGAGAGAGAGAGAGAGATTGTGGGGAGGGGGCAACAAAAGCATAGTTGTTTCATATCTACATTAGATGTCAATGATGTACATAATGCTTAATCATCCCAGCAAACCAACTTTGTGGAATATACGCAGTGACACCATTACCACCACAACGTCCACTACTACTACTACTACTACTACTTCTACTACTACTATTACAACTACTACAGCTACTACAACTACTACTTCTATCACAATACTTATCATACTTTTTGGACTAAAAATATCGAGAAAGACTGATGGTATATTTATAAAGGTGTTATACTTCGGGGGAAATGGAATGAAAATTGACATTTTCACCGCCGATCCGCCCTTAGACGAACTGGGATAGTGAAAGTCGACCTTTAACTTTGGTTTTATAATGGATAGGTATGAACTTTCATCATAACATTCTTCTATCGTCCTCGAGGGCAAATGGTATTGCTTGAAATCGATATCTTTTAGAGTGAAACAGAAATTGATATGCGGTGGAAAATAGGTCGTGTCTTTTTTAAGTGTAGTGAAAGAAAGTCCTCTCCTAAAAAAGACAAAAAACAGTTAAATCTTGATGATATATTGTCTTGAAAGAACCATACCAATTTGGATGTCAAGTTTCCAAATCCTAGATGTATGTTTTTTTCTATGTGTATATTTATCCGTCTCTTTTGTCTCGGTATGTATGTTTGTCTCGGTTCTTCTGTCTCTATCTTATTATCCCATTCTCTTGACTTTTCCCGATTCTTTATTGTTTTCTTATTGTGTTCTCCCCCTCTCTCTCTCTCTCGCTCCCTCCCTCTCTCCCTCTCTCTTTCTCTCTCTCCCCATCTCTCTCCCCCCTCTCTCTCTCTCTCTCCGTCCCTCTCGTCTATTCTTGGGCACCAACCTCCCAAAGTGTTGATATGTCTTTCCTAATTCTAGATATCCCTGCCTTCGACACGTTTGTCGATCTTTCTCCCCATATGACGTCATTTATACCCCGATCCTTCGTCTCCACGTCTCGCTCTTATTTCATTTTCTCTTTAACCCCACTTCCCGTCCCGTTCTCCCTTACTCGTCAGATGTCTCTGGTGAGTTCTGTAACCGTGTTTGAGGTTGTGCGTGGGTGCTGACATGGGTTTGGATAGGTGGGACTGGGGAAAGCGAAATCCCTCCCTCCCCCCTCCGGATCGATAAATCTGACATGTTGAAACCTAACAGGCGGCACAAATCCATTCTGCATTTTAGCTTCCCTGTCGTGCGAGGGAAATTGAATAGCAGAGGAATCTCCGACCTCTCTGTGAGGAAACAGATGGATAAAGTTTCCGGCCTGGCAAAAAACCCCGGATGATACATAAATTAAATAGGCAAATTGCAACGTAGAAAAGGTGGCTGTCGTGCGCTGTCTATAGAGGTTGTTCCTTACCACTCGTTAGAAATACCATCATTACTTCTTTAGCTTCGTACGTTACTACAATTGACTTAGGTGTTCGACTTCTTCTAAAATGAATAGATGTGAGATTGGTGGGTGATGAATAAAGTCTTAGAGAGAGAGGGGGGGGGGGGGGAGAGAGAGAGAGAGGGAGAGGGGGGGGGGGTATCCAAAAGCAATTAAAAAATAAATTACCTCTAGGAGAGGTCAATCATTGTATCATCAATGGAAATAGCAGTGTCTAAACCAATAAATCGAGACAGTTGGATAAACCAACTCTCCCCAAAAGTCCACCAACCAAACAAACAACAAATAACAAAGGAAAAGCAATTAAATTCTCAATTAAAGTATATAGTTCATATAGAAATCGCCTACTTAAACATCATGACAATGTAGAATTATTCAGATGTGACAATATAGCAAAATAGGGATCAGGAATAATGCATAAAGAAACAGGCTAGTAACAGGGAGGTGTACTGTATAGGCAATGCATCGATGGATATATCTTGAATAAACTCGTAGCAGGAGAGCCATTAAGCAAATTCATACTGTGAATAAAGCAGAAGACAAATTTTTAGGCGAAGAGCACGTTCGAGTTTATGTTACCACCGTCTCCATAGCGACGGCCCCATTTCATACAATAACTATATGAATAGATATAAGCTTGGGACTCGTTGTGCAACACTCACCCAATGTATGCCTTTTATAACAGCTGTTTGTTCTATTTTCATATAGGCAAGATATAAAATTGATCGGAACTACATTGTTCGTTTTTTTTTTACTGGGTGTAAGCCACAAATATGTTTAAATAATACATTTTACGTGTACATCATGTCAAGGAAAAAGTACAAAATGAGTGGAAATAATGATTATTTTAAATAAATTGATAATTTAAGTGATTAATTGTTATCATGTAGGCATGTTGATATGAGAATGGAACAATCTAGGACAATATTAAGAGAGCAGAGAGAGATAGAGAGGAAGAGAGAGAGAGAGAGAGAAAGAGAGAGAGAGGGGGGGGGGGGAGGGAGATAGTTATTATCTCAATGCCGGATATATGTAAGAATATTGAATTATATTTATACAAAACCAAGAATGAAAAAAGGGAGAAAAAAAGAAAGAAACAAACAAACAAATTCAATATACAGTAGTCATATTGATCGTTAACATTATCATATAATACAGGGAAAATGTCAAAGCTTTGGTTTACTACTTTTGGTTTCTATACGGTGACGAAATGTCAGAGATTCAGTAAAGTCATAATGATCGTTAAAATTAGCATGATAATACTAGGAAGATGTCATAGCTTTGGTCTGCTACTTTTTGTTTTTATAAAGTTACGAAATTTCATAGATAACATGATTTATCTCATGATTTATTTTGCTGCTTGATTGTCGAACCTGCGTTAATTGACGGAAAATAATACTTAATCCCAACCAACACTCCAACGAACATTACTTGTAAAAACAAACACTACTACTACTACTAATACTACTACTACCACTACTACTACTACCACCACCACAACTAAATCTGAGTCCCTAATGTTTTTAAAGGCGATACTTTAATACACAATAGGGACTTTTCGATTTGCACGTTCATAAGTGGAAAAAACTCATTTCGTTCAACATAACTGATTTTGTGTCATGAAAGACTCAGTTTTAATTTGTACGATATCTGCACTACTAATATCAGTAAGATAAACAAACAACAAACCACTTGTATTTCTTTGCGCTTGAAAAATACACTTTTAAAACATGTCAAAGAGAAATTTGTATTGCGTTGGAAATGTTTTCCCTTTCCCTCATTTTTCCCATCTTGTGCTTTTACTTCATTTTTGCTGAATACAACAACAGAAGTAATTCATATGGTATCGATTCCTAACAAAATGTTGATATGACGGAACTTTAGAAAGCTTCTAAATACCATCCATTATTCTCTTTCTCTATTCCATTTCTAGAGCTTCCTTTTTCTCTTGTATTTCCTTGGCGAGTACACTTAAGCGTTTACCGAGCCCGAGGCAAGAAGCTCCATTTACATTTTGCAAGATTATGTACACAGGGGCCAGACAGCTCCCCCAACGGTTGGATGGCTTTCGGGGGTCTCTGTTTGTTTCTCCCTGAAGATGGAGTGGTGTGCATCCATTTGGCTGGACATTGGGATAATATAGTGCATTAACTGGGAAACTGAACGTACATCTAGCTCGGACAAATTCCCCCCTCCGATAACTATCTTTAGTTGGATAATAACCCATACTAGGAGGAAATTGTCCGGGGATAGTACCGTAGTTGTCCCAAGGCGGATGTTCAGTGGGTGGTAACTGTCCTAGATCTGCTAGAGTGGTGCAACAGCTGACACGATGACTGCGTTATGGTGTTAGGTATGTAGGCTCTCTGTCGGATAATTTGCACGCGGGTCTCTCCGTTTTTTGGAGAAAGTGATCCTGCATAAAAGCTAGAATTTCGGGTGTGAATAAGGTAGTGAGAGAAGCAAAATTTGGAATGGTTGAAAACAAAGTGGTAGGATTTAGAAGATGGGGAAAGAGATAACTTGGCATGCCGCACAGATAATAAAAGCCGATAATAAGAGAGAGAGAGAGAGAGAGGGGGGGGGGCATGAGCCGAGGGTTGGGTAGCGACATAGATTGCGTCTTAGATAGATATTTTTGATATATTAAAGAAGAAGAGAGGGAGGGAGAGAGAGAGAGAGAGAGAGAGAGGGGGAGAGAGAGAGAAGGGGGAGGGGTGACAGAAGCATAGTTGTTTCATATCTACCTTGGATGTAAATGATGTGCATACGCTTATCATCATCCCAGCAAACCAATTTTGTGGAACATACGCAGTGACACCACCACCACCACCGCCATTACCACACAACTTCTACTCATGCTACTGCTACAACAGAGAGAGAGAGAGAGCGAGAGAGAGAGAGAGAGAAGAGGGGGGGGCTTGGTAGTACTAGAAAGGATATCTGAAGACGATGTGAGAGATACGATGAGACATTGACGGAAGCAAAAACAAACAAAGAGAAAGAAAGAATGAGAGAGAGAGAGATCTCGCAGAGGCGGATCCAAAATCTTCAGAAGCGGTACGGATTGGGGGGGGGGGGGGGGGTCAATATTAAAAAACAACCAATTAAGTTCATAATCGCTCGCAAGCTTAGGCCGGACAGTGACTGAATTTTAGGTTGTATACCTCTACAAAAAATGGGAAGCACAGCTTCCTATTCAAAGAAAGAAACAGGATAATGTCAAACCGCACTCAGTCAAAAAAGCAGACAAATAAACAGACAGAAAGAGAGCTAAAGATAGAGAGAGAGAGAGAGAGTCCGGCAAAGCATTTTGTTGCAGACCTTCGTGGACAAAAACAAAGATATCAAGTAGTCGTTTATATTTTCATTCGAAGGCGTTTGAGATGTATAGCCATGTTGGCCATCGACACTCGGTGGTTTAAAGACAAGCCTCGCGGTTTATTTTGATCTTGTCACGTCCGTCTACGAGAAGAAAGAGATGCCAGGCATTGATCCATTCCTTCCCGTGTGAGGAAAAAATTCTGAGCTTCTCTGAGCTGAAAATGTAACTGTAAGAGGTAAGAGAGATGAAGAGAGAGAGAGAGGGGGGAGGGGGAAGAGAGAAAGAGAGGGAGAGAGAGAGAGAGAGAGAGAGAGGAGGGGAGCTAGATGGTACTAACAGGAAGTCTAGAGTGCAATTCGGCAATTGAATTAAAAAAAAAGAATGAGCAGAATAGACTAGCCGGCGTATGAAATTGTATTCATTTTTCATATTTGTCTATTTTTAGAAAACTTTGACAAAACCATAATTTATTCCCAGTCATCTCCATATTCAAGAAATATGCGTCCTTGTTCAGTCATCTTCAATAACATCAGTCTTTGAGTTAATCCCATCGTCTCCGCTTGTCTTCTTGATCACTCCACCTATCTCTGACTTTTAACCTTGAGAGGAAGATGAAAATCTCATCTCCGAGAGAGAGGCCTTGGCTTAGAATCATTAGACGTAATTAAAGTTCATTTCCAAATTAAAGCGAGGGGGTAGCTGCGTTAAGGAGATGGGCGAAGCGATGGAGAAGCTAAAAGTCTAGATACAATCGATTTCATGCTGCCCTGCCGAATAATCTTATTATAAAAGAAAGGTTCTTTAATGTGAATTCAATATGCTTGATGATGTCATATTAAAGAGTTTGTTTTCCACTTGCCCTTTAATCTTTGACTACGTGATCTTCCTTTCAATTTTCTTATTCTGATAAACAAAGTGACTTCTATGCCGCGTTCAACGTAAATACATTATTTGGTGAAGAAGAAGAGGGGGAAAAGGGGGAATTTTTCTCCTAAAATTGTAAATTCCTTTGTTTAATCATGTTTAAGAAAGGAAATAAATCTGAGTTCTAAGTTCTCTTCTGTCTGTTTTGATAAACATGATCGTCACCCTTGGTTATATATTATGGTATTAAAACATTCGTGTGAGTCATTTTGATAGCAATGTATTTTGAGAAAACACGTCTATTCCCCTTGTTTGTATTAAGTAATTCCTCAATTGCAAGGGAAGACTGGTTCATTCATTGATTTATTAACTGAAATAAAAAGAAGGTCAAGGGGGAGGGGGGTTGTTGGTGGTTACAAATTGGCTACACTTGCCTCTGTAGTTACATCACTTTTTTGAACTTTTAGGTATGCTCAATGAATATTCGTGAACTCAAACGACAAGCATACCTAAGTATGATCGTCCTGATTGCAAATATGGAGATAACCTTCCGAGGAATATCGTCGTAGATTCACATGACGAAGTACGAGATAAACCTCACTGCTTATATTTCACGAAGTTTTTTCTAACATGTTTCAAACAAACTCAAAATTCCACACTCATTTAACTAGACAACATCAAGATTTACATAAACCCTTCTCTAGATTCAATTATGTTCGCAATTCAATTAGATTCACAGGGGTGTATGAATGGAATTTGTTAAGTAGTAACATTACAAATAGCACAACACTATCCAGATTTAAAGTATTGTGTAAGTTACGTTTATTCAGTTCTTTAAATAATCTCGATCTCTCTTCGTAGCTCTTTATCTTGTATCTTTCCTTCCTCTTATATCTTTGCTCCATTCTGTCGTGTGTTTGTTTGTGTGTGAGTGTGTGTGTGTGTTTGCTTGTTATGCGTGCGTGTGCATTTAAATTTATATTTATGTTATAATGTACTTGTATATAGGGTCCCGACTACAAGCAGTCTTGCTTCTCAGGGACCCTGACCATTATTACTTTTGTTTGTTTGTTGTTGTTATTTGATATCATTCTTCTATTGTGTTGTTGTTTTGTATATTTTGTTGTTTTAAATGGTCAATAAACGAAGGGACTTCCTTCATATTCAATTCAAAATTAATGCATTCCTCAAAATGTCCCCGTTTGCATACCTCAAAATGTCCCCGTTCCCCCAAAAAACAGTCTTGACGCAGAGACACACTCCTTTAAAGTTGTTGTTATCAACGTTATAATACGTCACCGTTACATCTTTTTACATGAGTGACAATCAAGATCAGGATCAAATAAAGTGCCATTGAAATGTCAAGTGGAGCGTCTTTATTAATTAAATTCTGTCTTTTTCAGCAGACGATGGAAGTTTCTATGTTTGACAAACAATAAGCAACGGAGGAAAAGAAAGGGGGAACCCCAAATTAAAAAAGAAAAGACAAAAAACAAAACTTAAGTCTTGTAGAAGGCAGGCATGGGCGATTGGTCATCATGGTTCGTTGAGAATGACCTTTAGGAAAACGCCGTCCATTTTATTCTCTTTTAATCGGGCGTGATACTGGTCCGATACATTTCCAATAACATGAATAATGGGTCGGTATGTACAATTTAGATTTCGGCGGTTTCCAATAGACTAAATCTCTGCTTGCTATTGTAAAGATGTTTTTATTCCCCTTCGGTAGTCGTGACAGAATCATGAATATATTAAATCAAGCCATGTTATATTACACTGTAAATAAAAGTGCAGTAGCTTGATAAAACGGAAACAGAAAACTAAACAGGATGAGTGCAATTCATGCAATCCTAACCCCAACATTTTCGGCATACATTTTTCTATCGAGAAATTTGTAGGCATGATACTGGGCAAGAATTCACATCATTCTCAACCGAGTTTTGAGTGTTCAGGCAGGAATCTTGAATAGGTCCGACATGAAATGAACTACTTTCTTTAGTCCCTGGCATCATGGATATGCCTGTTTGGTGTTACGATATTTTTTGTAATTAATAACAAAAGTCGTTATGGCTAAAAATAACAAATTCCTGGTAGGAGTGGACATACTTTTTTGTAATTTGTTTCCCTTGTGAGAATGCAATCATTTTTCCTGCCCAAAGGATACCTTACTAAGAGGGGAAGCACTGAATTACCTAAAGACAGTGTCAACCAATACTGAAAATTGCGGTGGCGTCGCACGATACAGAGGCATGGCAATGCGAACAGAATGTATCGTTCTCTGGGGCGCCTCATTACGTCCATACCAATGAAGTATCAAGTTTAGACGAAACGCCGAGAGTCAAAGATAATATACCTGCCGAAGCTCCTTGAACATTATTATACTATACATGGCATGATTGCTTTCCACGGTACCGTCTTGTAGGAAATTAGACTCGATTAGACCAAGGGGGTGACGAAACGAGTTCAGACTCGCTTTGTGTGATGTTTGATGGAGGAAAAGAACATTCTAAGATCATCATTTTGGGGTATTTTAGAAAGTGGGGATGTATGGGGCCGTCTAAAGCAAACATAACTGAAATTGATGATGTCATGGTTTCTGCTAACATGTGCTTAAAGTTGATACTCTAAGCAAATAAATGTCCCTTAATTTGTTACCTACGGCAAGTATATGTTATTTTTAAGTTTTTCAATTACTTAGTATATCACAAAAAATTCTGTCTACTCGAAATCCTCAATTGAAATGTCTAAAATATCCGCCTCTCTTTGCATAGAAAATCAGTCACGACGCTGGTCTACTATTTATGACCTCACGTCCGGGAGAGAGTATATTCACGTACCCGGATGTTCCATAGCAAACATGTGCAGAGTGATACGATTTTCTGCATATTTTTGTTTCAAAGGCTGAAAAGTCTAATAAATCATAATTCTATGTACAATTCTTTACCTTCCCCTAGTACTTCATAGTATTAATATCAATTCCCCTTTTAAAAATTATGACATATACATGCCAACGATGTGCTATTAGTCGATATTTTCACCATGTAATTTTTGTTTTGGTGTTGAAATCGGCCCAGGCACGGAGTGAACAGTAGCTGTCTACCCATGCACAGTTCATTACCATACACTACAGCGATCTCCCGATGGTTTCTTCTTCCTTTTTCCCATGTCTTTCGCCTTCCTTGGCCCTGAACATCCTTCATCTACCAATTCTGACACCGGTAGTCAGGAGCAAGTCTTTGTTAGTTGTTTTTCTTAGCTGGCAACGTCGCTTTCATTCTCTTGCAATTGCCGATAAACATATAACTAGCGCACGTACGTTCCATCACAAGCAAGCAGCGCCTAGAGCAGCGGCTTGGTCTTACCTCCCGATTCTGCTCGCTCCACGAACGTTCATGCAAGAGCCGCATCACTCGCCAAAATATTATAGAGGAAGCGCGCTTGCATGATCTCGTTCAAGTTTGATATTTTACAACATAAAATGTTTAACTGGTAGTACTGGTACTGTATCCTTTTTTGAGGCAGTCACACACATCTATGATAAGTACTATCATAGTTCTAGACCTATTCGTTTTAACAAAACTGCTCATGTACATCTGATGACAATATAATGCATCCGCCTATTCATAAGTGCACGATTTAACTTTAATTCCTAAGCAGTAAACTCGTCTTAAATCTCTACCAAATAGGTGAATATGAGGATATAAAAAGAAATCAGCGACTGGAAAATGTTGCTTCGTTATTCTTCATTCAAATGAAAACAGAAAATCCATCAAATATACTCCTTAACAACAACAAATCTAAGCTCTGACAGGATAGCATTTACGTAGGGATATCACTGCCATTCACTCTCACTGAGCCCATGACTCCCGTTCGTGACGTCACGGATAGAGGCCCGACTCTACGTGCACTTCCGGGTTTCAGACTTGGATATTTTGGTAGAGTTTACTCGAATAAATTCATTATTCTAAACTTGTTTTGTCGGGTGGACACCATTTGGTGTTATTATGGGGGTTAAAAGCTTTCTATTTATGTAATTATCTCAGTATTTGGGATTGTCTTAGAGTATCAACTTTAATGATAAAACAAGAAGGATACACGTGGACAAGTAAGGAAAATAAAAAAAAATCCCTAAACAAAGTCATTTAATGTTTTTTTATAATTTAAACAAAAAAACCCTTGATTTCATATGGGTGAATGTAAGACACAATAATACAAAAAAAGTATAATACATGTCCGTCTAGAATTTAAAGAAGGGAGCATTTGAGAATCTGAACAGCTTCAAACTACAAGAAACCTTTTTTAACCCTCTTCTGGCATTTTCAAAAGTTACCATGTTGCAGTCTAGTAGGGTATGAGAGGACTGGGAAGGTATAGGCCGCAGGTGTAGTGTTTAAATATACACCGAATCGAAGTCTTCATGAAAAGGAAAACGGGAAATCCTACTCGAATTTGATTATCCTGTTTTCCTTCGTTTCGATCAGCTTAAAGAGAAAGTGAGTTCTAGTATAAAAGGGGATCAATAAAGTAAAGTGAAATTTCTTTTTAATTTCATTTTCCAAACGGAAGAATAAAAAAGCAGTGTTACACGGAATGGACGGCTTGTGAAATGGCCCAAGCTTAACATATGACGGAAAGTCATTTAAATCTTTGGACCAAATTTGGATGCTACATGTTTGTGTAGTCCCATGTTACCATATCTATGCGTAGTGCTTTTCATGGCTTGTGATATTAAAAAAACATAAACATTAACCGATTTATAAAGTGCCAAGTGTCATCCTGCTCATCCAATGAATATTACCATAATTTTGCATACACAAAGCGGACAGACACAATATCATGAACACCTCGCCATTATAAAACCAGTATCCCATTTTTATATCACGATTGGTATAATTTCTTTATTCATTTTGTTAAAAATGGTAATTCAATTATTTTGGGGGGAATTTAGTTCTTCTTCTAACTAATTGTCCGACTGACCTATAACAATGCATGAGAAAGCTAACAAATCACCTTTTCATCTCTACCAGTACTCAATATTGTTCGTGTAGTCCCATATACCTTTCTGTGTACAGTGCTTGTTACTTTACCAAGACTGGGGACAATTTCTTATCACTTTGATGATTCCACAACCTTGCAGTACACACCAATACTTACAATACGACTCCACAACGTTTTTTTCACAATGCAATCGCATGACCAGAACTCAACTTTATCTTTAATGCTACGGTGTACACCCGAAGCATGGCCTGGCAAGTGACATCCTATCATGGCTGTAAGCTTGGTAGTCATCCGGTATACTCAAGGAGTTATGAGGAGCCTGAAAGCTCCATGGTATAACAACCCAACAACCGCATGACCAAACGATGCAAACGTGGTATAGTATCACGATTTTCATTAGAAAACGAAACGCGCAGATTTTTCGTTTCCTCGATCCTGACTGTACCCGAAATCCGCAGTACGATCTGTTTCCGGTTTGAAAATATCCTCGGCAAAGCCAGCATGTCCATAACTTGAAAAAAAAAGTAGAATGCCCTTTTTGCTATATCACCAAACATAACCAAGAGATAATAACGATGATAATATTCTGTGTATGTTATGGACTGCATATTGTCAACTTGAGAGTATCGCAATTTTAGCTTGTTTTGCAACCTACACAGTGATGCGAAGCAGCTTAAAGAATTATGATTTTAATACTTGAAAGATTCCCATGATGTAACAACGAATTTCTTATAAAAAAGGTTTCATAAACTTTAAGGCCCCATGGCAAAGGATCTTGATGAAGCGGTTACGTACCGACTCGGAAATCATGCATGAAATATTGGCGCCAAGTCCGATGAGGCGAAAATCGTCTATTCTGTAGGCTTCCTCTCTGATATGGCTCTTTTCCTTTCTCTTTGTTATAAGTATGTTGTGTTTGATGGTCTTTGAACAACTGATGCCTATGTAATGTTTACATTTCAAACTCTCTTGAAGTATACATTCATTGAAAAACACAAATATGGCCAGTGATTTATCACTGGAAACCAGGAAGCTTATTGATGACAATCGGATAAGTTTTAGTTCAAGTGTGTATCCGACAATAAGAAAACAACACAAATATATCAAAGCAACTCTCAGGATCTGGGATATACGAGCGCTTGGCCAGAAAATTAAGCGATGTTTTGATGACGTCACATCACGGACCAATCCTGCGTAAGCTGACGACGTCCTTTAAGAATAATCATGTTTTCAGTTCAATTATTTTACATCATTTAAAAAAGAAAGTGACGCTGACAATTATAATATTTTGCTTAGAATGAAATCAATATTTAGAATCAATGAACCTCTACTTTAAAACTATATATTTTCTCACATCGTTAGCCATCGGCAATCGGCAAGTTTAAAAGTACTCACGACTTATCCGTAGTATCTTTCTCCATCTTTATATTAAAGATCATGGCGAAAAGGTAATATTTGAGTGAAACTGTTTTTGTTGTTGGTGTTGTCAAAACTGCACGTGAGCTTTAAAAGCCACAGCCCTTAAATAACAGCATGTTTATGTTGCCATGATTCTTACCGACTGCTAATTAAGTTGTAGTGTATCATTTTGACGGCAGCCTGGTTCTCTTTCACTCAAAGGTGATTCACCGCTACAATGAGGGAACAGGCGCCTCAAGCCCTGTTCACATTTTAGATTTAGGTCGCCTGAAGAACCCTGCCGCGGACTAATTAAATGACAGGACTATAGCGCGCTTCACATTTGTATTACGTGGCCTTTATTACTTACAAGACATTTCCCCTATCAACATGATCAAGCGCAAAAGAGCTATACCCCAGATCCGCCCCGACACATATGGGTGTGGCACAGGTAAGGTATTAGGGACTTTTAGAATGAGTGAACGAGAACACGACGAACGCCGACTGATCATGCGTGTCAACGTACTTAACTGCCCATGTTGGCTACAATTAGAAATCTTTTAGATTGCACTCGACGATATGCATGCAGGAAGTAACACAATAAACATCACGGACATAGAAAGAGGACAAAATATACAGTTCCTCATTCTACCCTCAACAAAAGAACATCCCTTCACTGCTATGTGACACCTGTTCTACACATTTTTACATAACAGCAGGGAAGGGATGTTCCTTTGTCTACCTGAGGAACTGTAAAGGCGCACGTGGCATACTAGTACCTTTCAACATGTAAAGGCGCTGTATAAATGTCAATGTGTATGTATGTATGCATGTACTAGATTTAGGAAAATCAAGGTTGACGCATTCTCGATCGCCGACTGAGACGACATAACGCATGCGCAGTGCCTTAAAATGACGTCACACGTTGCAGTCAAAGCTCTTGACGTGCATTTCTAAAAGTCCCTATTGGATGCTATCCCAGTACTCAACAACTTTATTCATGGACGTACTTGCCTGTCACCTATGGTAGCGTTTAACATAAAAAGATAAGTCGATATGCTTAGTGGCCTTTGTGGCACAGAGTCTGTAACTCACAATATTGGTTCGTTTTACCGTAGCGTTTTTTCCCACTTCCTTTTCTTCTCGTCAAAGACGCGGTTCATCGCGTCGTGTGAACGGTGCGTAGTCTGAACACGATCATGACGCGACTTAAATGTGCACTCGAAAAGTAAAGTTTTACAGTAGCGTTTCTTCCCACTTCCTTTTATTCTCGTCAAAGACGCGGTGCATCGCGTCGCGTGAACGGTGCGTAGTCTGAACACGATCATGACGCGACTTAAATGCGCACTCCAAAGGTAAAGTTTTACCGTAGCGTTTCTTCCCCTTCTTCCTTTTCTTCTCGTCAAAGACGCGGTGCATCGCGTCGTGTGAACGGTGCGTAGTCTGAACACGATCATGTGCACTCCAAAGGTACAGGAATAAAATGTGCGCATGTTATTCAATCCCCACTCTATACAGGGGTATTATTTTGATGAAAGCTCTTAACACCCTGCTTCGGCGCAATTACACTGCCAATAAAAAGAATCCGGGTTTGATGAATTTAAAGTATTTTCTCCTATAGGTGAAGCACCTTTTATTTCATCCTGCTCCTCTGTTCCGGCTTTCTTCGACTTCTGTGCTCGAGCTGTTCAGAACTCGATCTGAAGCTGTTGGCAAAAGTTGCAAAGTTGAAAACAAACCAATTATCGAACTGTACCTGACAAAAAATAAATTTGCTATAGAATTGGGATTATGATTTAATTTCGCAATCGCACGGATGGCCCAAAAGACTGGATGGCCCGAAATTTAGGGAGTATTTCAGAAGTTGGTATTTTTTTGTTATCAGTCATCCCACTGTGCATATAACCTTGTTTTGACTATCAAAATGTTTAGATGTAATTTAATTATTTTCCTGTTCCACTATTGACATAGAGAATAATTTCATATTACAACAGGGACTAACTAATTAGATCGAAAATTTGTTGAATACATGGCTAAATTTGGAGACTGACATACTTTTACATTTTTTTTATGAAAGAGAGCCATATACCTGCATGGTCTCTTCCCATAAATCCCATTCTTTAAAAAATGAATTGTTCTTAAGGTAAATTTCCTCTCTAAGCTGTTGGTTGAACTGCACGTTCAATCAAATATTGTTTTTCGTGGTGGGATTTAGCATAGGGTTCCTGGAATCCATGACTTCCAGAAACATGATGTCTTGAATCATGCTTTACATCTTCCCTCCTTACGGATGTAGTCTTACAGACACATTGATCTATTTGATGAGCCGTATGTTTTGCAGGTTGGTAGTTCTCGTTTCATTATTATTATTTTCTTCAAACTGTTTCATGAGCTTTTGCTTTGGACGTCCTTTCACCATCACTGTGGTTTCGCTTGAAGTTTCCTGACCCCAATTAAAAGAAAAGAAATGATCAGCAAACATCAGGCCGCAAGTGTTGAACGCATGAACCTATGAACCTCAGGTCAGGAAACCCCATTAAAAGACAGATCGATCTTCAGGCCAGTGATTATAACGGTAAAATACACTATCATTCACGCATTACACCCAGTGATATCGTAATCACAACCCCACGCGTTTCCCTTGGGTTTCCTTAATTTCACCCATTACAGGGAGTTGAACGTGCATGCGTCATTAATAAACTAACAAGATATTTTTCACAGACTCTCTGTTGGCATGGTGGGCGTCAGCGGCGTACGCAGGATTTTTTCAAGGGGGGGGTTTTAAAATATTTTGCTCCCGAAAATTTGAAAATCGCGCCGGCCGAAAAGTCGCTCAGTGGGGGGGGGGGGGGGGGGGGGGGGGGGTAAGGGGACACTTTTTTTTTTTTTTTTTGGAGGTCAAAAAAAATCGCAACGACTCAGCCAGCCGAAAAGTCGCTCAGTGGGGGGGGGGGGGGGGGGGGGGGGGGGGGGGGGGGGGGGGGGGGGGGGGGGGGTAAGCGGACACATTTTTTTTTTTTTTTTGGTCTCGAAATTTCATAATTTGACATTTTTGGTCGTTGGGGGGGGGGGGTAAGGTCACCTTATTTAGGTTAGCCGTGGGTATAATTTTTTTTTTTTTTTTTTTTTTTTTTTTTTAAATAATAAAAAAAAAAAAAAAAAAAAAAAAAACCAAAGGGGGGGGTTTTAGGGTTTTTTAGGGGGGTTTACATACATAAAAATACCAAAGGGGGGGGGGTTTGAACCCCCAAAACCCCCCCCCTGCGTACGCCCCTGGTGGGCGTAAGATCAGACACCCCTGCAGACTTAGCGGCGGTGGAAGACAAACAATTATGACAATCAGCACCTGATCCCTTTTTGCGCTTCATTAAAGCTTGTGGTCGAACATGATTATTGTGTTCGGATAAAGATAGAAGATATTTTTTTTTAAAGCTTTTACCATTCATTTTGGAAGAATACCATAGCAGAAATGTCCCCTAAAAATGGATTGCTCTAAATAAAAAGCCCTCATATCAAAATATCACGAGAAATAGGCCTAGATGATAATTTTGACTAATCATTTCTACCATGTGCGTACGTGATCCCAAATGCACAATATTACTTTTTTTTTGTACAAGGATTTTTATTTTCAGCAAGAGTGTCCAGTTTCCTTTGATCTTGAATATTTCAATTCTTCACGGTATACATCAACTCCTGACTATAGTCTTCATTTCCCAATCGCTTCCTGGGATTTTCTTGTCCATAATCTAATCGCATGGCCAGAACTCATTTTTATCTCTAACGCATCTTCTCTCCATCTTTTATTTCCTTCTTTTCAATTTCCGGAGTGCAACGAACGCGGAGCTTCTAGCCTCGGGGGAGGGGCAAAAGAAATTGTGAATTGCGCGCGAGAAAACAGAAAATATGCACATCCTGAATTCGGAATAGCACATTAACTGGCAATTAAGAGTCACGCCAATCCCCTTTTGTCTACTTCACTGATGTCCGGCGGGTTCCCAAGAGAAATATGTCTAATTGCCTCGATGGCATTCCCCTCTTCGTGTATGCTGTTGCCCAACTCGGCTGTGTTTCCCATTGTTCAGTAATACATCAAAGAATAATACGAAGTTAGAAGTACTCTTTCATATACGGCATTTGCATGAATAATGGACTCAACCAAGGTCAACAAGAACGATGCATATATCAAGGATCCTTTACACGACGGTCTAAATGCCTTGGTGGTATACAAGATGGAAAGTAGATTAACCATTCAACTTTGCGGTGCCAGTAAAATCGCGCTGTTTGTACATACTATAATAGCATAAAATGGGCCTATACAGTGTTTATTTCTATACGTGGAAGAATTGGACGATGTTTGTTTCCACACTCCATTCTCATGAATAATGAATTCAACCGCAGCCTACAAGAAAGATACTTTAATAGATTCTAAGTGATCAAGATATAAACGAGTCCCCACTTGCGATTTTTATGAAGGCGTAATCGTTTCCTTAAGTAGCATTATGCGGTGGACCATAATTTCATGATGAATATTAAATGAATGTGATTTGTGTAAAAGTACATGTACTTGATATATTGATGTCCTTATATACTTCTGGCCAGGGGCGTACGCAGGATTTTTTCAAGGGGGGGGGGGGGGGTTTTAAAATATTTTGCTCCCGAAAATTTGAAAATCGCGCCGGCCGAAAAGTCGCTCAGTGGGGGGGGGGGGGGGGGGGGGGTAAGCGGACATTTTTTTTTTTTTTTTGGAGGCCAAAAAAAATCGCAACGACTCAGCCAGCCGAAAGAAAAGTCGCTCAGTGGGGGGGGGGGGGGGGGGGGGGGGGTAAGCGGACACTTTTTTTTGGGGGGGGGAGGCCAAAAAAAATCCTCAGCCGGCCGAAAAGTCGCTCAGGGGGGGGGGGGGGGGAAAGCGGACATTTTTTTTTTTTTTTTTTTGGTCTCAAAATTTGAAAATTTGACATTTTTCTTCGTTGGGGGGGGGGGGGGGGTAAGGTCACCTTATTTAGGTTAGCCGTGGGTATAATTTTTTTAAAACAATTTACAAAAAAAAAAAAAAAAAAACCAAAGGGGGGTTTTTGGTTTTTTTAGGGGGGTTTACATACATAAAAATACCAAAGGGGGGGGGGTTTGAACCCCCAAACCCCCCCCCCCTGCGTACGCCCCTGCTTCTGGCTCATGGGGAAACTACGGAAGATAGACTTATCACAGCAGCATAGATAACCTAAAATAAGACAGAGGATTGAAATATTCTTTGTACTACAAAAAATGGCAAGTTGTAGTTTAATAACAAAATAAAAAACTAAAACTTTAAAACTATGATACACATCAGACATAAAATCTACAAACCGAAAAATTATGAATACTGCCAAAGCATATTGATATACAATAATTTCGTTACAGGTACGGGGTTTAAACAGAAAACAAATCCCGGTACTATCTTTGTGATTTGTACTTCGTAGAATTAAATTCAATATACTAGTTATATTGATTTTCTTGTTCAATGTCACATATACGTATCTTATTATTCTAAATTTGAAAACAACCAACATATTTACGTACTTTCTCTTATTTCAAACGAAATTGGAAAGTGTTTGTTTACGTTGTTTCATAGGAGCGATTTGAATGCGGTTTGCACAAACATGATGATTTTCTCAAGTTTCGCATTTCTATGAATCCAGGCGACGAGGAGAGTGCTAATTCCAGATCATATTCCAATCTTCTAGCGAAATCTCCTTCGACTTTTTTTCCCTCTGTTTTGGATATGGTTTCCATTTCAGTTTGACAAAGGAACTGTCAAGTGATCCTCTGATTAAAACATTGATAGACACCTCAAGAAACAACCAAGAGAAACCATTGCGAGCATTTTTATGTAACTGAATGTTGTCATTCCCTCAAACGGTTATAGGATACCTACCCCCTGGGCATCAACCCCCGGATATCCACCCCAGTCAACTACCCCCTAGGACAACTATCCCCTAGGAAAACTACTACCTAGGGCAACCACTCTCTAGGACGACTACCCCCGGGACAACTACCTCTGGACAACTACCCCCAGACAACTACCCCCTAGGACAACTTCCCCCAGACAATTCCCCCTACGACAACCATCCTCTGTAGGACAACTACCCCCGGTCTACTATCCTAGAGGGTAGTTGTCCGGGGGTAGTTGTCCTAGAGGGTGGTTGTCCTAGGGGGTAGTTGCCCTAGGGGGTAGTTGACCGGGGGTGGTTATCCGGGGGTGGATGTCCAGGGGGTAGGTGTCCGGATACGCCTTGAACTGTCTGTGTTTAGTTGACGGAAATATATTCGGGGGTAAACGAATGATGCCTGTAATATACATGGGTGTTGACTATTCTGTAGACTTTTCTTTAGCCCCTACTCCCAGTTTCCGAAATTACCTTTTAGAGAATTGTCTCCGATGTGCTCTGCATTAAGCGGATGACTAAGTGCACCAATTCAAGCATCAAAATATTCCTGTAAATTTTGCTCGTAAACATGGAATTAAACATGTGTTATGATAGGAATGGAAAATGGTTTCAATGAACGAGATTTTATAGCAATTTTTTCCTTCTCAATTGTCACTGATTTTTTCAGAATATGAAATAAAACTTTAAAAGCAAATATGAAACAAACATGGAGACAAGATGATATTATCAGATAAACTTTAGACAATCGAGTAATTGGCCCACTCAGAAATTAATATTCTACCGCTGCACAATATACATAAACAGTAGACGATTTGCAAAACAAGGAAATTTCTTGGGAAACCCGATAGTTTTAATAGAATTTACGCCAGAATACACACGGGATACATCGCAGAGAGGAAAGAAACACTTGATCTCTTTTAAATAAAATCTGTAAATGTTCAGAGAAAGCTTATACTCAGTATATGCCACGTATACGAGGATAAATCTTCATCTACGTGAAGTGTTTTCACATTCGGAAATGCGAGATGTAAATATTTAAATGGATACGTGTCCCATCCTGAATGAAGAGTAGAATCCAACTCAAATGTAAGAAATATTTTCTTTTGACTACAACGTAGATGTTGTACATTGGTGATACGTGGTAAGTTTTTTTTCTCCCTTGAAATGCAGTTTGCTTTCAAAATAGTTTCCGGAGCTGAACCGGGGTTAAACATTTGTTTTTCCCTTGAAGGGTTTGAAACTGTTTTTAAATAACAAGTTCTTGTTTATCATGTTTATAGCAGGTCATTTGTTACATGTTTGTACAAAAGATCCCAAAGCCTCGTTCAGATTTGAACCGGCAAAACGGCCGCAGTTTTTGTTTAATGACGTAAAGTGTAATAAATACACTTCACATTGCTGTATCTTATATACATAACACAACGGTCACTACACTGAATACGCAGAGGAAATTTGTTGCGCGCAGATGCCATGCATTTGCATACCGCGGTTGCCTTTTTGGTAGTACCGGTTTACCGCGTCATGTCTGAACGAGCCTTAACCGTTCGAACTTGCACCGGTGTTGTGTTTTATCAAGTTATGAAGTTCTACTTTTTATGGGGTGTTAAGGCGGTGGGTAGACGATTAACCGGTTTTCCCATTACCTACCCTACTCTAGGCTAGACAATCTGGTTCATGTTTCCTTGGAGTAACACCAACAGCTCGGTTTCAGTGTAACAACCGGTGATACGCTTGTAGAAAGGAGAGGACACGAACAACTCCATCTCCTTGAGCCCTTAGGGGGCTGTTCCGTTAACATGATCTATAAAATAGAAGCTAATCTTCGCGTTAAAATGCCACAAGTTCACGTGATATGGATTTCCACTACGAACCCAGCTTGCAATCTGCCGGAAAGTGGGCTTCATGTGTTTATCTTCCCCGGCATACGATAGGCGAGTGATCTACATTTTACCCTCGACACGAGAGGCCAAAGGGAGCTTGTTCAAAGGCATCATCAAGATCGAGAAAACGGCCCAGTAGGAATACCAACCATCTCGGTGAGCTTGGTATAAGAGTCCGGATGCAATCTCATTTGCGACTCATATTGAGACCTATGCAAAAAGCAGGTGATGCAATGAAGTTTCAATTTTATAATGAAATGAGGCAACGCGATACCTTGCCTGAGGGTCTGTGTGACCTGACGCGAAAAATTAAAGGAGTACGTGTTACAATCCCTCTACCTCTGGCACAAGACCAAAGCGATTAAATCGTTTTTGTGGAGCTCCGGAATCGTGTTAGTCATCACACGGAGAACGAAACGCCCTAATAGTCAGTTTTAAAGATAGTAGGGAAATATGATTATATCTTATGCTGTAAAAAAAAATAGACATGTAACTTAATTATGTCGACCATATCGAAGACATCACCCGCAACAGGTTGCCAACATATTTTACTGGTAGTTCTACCATACAGGCAAATGTATCAAAGGTGCAACAGACCTTTAACGGTCTCGACTACATCCCATTATGATTTCATCCTATACATCCTAGCAAGTTAAACATTCTGAGAAATGTAATTTGTATTTGTATATTGATAAGTGCGATTGTTCCATGGTCACTAGACTCTGGAGGATGTCGCGGCAATGGTGTCAATTAGATTATGTACTTATAGGATGAGGGACGATTTCGGATGTAATATCATCCAGTATGTCCTTATTGGCATATAATTGTGATGGATCGTTATCCAGTAACCAACGCGTCCATCTTTCTCAAAAAGCACTATATACATCCAAAAAGAAACATCGCTATTTGTGGAAAATATACATCTCAACAACTCCCAGACAGATATGGATAACTCCGGTAACCATGGCAACCGTCATCATTAGGTTCTGCAACACTGCTTTAATTTGTCAACATCGCACCACCTCTCTAAAATGAAGAAAGGAAACACAATCCTTGATGCTGAAGGCTCCGATTCATATTCCGACTATCCACATCACATGGGTGTTTAGGATTTTTTCCCGAAGTTTCTAAAATGAAAAGAGGGCCGTGTGTCCCACCCATAATGCACGGTAAAGCAGTTAAGGATTGAAGCTCCAAGGGGAAACGTGCTGCTTAGATTGAAACCCCAATGTTACCGAGTGTTTCTCCGATGAGATTTCATTACCCGAAGGCACACGAGTCTATACGACAAACAGAAGGTCCTCTACCTAGACCGTTCCTCTGTACCATAATACAACATTCACATTCCGTACGTAAACAACATAAACAGGAGGGATATGTAACATTTCGTAATCAAATAAAGCACGCAACGATCCTCGTGGATTTTCAATTTGGCGTTAATTCGAACTCAGTCTCTCTCGGCCTCTCTCTTGCTATATATATATCATCTCTCACTCTTCTCATAATCTTTCTCTTTCACTCACTATCTCCCACTCTCGTTATATCTCTATCTCATTGTCTCTGTTATGTCTGTATGGTTAATCACAACTCACTCTTTTCTCAATCTCTTAATTCCTCTCTGCCCCCTCTCTGTCTACCTTTCCTCACTCCTCTCTCTCTCTTTTTCTGTCTTAAGTTATTACAATTTCCAACACGTCATCGCTTAGTACATGTACCTCTCAAATACCCCCTTTCTTTCTCCTTAACTCTCTCCCTCCCTCTCTCTCCCATTCTCTCTTTCTCTTTCCCACTCTCTCTTTCTTTCTCTCTTTCTCTCCCTCTTTCTCTCTCTCTTTCTCTCTTCTCTCTCTGTCTCTGTCTGTCTCTGTCTGTATCTCTCTCTCTCTCTCTCTCGACCAGCCCATCTGATATATCGGATTCCCCCTCTTTCTCCCAACCTGTCTTTATATCTAGTTTAGATATGAACATACTATACAGTAACCAGTGAAACTAGAAGCAGAAACTTTAGCTAGATGAAACGGGGACCGCAATCCATTCCACATTATTTGTTTATCCTCTTTGACTGACAACAAATCATCCGTAAGCTAATTAATTAATCGAATCTCAATAACTCGACGCTAATTTGCTGCTTGAATACTGGGCGACATATCAATCAGTGCTCGCCGAATGAAATTCAATAATTGTCTGCAACTGTACAAAATGACGTCTATTCGAAAAACAGGAAAACGTCGGGGGGGGGGGGGGCATTTGTGTGGAAAAGAGAGAGAGAGAGAGAGAGCACAGAATTAGAAGGGCAGGAAAATTCAATTTAGTGCCAAAAACCTTACAACCATGCAGGAATGTCCACAGTGAACACCTTACCCTCAAGTTGACTCGATAGTTTGGTTAGCCCAAATATTGAGCAATTTTATGTAGCTATGATTAACGTTAATGTACAGACTGGAAAATTCTTTCACCGTGCATACACCCTTGTAATTATCATGTTCAACAATCATACATAATTCAGTTTCATTCAAAACTTGTATCCATATTCATCACGGCAAATCTTTTCAGAATTGTGAAAATATTTAAACAGGAAATAATTCTTTGTATGCTATCCAGCACCGAAATCGGTAGCCTAGCAGAGCCGGGGTAATATTTGAGCGCCTTGAACACCATGCGTGTTGGATTATTGTGCGCTATAAAAATATCCAATATTATTATCATTAAGAAGAAGAGTAATGATGATAATATTGATAGGAGCGATAAATTTGTAATTAATGCTTGAAGCTAAAAGAACTGTTTTCTGATCTTAAAATACAACCAAAGGTCACAGTGTAGATTCTTTAGCATTTAGTTTAAAACTAAATCCTCTATTTGATGTTCGAACAGGGAGAATAGAAAACACTAGAAAGTTAAAATCGTCAACAGGTAAAACATACCGTACTTGTAGTAATACAAAAGGGCGTGAATTCATAATTTAAAGCCTATCTGCACTAGTTTGGCCAGAGAGGATAGACCTCCCTTAGTGGTCACTGGCAGGTGGGTATCTCATCAAATCAGCTCTCAATTAACATAAGAAAAAGGGGACCATGGGGGACCGACGGGTACCGCTTAGGCATTGTTTTCTATATAGAGGGCGCGAGTAGCTACAAGTAGTGCAGTTGGGATTTAAACTTTCCAAGGCGCTATCTGGAGTGTTTAATTTCCGGAGTATCAATCGTTATCATGTCTCGACTGAGGACATACCCGACATAATTATAGAGGAAAGATTTGTCATTAAACATCTCCATCAATGCCGCTACAGTGTTATTAACATCCATCTTTTAATGATTGACTTAAACAATTAAATTTTCGCACTTGAATATGAAAATAAATCTTGATACCAGTGATAAACCAGTGATATATGATTTGCTGTTGATGGTAATATGAGATCTTATGAGATTTTCTTTCTCTCGCTGGAAAGAAAATGAAGTAAAATAAGTGTCAACTTAGACATCCTTTGCAAAGTCGCATGAAATGTTTTATAATCCAACGAGTAATATATCAGACCGTGACTGAATTACTGCCCCCTTTTATGAAATATGCGTTTGCTTCGAATTGTGTAAAAACATAATCGCAATGGTGTGAGAGCATTTCTTTCTTTTTGCCCTAGGGCGAGTACCGACCGGTACTTGTCGAGACTCGGGGGGGGGGGGGGGGTTCAAACTTACTCATATTACTTGCTTTAAATCCATATAAGCCATTTCTAGAACGCCGGCCCAGGAGTATCATTTTTTTTTCATTTTTTGTGAGGAAACGGGTAAAAGAAGCGCAATATCAACAGAGAGTCGTATGGAGAGGGGTATAAGGTTTCTTCCAGATCTAGGTTGCGATTATAATATAAGAAAGAGAGAGAAAAATGAACGAACTTTGTTCATTACTCCAACGAGCATGAGCAAATAGAAAACTAGGTGAACCATTGATTACAGCATAGGTATGGAGGGCTTGATCTAGATAAGAGCTACAAACGTCGGCCTATGTTCCAAATGTGATATTCTTTACGTTCGGTTGCTTGGTTTTGTTTGTTCTATCTGACTGATTGGAAAGCATGAATGCTAGGAAGCAAGCAAGCAACCAAGGGACCGACGCGCTTTAAGTCCTCTCTGAGGGACTGAGGATTCATTACAGATGTAAATGTATGAAAAAGAAATTTCCCGTACTATAGCAAAGTGAAAATTCGTCTTCAAAGTTTTGTATGTTATTTTGTATGTTTTATATTAAAAACAAAACATGAAGGTAAAATTGAAATTGCTTTAATATCAATTTTGTTATTGATACTGGCATAAACATAAATTTGTAGATAACTCAGAAATGCCAAGAAGAGATAACCAAAAGCACGTCTGCCGGAATCTTATATCTGTTTTCATTTATGTGCCAAGGTTGAATAGTAGAAGACCCCGTCATAAAGCAATTTATCTTTGGAAAGTCCAGTTGGCTTCTTGTTTCAATATCAACTTACTGATTGCCTTAAAGTTGCAATAGAAGTGCGAAAACTATGTCAATCACTTGCATTCATAAGTTCAAATACCCTTTTCCGTGCAATACGCTGAAGCCCGTCCTTTCAAATTATGTATTATACTAGATAATAGATATGCGCTCACAATTCTCGCTACCCCAAATAGCGATTCTGCCGAGATCCGGGGAAAATCCTGAAAAACGCATTGCATTATGGGATAGCTTTTCGACATTACAGCTTCCTGTGCAGGCGTTCGTGATCACAACCCTCTCTTTCACGGTAGAGTTTAACGGCCTTTTGTGCTAAAGTCACTAATTCTGCCCGAAGCTTTCCATTGCATATTATAATCTGTACAAATTACACTGATTGGCATCGATTTTAGCGTGCGTGAAAACTCTGCACAGCGAACACAGGCGCTAGCGCCAGCGGGATGGGACTCTATACCGGAAGTTGTAGTGACGACCCGAGAGAGTGAAAATTACCTCGTCTCGCGAATTTCGAGATTTTCGTACCTATTTAGGGTAGCGAGAATTTGTTTGCATATATAACAGATCTAAACACACTACCCTTTAGACAAGACTATTCGTTCGATGGAAAGTATCATTTTTGTCTGTAATTCACCAATGTGTTATAAAACTGGTCAAAACTTAGAACTGCTTATTTCCCATATTTTATAGCATATTTCATTTTTTGTTCCAGAACGGTATTGGCTTAAATATTTAAATAATGGAAAGCTTGAATAAGGGTGCATGAATGGCAACCAAAATGGCAATATTGTTTCCCGACCCCGTGCATCAACTTTAAGACAAACGAAAAGTCAATAATGATAAGAGTCAGAGCACGGCACATCATTTTCAGAGATAGATTGGCCCATGAGGCGATCTATATTATTCAACCTTCGCATTCTGACGGAGTCACATGAATGGAAATAAATCGAGGGTTGGTTAATATAGAACTGAAGCTGGCCTTGGATGTCATTGTATACCCTTTAAGGTTTCACCGAGAGGATCGAATGTACGGTGTATCCAAGACGACTGGAGACGGTGCTGGGGAAAATTCTTGCTTTTTTTCTTTTGTTTTCAAAATGAAAATTAGGAATGGATGTTGATGGAGTTTGAAAGGCATTTGATTGCACTTGACTGTATGTTGAAGGCTTTTCCGACCGTAACATCTTCACATGGGGGATTACATGGGGAGAGGTGGCAAATATGGCTGTATCAGTCATGTTGATTGTGTGGTGTTTAGAACATGGTGCCCCACAGCTTAATAGACATAGATAAAGAGACGTGGAGAGAGAGAGAGAAAAATAGAGAGAGAGAGAGAGAGAGAGAGAGAGAGATGGGGGGCATAAAGATAAAATGTGGGAACCGGGAAGAGAGTCGAGATAGAAGGGGGGGGGGGGTGATGGGATGAAGAAATACATTTGAAGAAGAAGGAAAAGTAATAAGAGCTATCTAAAAAATGGCCAATCAGCAGATGCATAACATATAGAATCCGTATGAGTAATACGAGGTAGCTTACAATGAGAGATGGAAATATAGATGAAATATTGAAACGCATTTCTACTTAAATATTTTGTTAGAGAGAATTTACTTTTATATTTTGTTAGAGAGAACAAGAGAGAGAGAGAGAGGGAGAAGAAGGGGAAAAAAAGGGGGGGGGGGCAAAGGAAGATACAAACGAAAGGGGGAAAAGAAGATTTAAAGAGAAGGAAAAAAAAACTTATATAATATAGATAGAGAGTTGGGGAGATGCTAAAAGTGAATGGGGATTTTATAAAAGGAAAAAGAGAAATGGAGCAGATGTATTGTGGGATGGAAAGAGATATTTAAAAAAAGAATGGGTTCAGGAAAAGAGAGGGACGGGAGGGAAGAGAGGATTAACAGAGGATCGAGGATAAGTAAAGATGGATGAGTGGTAAACCTACACGAGGAATGGCGGGTTAGAAGCTCCTGAAGAGCTCTTGACGTTCGGTATTGATCAAACATGAATGAGAGGGGGAGGGGGGGGGGGATGTCAAGAAAAAGCTGGCCAATGTCAAGAGGCCATTCGTCATTCTCTGGAGAAACGAGAAGTAGTATATAGGAGATTAGGAACGTGATAGATCATGTGAGAGGGGTGAATGGGAGTCGGGTGGTAATATATCACCCATTGCAGATGGAGCGTTTCATTTGCGTCAGTAGATTTCGTATTAAAGCGTTGTGTATATGCGCCAATATCGTTCGCGAAGGTATTTAGTGTATAGTTACGTCTGTAAAACGCAATGCTTTCATCATCCATATTGCTTTCACTTTGTTTGTATGATATCGCTGTCGCATGGCGTGTCAAAGACGGCGATACATTGATGCAATCCTACGCCAGCTAATGACGCTTCGTTTGTAACAGGCATAAGAATGCGAGAACACGTATTTCACCCCAGACTATTTTCATTTGAATTATTTGTAATCCCACAAGTCTAATGTCGATTGAAAATTTCTATATTACTAGTAATAAATACCATGGCCAACTGCAAAACAAGTTGTCGATGTCCCTATTCTTTGTGCCAGGTAGATAGAACAATAATAGGGATGTAACGAATATTCGGTCATGAATACGATTAAGTTATTATCAACTACTATAATGATGCAACATCAGTGCCTTGAATTCTTGGAATATATATTACATACAAGTGTTTTTAAACTGGGTATGTTCAATCAGCATATTTTAATTACATCCTAATCCACAAAGAATTCTGTACTGCATTTGCACTATAAATCAGCAAAGCTCTTATTTTTCAGAAGGGTTAGCCACTTTAAGAACGCACTTCAAAATGAACAAAATCATGAGGCAATTGCGTTTTATAATGATAATCACTTCATTCAATGGTTGTTTTGCCCGTAAAAACAACACTGTCTTTATGTAATTTTTAATGCTCACATTTTATAAACAGGTGACGTCAATGTCGGATTGCACAAACATCAATAAAGCATAATTGTGTTTGATAAAGTACTTCATTTCGTCTCATCTTTCCCTTTAAAGAAAGGGTTGACTACTTCTTTTTATGTCTTTTGGGAAGAATATCACTGACAAAATGCCCCCTCATAAATGACTACTCTTTAACAATTCCCATGTAATTTATTCAAAAATATATCGAGATATATTTGAAAAGTTCTGACTATGATATACATGTAATATGTGTGTGTGTGTAGTCCTACAAACCCATTTCTGTTGGCAGTTCTTGCGTTTTAAGAAAGATCGAATCCATTTCTTTTATACTGATCATTCAAAGGCCTCGCGATAAACATAAATTCGTATGTAATACATAATCAACCTTTCCAAAATGCTTCGAGACAGCTCTCTTTCATGATGTAATCGCAAGACCGGTGCTCAACTTTATCTTTAAAGTACTCGAGGATCCGGGCTAGAAAAGGACAGGAGAAGGCGTCAGTAAGCAACGAAGTCTATCTCTTCTTTTTGTCCTACCTTTCAAACACTTGTCTGTGATGGCCAAAATTGCGAAGATTGCCACCCAGTGATTTAATTAAAGCTCAGAGTTGAATGAGGGCTCCTCTTCAGTTCCCTATCAATGCCGATCTCATTTTCAATGACCCGCTATCCCGTCGAAAATCTCGTTCTTTCTACTATTTCTCAGCCATTTTATTGCTTTTTGTCCTCCTAATCCTGCACGACTTGGGCCAAGGCTTGCTTGTTGGAGCATTCTCTCCTGCCACGGTGCCACCATCATGAAGAAGTTGGCCATCTTCATATTTCGGAATTTTCTGAGATTATCTTTGTTTTGACGTATTTGTCGTACCCTTTTTTGATATAGATCATGGGGATAAAATGTTTATAGCGCAGTTGACCAAAATACGAATATTTTGTATCTTCTCAACATCAGAAACATACTTAGAATCTTCCGCTAACATGGTCGTACATCCAAATCAGTCGCCATTTATAGTTCTAGATTTATGTTTCCCTTTTGAATAAAATAGGGCTAGTTCTTCCATCAGTCAAAACTTTGAACAATGATGAAGTTACTGCATATAATTTTAACATTTTGATATAAACACCAAAATACTGTTTTTTCTGATTTCTATCACCTATTTCGTCAATCGTACAATGATTTTATATTTCTTTACACGCAACTCTTTCCATAGGGATAACACTTGCCCTCACTCACTGGTACGGACCATCGTAAAAATAATTCATACATCGATGATGAAAGAAAATTCGGGATCATAAAGAAACGTTCAGAATTGTTGGTCAAACATTCCCAAACGAGCTAGGGATTGTTTTATTCATGATATACATGTACATGTTCTATTTTTCTAGATCCTAAACGTTGCGTATGCCGAACACGAAATGGGAAAGATCGACTGGGGTTTAAAAAGGGAGAAATATGTCTGGGATTTGGGTCAAGCCGGTACTCGGGCAACATAACGAGAGGGGAAGGCTCTCGAACATATTCGTAACCTCTTTCCTTTTCCTACAAATGCCTCTTCTAGACAATATGTTTTAACGTGTTTAAACCACTCATACAGAGGGTGAAAGTGCCATTTCAAATGACGAGAGGTTAAAAAGAGAGAGAGAGAGAGAAAAGCGAGAAAAGACAGAAAAGAGAGAGAGAGAAAAAAAAGATATATAAAGAAAGAGAGAAAGGACGAAAGAGAGAGAGCGAGAGAGAGAGAGAGAGAGGGGGGATCGGAGGGAAGAAGGAGACTGATGGATATATATATATATATATATATATATATATATATATATACAAATATAAAGAGAGAAAGAGAGAGAGAGAGAGAGAGAGAGAGAGAGAGAGGGAGAGATGGAGAGAACAATGTCATTGGCACCATTGGCATAATTTTTAGCTCTGGGGACCTATATTTCCCACACCCTTCAAGACCTTTAATCGTTGCTTTATTTGTTGTCCTATACCCTATATAGATCTTAAGATGGCCATACGTATAGCTAAGGATTTGAAGTAGCGTAATGGCTGTACTCATTGCATGTAAATAAATGAAAATTACGATATGATAAAACAAAAATGAATATAAAATCTTATACTAAGTACAAAATTAACCCGTTGGATAGTGAGTTGTCTCATTCCCATAGTGTTAATACAGGAGCCAACCGGTTCATGTAGGCAAAGGGTTAAACATAAATATGTACTTGTAAGTCTCACAAGTATTCTGACCGAAGCTTAGGCTAAATCAGCCTGCCTGCCTATGATGATGATGAGAAGTTACGGCCAGTTCGACACGTTCAAGGAATTTTCTAATTGTGATCAGTCAAAGGTAGCATTTGTTTTTGTTTTTGAACGTGTGATTTTGAAAACAAGTTGTCAGAGTGATTGAATAGTCTACGAGAGAAAACGAAGAATAGGAAGGTATAACCACATTGTGACTACCCCCAACAACTTGCACCTGCAAATTTGTCAATTTCTAAGAATTTCCGATAAGGATTTCATGTGAAAATACATTATTGTTTCAATTATGCATATGCAGTCATGTGTAAATGATTTATTAAAAAAATGGTTTCAAGTACAGTTTATGTTTTTGAAGTGTAGAACAAGACGGATCTGTCTGGTTGTATGTTGTTTTTATTTTCCAGGCACTGCAAGGTTAAAGAACTAATAACCAACATCATTTCAGAGAATACCCGCACTTTTGATGGAAAAAACAACTTTTGGGTTGATATCGCATGTTTCATTGATTTTGTATTTTAAAGCCACACCAGGTTAATGGCATGAAGTAGATCGGTTGGTTGGACTAGCAATATGAAAACGAAGAAAAATCAATTTCACATGCATTTAAGTTCACACGCGATCTAGAAGTTGACTTTGGGTCGGATCGGGCATGTTGGTTTCAATGTAATTCCATTTTTTGTTCGGCATTTTTCTAAGGAATTTTCTTATTTGTAGTCCTAAAAGTGTCAGTGAGAGTTTGGTTATAATCGTTGAAAAAATATCCGTCACTGATACCTGGCCATCATTTTACGAAACCGTCGTAAAGTACAAGTTCACCAAAAATCCCATCGAAACACCTGTATAAGAATTAACGCATTCCAATGGGATGTCGGTGAACTTGTATAAGGTTTTGTGATGCCAAGAGATGAAGATATCCTTTAAGTTCTCTGTGCAACCAGTAGACAAAATCATCCACGGGCGATCGATAAGTCTGACAAATCTTCCCCAGGAATTATCTTCTCCCGGTCTACAAATGTCTAATTGTTTTCCTATCACGTCACTGAATCGGGGGAAGAAAAAAGAAAAAACGCTGACAGTCCGAGGAAACGTAAGCCTCATCAGCCCCTAAGACCTACTTATCATTCCGTGTCAATGGCAGTTTGTTTCCGAATGTCATCCCCATCAAACGACTTCTTTGAGATGCTTCAGTGGAGTCAGGACTAGTGATATTTCGGCGAGGATTTTCTGTGTCACTGGGGCCCCAGGGTTGATAGGTATCCAGGATGCAAAGCTGATTTTAGGACCTGCGAGTAGCTTTCTAAAGGCCATGCAACTGAGTGCGCAATTCGGAAGGCCTAGCCAGAGCTATCTGTACACACCCTAAGCGCTTGTTCTGGGCCTAGCAACACTAACTTAAAGGTCTTTCGTCCTATCTAATTTAAAAATCAGTTGCTGCAACTGTGGTAAAATCAAGCACCGACGCAGTATTTTAGAGTGTTCCACGATGTGTGCATGGAAGCCTTAATCAGTTAGTTGCTCAATACTATCATGAGACATTCATGAAGCGTGTACAGACGTAGCGACGTCACTTGATACTGCAAATCCAGATTATCATTATTATCAATATCATCACCATCATTATACAGCACTACGACATCACAATTATACGTGTAATGACCAAGTCAAATGCAATGTACTTGCAATAGTTGGATGGGGGAACCGAGTTGGTTAGTAGATGATCGCGTCAGATTTTTCAATCCATTTTAAAAACAAAATGTATGGGTAATGGTTTCCTCTTTTACTTCATGACACTCTTAAGCCATTCTTTCCTGCCAAGAACTTATCAAGATCTATGTTAACCGTCTGAAACCTGGTCAAGGGTTTTTTGATTTACGCAGACGAATACAGTTCTCTTCTTCCTATCACAAATTCAAAGGCTGTACCTGTACAATGGGGTTCTTCAGTATACACATGTTATTTTCGAGAGGTACTTGTTGGTAGACTTCACATCTAGGTTTAACGCATCTTGAGACAACTTCACTTTGCACGTCACGCCATCAGAATCTTCTAAACCTGGAGTTTCTAATGGATTACATTGTCCGACATTGGGTCTAAATAAGGTTCACGATAGTTTTTTTTCCCCAGCAAGAGGCCCAGTTCATTGTGAGTTTGAACTTTGTGTTGTTTTATGCGGGTTCGGTGAAATTTCCTTGGCAACTACGCTATAGAATCTTTGTTGCATTTGAAATTATAAAGCCACAATGATGGTCAATGTCTATAACGAATTTGGGATTCTCTGGCTCAGGGGGCGTTGTGGGCCTATCCAAAAATTCCCCAACAAGCAATGAAAAAGAATATTAAAATGAAAGCAACAAAAATAACACGAAAAGCAGAAAAAAAAAAAAAAAAAAAAGAGAGAAAAAAAAAATCCAAAATCAAAACCTAACTAAATAAAACAGAACAGAAAAGAAACATTTAAACATGAAAGTTTCATTCTCGTTTTCAGGTGCCTTTATGGATCTACTATTTCAGCAAGGAGCACGAAGAGAGTGCACAATTTTGTTCCTTCACTTTTGACATGGCATGTATGGCATGCAAGATCAGCTATTTCCGGGGTGTCGTCCTCGAACCTGCCACTGGTTTTATAAATCAAACACATCTAGTCAGAGGTAGCATGATTTATCTAAACAATGTTGTCATAGATCATCCAATGTTGGTTTTAGCAAACAAAGTAATAACATAGAAGAACTGTTATCGTCGATCATAAAAAGTACAGTAAAAATGAACAGATTGATGCACTCATATGCCAACGATGTCACATTCCCTCGTATATTGCTGTCAACGATTATACGCAGGATGGAGCAGTTCGATTCATTTTGCAGATAGAGAGAGGGACGAGGCATTAGACTATGCATCCTTGTCGAGAGGCAACCATATATAGGTCCTCGATTGGTATTGAAATGACAGTCACGCTCCAGCTAAAAGTACATCTCACTCCCGATATGACTAAATTTTGATGGCCGTAAGATAAAAGGAAAGGATAGGAATCACGTGGAATTCGAGAAGATATGAAAGGAAACAACGTGCGCCGGTTTATCAGGCACATGGTTACATGCATCTTCTTTTCGCGTATATAATAGGAGGATGGTAAATTGTGAGAGAATGAGTGAAGAAGATGAAATTAGAAAATGGAGAGGGTGTAGTTTTGAAAGACAGAGAAAGAAAGGAGAGAGAGAGAAATAAAGAGAAAGAAAATAATAAATGCAAGACAGACAGAGGGAGAGCAAAAGGGAGAGACAGAGAGACAGAGAGAGAGAGAGAGAGAGAAAGAGGGGGACATTTAGAAAGAGAGCGAGACAGTAAGTGAAAGAGAGAGAGAGAGAGAGAGAGAGATTAAGTGAAATGGAGAAGGAGAGAGAGAGAGAGATAGAGAGAGAAAGACAGAGAGAGAGAGAGAGAGAGAGAGAAATACGTTCATATCTACCAAAGATAGACCATATTCTGTACACAGGGAGTTTAGCGTGTCCATACAAACTACAACGGCAACATTTATTTTTCCAGGTTAGATAAAATACAAATCATAACACATTCAGCCTACTTAATTTTTATGACGTATATATCAGTCATTCGGAATCATGAATGCTGACAGTCACCCACAATGCATACATTTGAATGTATGTAACTTAACACACACACACAACCTTTTTTTTAGCGATCCGTGCCAAACTTTGTCGAGGGTTCGCATAGTTTAATGTAAAAGCAATACGTCTTGGGATGGTAGCGTGTTTTTCTTTCATCGAACTGCGAATGCTGAATGAATACGAGGGTAGTTGCACGTGATTTTCCATTCATCAAGTTTTAGTGTAGAACATGGCAATGCCCTAGTCATAATCAATCATACTCATGCTGCATTCACCATCACTTTCCTGCTAAGGTCCTTGGGGATATCCCGAGACACCATCGGCTGTTGCAGTTCTCGCCGAAGCGTGAACACAAGCTTTGGGATTAGCAAAGAAGGGGGCATTATGCGAGTGTTCACCTCTCGGTCTCTGTCAAACATAGCCGCGGTGGTGATCAGCATCTCCTCGCCTCTTCTTTAGGGGTGAGGTTGGGGGCGAATTCCCGGTGGGTGACAGTCTGAATGTTTGCTCGGGTGATAATCAAAATGTTGATGGCGGGCGAGAGATGCATAGCGATTAGGTTATGGTCGTGGCGGTTGGCCAAACCAGTCCCCCCGTGCTCACCATCCTGCATCTAAAATTCATCGATTTCATGTCCGCGGAAGCAGATGCACCAACCATGTCTGTTTTTCTTCCCAGGGTTTGTCCGTTCGCAGACGAAAGCCAAAGACAACTAGGTGTTACTACCTGCCAGGACCTGCTTTATGAAGAAATAAAAACCGTTCAGGCCACGTAGATGTAAAATCTATGCAAATAAAGACACAAATAGAAATGGGGGAAGTATATTAGGCGCTGAGGTTTAAATCGCATTTGGGAATAGTCATTATGTTTGAAACCTGAAACCGAGAGAGGCAAGTTGTAGAGCACTGTGGCTAGTATTGGGTGCACGACACGGATGAGGACCTTGTTTGTAAAATGACGTGTGCTCAAGCCTTTGGGGAAAAACATTAACAAAGGTATTAACCTGAGACTTAATTTATTCTTCCGGGTTTAATTATGCATGGCAATACACTTGTGTAATGATGGAGATATATCAGTATGACGATAACATCTGAACCTTTAAACCTTTTCCTTATTGTCTCACTCAGCTACGACTGTTTTTTGGCTTATCGGGGCAAGTTTGAAATTACGAAACGCATTAAATGAAACACTTCATGATTTACAACACTGATAAAATCAAACTATAATATCGAACTAAAAACATGATAATCTCAAACGTAAACAACTCGTAATGAAAGATCTTTGTAACACACTTCAGGTTTGGACTATATAGATTTACGGTAGTCAGTTCCAGCATATTTTCAGCCATAAAATGTCAAAGAAGCGGCTCGTTAACCTTCTAAGATCTAGATGCCAGACATGTATGCTACTGATTAAGACTTGAGGGAATTATTATTTGCACTTTGCCTCCATTTCCTTGTAATTTAGTCCCAGAAGCGAGCCATAAATGCGTATTGACTTGGTAACGTCACAATTTGATTGCGTGAAGGAAATTAATGGCGACCTATATCGTCGCACCGTTCAGTTATACCGAGACGCGGACATTTTATGACATAACTATTGAGAACTTTGGCCTTCTTCTTCAAGCAAAATGAGGTTAAAACGGAACTTTAAAACCTTTTACAATGTTTATTTTTCACCACTTTCTCACCATCGTCGGGAATAGTAAATAGCATGAATTGGTGGTTGTTCAAAGTTTAACTATAAAGCCGTTCATCACTTGTCCCTATTTTTAATTACTATCCACTCGCTTAACAACATGGTCCAATGGACATGCCTATCCAATTAAGAGGTTCATGTTCGGTGGACGTAAATTTAAAATTGCGATGTGTATATATCAGTAATAAATCCAAAGTTTCAATAATCTTATTATCATTATGCACCGACTCGCATTGCATTGCTTTGATATATGAACATTAAAAAATGACCAAGGAAGAGAGAAAAAATAAGGTATGACAGAAAAAGGAAAGAAAAGAAAAAGAAAAAGATGAAGATGATGAAAAAAGTAGATGAGGAGGAAGAATTATTAATAAACAGGTCGCCTTGAAATTCAATGATAATAAGTCAATATCGAAGATTTAGGGGTCAACCATTTTCAAACACCAATTTCCAATTCCGTACAAACCCTTACAACAAAAAGAAACAATACCGTAAATGTCTTTGTACCGACGAAAACAAAATGTGATAACATCCGCTTTCGTCACGGCCAATTGGACACGAGGAAAGGTGACAGCGCTCGAATAGTTTCATTCCATTGATAGTTGATGTAGCGTATCGGATCGACAAATCAAAGTTGTCGCAATTTGTTTCAAGCATCGTCACTTACCGTAAATGACACCTCCACTGTATCGCTCCATCCTTCGGCTCGGCTCAAATTAAAGGGTCGTGCTCGGTGTGGCATATGTGATGTGGAGTGTGTCACTAAAGGGTTATAACTTCGTTTGTCTCTATTGGATTATGGGTTTGCGGTGCAGTGGATGTATGCCCTATCAACTAATTTTCCCACCTTTTAAGAACCACCTATACATTGTACATAATTTTTGTTGTTGTTGATATATCGTGATTGGAGTATATTCCCGATATGTTACCGACAAGTATCGTTTTTATAAGAGGTGCATTCGCCTGTCTTGATCTCACTTTCTTCCAATAACATTAACAATTTAAAACGTGGATATGTACTTTATAAGAGGTTTTCAAACTTTATTTTTTTTCTTCAAATTTTCCTTGCCGTGAAATACATAGTAATGAAACTCGTTGACAGGAAATTCATAGATGAAGCTTTTACCATATCGCAATTCAATCGATATTATGATGGATTTAACAAAATATGCTTTGGCACCTTAAGTGCTTTTAGAGAGAGAAAAAAATGTGCCCAACCTCTTCCGGCCTTAACGTAGATTTCACATTCTGAGTTAGCGCAAAATTAATTTCCCGATTGGTGTTGTGGCATTCAGCTTCGTAATGCCTTGCGGTATATTTCCTTTTCCCCTTTTCCGTAATCTCCATTATCGTGCGATTTTCCTTTAGGGGACACCAACTTTCTCTTAAACCTCCTCTTTATTTCCTTTTAATTCCTTCCAAACGACTCTGTGAACGTCTTAACAATCGACAGTTGCCTAGGACCCGAAACGCAACGCGTGTCAGAGAATTCATCGGGTTTCGATAAAATGCTTTCGGTGATGGGTGAATTGAAGGGGCTCAATAAAGAATGATCATGTTAAGTCCATAGCCGATCGTCGTGCCGAAAGGGGGTAATGTTTGAAATCAGTATAAGACAGATAGATGTCAGACTGCAGGATATACAGTTTTGATAAAGTGATTTTTTTTTCTTCCTCTCACTTAATCGGAAAGCCAACGACAGTGCTGTTTTCTTGGAGAGTCATGAGAATGCGGGGTGAACCATTAAGATAAAGTGAGATAAATTAGGCTCTACCTGGGAATTGTAATACGGACAAACGCTAAAAATATCAGAGGAGTTAGGTATTTTTGAATGATCACTATTGATGGTGTACATTTTTAAAATTGGATAACAACATTGACTGATGATTTGTAGAACCACTTTCAATGAAAGGGAATCCGCAATGAATCATTTAGTAAAATCGTAAATCATATTCTTTAATTTAAAGATCTTTGGGGGATCATTCGGGGTGTTTTATGAAATTTGTCTTTAATAGAGAGGAGAATTTTAATAACACCCGCATGCCACAATTACTGTTTTAATAATTTAAATGCACACATGGAAAATGTACCAGGAGCTAGATATTTCTGTCAAATAAGGCAGATGAGTGAAAGTTGTATGATCTCTGATTCTCTCTATAATTATTTTTCTTGTCTCTACTGTGTATTTGTTCTCTTTTTCTCTCTTCTTTTCCTTATCTCAAATATTTTTTCACAATTATTATTCTCTTCCTTCTCTCTTTATCTATCTTTTCTCTCCCCTTTTCTTTCCTCACTCTTCACTAATTTCTCAATCTCTCTCTCTCCCTTATCTTCCCACTCCTCACTTCCCTCTCCGCTCTCCCCCTCTTCTCTCTCTTTTCTCCCTCTTCTCTTTAAAAAAAAAATCTTTCCTACCCGTCTTCTCTTGTGCTTTCCACTATTTTTCTGTTCCCTTTCTTTTATTTCTTTCTCTCTCTATATATTTATCGCCCCCTCTCTCTTTCACTATCTCCATCTCTCTCTCTCTCTCTCTCTCTCTCCCCCTTTCTTGCTTTCAATGCTCTCTGTATGATACCGCTCAATATGGCGTACATCATTTGGACTGGTTAATGCGAAGGAAGGTGACAGCTCATGTCTTCATTATTCATATATCACCATTAAACCTCAAACAAACGCATCATATCCTCGACAATTATCTCTTAAACTGTCCCGAAGCTTTGTGTTTCGTCCGAAGATGGAGCAATATTGAAGTCAATCGTTTGAAACTGTGTCAAACTTTACGCTAAATGTCAACCACTATCCTTAAATGCTTGGTAATTTTGTGTTGTTTTTGTATCTGCCCAGGGGGCGGTCGATATATTTGCTCCACATCACACGATTTGTCTCCATTAATATCAGTCGCGCCAGGACCGACGGCAATGCTTCGGATTTATTTGCCAATTGTCACTTTTGTTTTTGTTTGACTGCTACCAATAAAAACTAGGTATTTAAAGTCGCGATACTGCAATATTTCACACAATCATGTGAGAGCACTGTTCGATTTCGGCAAAAAACATTGTAATTCACAATCGAAATCTGTTTGACCATTTGACTGAAAGAAGGACAGCTGATAAGTGCGAAGGAATGCGCCGGTTTATGGTAATGAACCTTTACTGGACTAGAGGAAGTTTGCTCCTCATAATTGTACCCCAAAGTACCTCGAGGGTGATTGTGCGCTAGTGGGGAAAAATTGGCAAAATGATCCAGAATCCTTTCACTCAGCTCTACCCCACCCACACACCGCCCTAAATTTGTAAAACCCTGAAGACTTCTCTGTGTATATGATGTACATTATTATGCATACATTAATATTGTTACTATCATTATTGTTGTAATTATAATTTGTTTGCATTTCATTATTATAATCATTGATTTAATTATCATTAGCTTAGGTTCATTTCTCATCCATCGGCTCTCCCTTTAATATCTTCGAATGTCAGAGATTTCAAAACAAAATCCACATAGCGTTTGATGAGTTCACATCTACGGTAGATCTGATTATTATTCTGTGTAATAAAGATGAAAAAACGATTGTGTATAAATACCTATTTACTATATACCCTTGTCAGCCACTCTCTCTCTCTCTCTCTCTCTCGCTCCCTCTCTCTCTCTCTCTCTCTCGCTCCTCTCGTTTGTCTGTCTGTCCGTCTCTTTCTCTGTCTGTCTATCTCTGTCTCTCTCTATCTTTATCTATATCATTTTCTATCTTTTTACCTCATTCTCTCTATTATCTCTCTTTCTCACATCTACTCTAGATTTGATTACATTCTGTGTGATAGATATCAAACGAATGTGCATTAATACATTTACTTTATACATTTGTCATCCCCCCTCTCTCTCTCCGTGTCTCTCTATCTTGCAATATTTTTTGTTTGCTAGTACTTAGTCTTCATGTTCTCATTCTCCTGCTCCTCTCTCAACCCTCTATCGCCTCTTTCTTTCTTATATCTATTCTTTTGTTTTTCTTCTTCTTTTCCTCCTTTCTTCTCCATCTCCTTCCTGTTATCTTATTATTCTCCTCTTCGTTTTTCTGTTTCATTCTTCTCATTCCTCCGCCCCTCTGTCCAAACTCTTACCTCTTTCCCATTCCCCAAACTATCCGTCTATTCTTATTTTTAATTTTCTCTCATTTCTCTCTTTCCCTCTCTCCTCACTATTCCCGTATTAATTCACAGTCTCAATAAATATCTCGTGTACTACTTCTTGTGTATTAAGCTGTGGTCGTTTACCGCAGCTTAACGATACTGTGATATCAATATTTCAAACATATGCTTTAAAAAAATGCTTGCTTTCACATGAATTGACATAAAAGGGTAACAAATAACTTATTTCATGTTTTTCTGGATGTATAGACGGATGAATATCCGACACTAGCAAATCATAAGCGCACGTTATATGTTTCCAATTCTCCAGCACACAATGAAACATCATTCTGTCCAAACACTTATCTTCTCATAATACTATAAATATCGGTGACATTTCGAGACGATGATACGGACTTAGAAATACTTTTACATTTACATAATTGTTCCCAGTATCTTGCCGTGAAACTATATATTATCCGCAACATTACGTTGGAAATCTATACCCAGTGTAGTGTATCTTCGAAATTCAATTTACTCGCTCAACAATGCGGTCCAATGGACATGCCTATTCAATTATAATGTTGCTGTTGCGGAGGACGTGAACTTCAAATTTCGTTGATTATTCCGCCATCAATACACGTCTTCGTCAAATCCCACGTGGACGCTTGGACAGGTCCCGACCGTGCGTAAAAACTCGCCCGCTCGGGTGGAAAGTGTAATAAATACATATCGAGGGAGAATGTAAGTGTCATATGCATGTTTTTTGAGCGGGAAACCATTCCGCGTGATTTGATCGTCTGCTCACGCGTTCCTGATGCCACTGGGGGAAACTGGGATGGATGTTAATCGTGTGTCGTGACACGCTAAAAGAATACACTGACATAATTGTACAGGCAGCACCAGGCTTTATATGCCGAGGAACTCAGGAATCGATCGTTATGCTCACCTAGCTCCACCGGTGACAGAGTTATAGAGAGAGGGAAAGAGAAAGAAAGAGAGAGTGTGAGAGAAGGAAAAGAAACGGAGAGAGATAAAGAGAGAGAGAGAGAGAGAGAGAGAGAGGGAAAGAGAGAGAGAATTCGGACACGCATTTTCCTACTCAGTAAAATATTCAAACTTTTAAGTAAGATACAAGGAATGGTTATTCGAAAGAGATGAAATGCGACATCCGTCGGGAATTTGTAACTGTGTTGAATGGCTGTTCGACAAAGAGAGAAAGAGAGAGAGAGAGATAAAGAGAGAAAGAGAGAGAGAGAGAAATAAGATACAGAATATGCATCGTAAAGGGGTGGTATTGATCAATAGATGCTGAATTTCACAAAGCGGTTTTACTAATTTGTTGTTTCACCAGGCAGGGAGGGGGCTGTTATCCTTTGCGCGGCGAGCGAGCAAAGCGAGCAAACAATATTTTCCACTTTTATTTTCCTCGCGTTTCTGGAGATTATAGCTCTCTTCGAAGACATCACAAGAGTTTTCACTGTCTTGATAAGAGCTACTGCCTCGTCCTATAGGCCCTAAATGTCATTTTCTCAAGTGGGTGCCCCTCCACAATTTAGAGCAGGATAGGCATATGGGTAATAGTATAGTATTAATGACTGCTTTGAGAGAAATAGTTGTTTTTATACGCTCAAGGGAAGGTTAGAATTGTGCTATTGACCGAGGCGTGCCGAGGGCAATAGCCCAATTGTAACCTTCCCGAGAGCGTATAAAAACAACTATTTCTCGAATATTAAAGCAGTCATTAATACTTTTATATGCCGAAAACAAAAGAGTCAACTAATGACACCACCTTGGCCTTTCTCTAGTTTATCTGCACGGTTGTGTTTTATGAGTGTATCTTTGAGAGTAGATCTCGACTAGATCTTGATTCTAGTCTAAGCAAGATATTTTTACATTTTGGGGGTGGGCCGGCCCTGTGGGGAATATGGAGAAGAACCTGCGCTTTCATATGACACCTCACTTATTGAGTATCACCTTCAGGATCACAACAGATTATAAAGGTTTGAATCTCGAATTGAAAAAAAAACTTGACCTTAACACACAACATGCATCGGGTGCGCGATCAAGACACCCTGACAACTAGATCTATTTTTGTATCTTTGAAAGTAGACTAGATTCTAGATCTAGATTCTAGTCTAAGCAAGATATTTTTACAATTTTGGGGGTGGGCCGGCCCTGTGGGGAATATGGAGAAGAACCTGCGCTTTCATATGACACCTCACTAATTGAGTATCACCTTCAGGATCACAACAGATTATAAAGGTTTGAATCTCGAATTGAAAAAAAAACTTGACCTTTTTTGCATGGTCGCGGAATGCACGTAGACTGCATAGGGAATGCATTGCGTACAATCTCTATGTGAATAATTTTAACACACAACATCGGGTACGCGATCAGACACCCTGACAACTAGATCTAATTTCGTCTACAGTCTATACGTCTATGCTTTTTCAGCAACTAAACGAACATGTTTATGGATAATTTCACGTACCCTTTTTGTTGTTCTTGCTGTCAGCGAGTCTTGCATTTGATAAGTTGAAATCTTGGGAGAGATTCTTGAGCCATTTTTGTCTTGTTTGGAATTGTCTTGTCTTGTATGAAATTACCGACCAATTTTTCGCACACGTATGGTATCCTTCATCGCTCAAACCATTTTTTAACATGTAAACCTATGGGGTAACCATGGAGACTGACTTATTTTTTTAATAACCATGGTTATTAAAAATATTGAAATGTTTTATGCATGGTTACCGAGAATTTTACAGGAACAGTTGAAGTTTATGAATGCAATTTCGACCAATCAGAGGGCTGTATTACTTAAGTGAGGTATATAATATATAATACGCAAAAATTACGCGTTTACTCAATTATAGACGGACAAATAGGTCACATTGGCTATTAAACTATTAATAAGAGCTAAAATGTATCTCAGCGTGTATTTTTTTTCAATGAATAAAATGTGCAAGCATATTTCCTTTCAGTGAAATAAATATCGTTGAAGTCACGGAATTGGAATTGTTTGTTCGAGTAACACGACACAATTTCTCTTAACCTTCAGTGGGAGCTAGCTAAACGCGGCCTATTCTCATTCAAACCACGGTAACCACACGAACCAAACACTCGACGTCCGCACAAAGAGGGTGATGTTTAATTCAAAAGTGTTTCTTCAACCAACATTTTGTCTATAATATAGTCAGTATAATCATGACAATCAACAAGACGGCGTTGCATGATTGTATTCAGGGTCGTGAGGCTTCCATTGTTGCGTATCATTGATCGTGTTCTAAAGCACGACGAATAATTATTGAGACGAATAACTTTAATTGCATCCAGACTCGTAATAATTACTGGTTTTGTGTTGTACACGCTCCACACAAAACAATAGGGAAATGTAAGTCCCTAGGTAGGTAATTCAAGCAATTTTTACGTAATGTTTGTATCAGGGCATCGCAAAGAGGAGTGGTACAGTTTTTCATGGCGTTGGTAGAGTACATAATTTTTTTCAATTCATTTAATTTATTTCCACAATAACAGCAAATAAAATGTACAAAGCTTTTCATTTTACAAAGTTATTCCGATTAAAATATCAACGAACGAGAAATATACAACATATAGTACGTGCAATGCAGTAAAAGTATACAATTGAGACTAAGAAGATAATTGCTTGCTCTTGCTGTATTGCGGAGGAAACCTAAGAAAGCATAGCTTGTAATTGAGGTTACATAACATTAAATATCACAGTATCATAAAGTAGAAAATGACAGAAATGTAAAGATGCTGAGTCAATTCTAATATCACATCAAAATGGTTAGATTTACATCAGCGCCTTTCCTGATGACAAACAAAAACGCTGTTATTTCCCCCATTTTCAATAGTATAGCCGAGCTTTTATCTATTCAGTCAATTATTATTTATTATGTAATAACAAAATTTATTGAGCCGAAGAGGAGTAGATTTTTATAATTTTTTTTCGTACATTGATGAAAATATAATCATGTTAATGTTCAGTCACATCTACTTTCGTTTTTCGATGTTCAGACATAATCTGTCGTTACCTTTGAAGGTCAACGAATGTCAAATACCAGGATGGCGCATGTTCAAAATTTACATTTTGGTAACCTAGTCACGACCGCCTATATTCAGGGAACAAATGCTAAAGCTTTTAAGCTCTCTAAAACACATCGATGCTTATAAAACCAGCCTTGAAGGCAAGCAGTTCATGAGTTCCAAAGCCTGTGAATCAGTCGTTATAATTCTGTGCCCTTCAATGACTGTCTGAATTCAAATCTCTAGATATTTCAAATAATCGTTGAGAGTCTCACCCGGCAGCAATTATGAATTCTCCAAAGTCACAGAGATCATGATGCAAATGTCATTTGCCTACGGTGTTTCGTTTTCGCATTACAGGGATATGTTTTCTTTTGACTGAATCGTATGCGAAAGTGTGGAAAACAGGGTAAATGGTGTTCCGAACGCGAATCACAGTTCGGTAGCGACTAAAGAAAATACTAATAATAATAGATCTATAGACAATTGCTATTTGTAGCTCACGCTCTCTTAACGCTATACCTGCTGTGATCGATTATTAATACAAACAGTGCTGCTACACAGTCAGTTGTTGTCACACGTGCAATCTGTACGTTCAATAACCTCCCCAATAACGTGGTAGCGCAGGCATTTAATCAGTTACTGTATAGGATAAAGATCCATTTTCCGTGAGGAAACTTTCAACCAAAAACTGTTTTAATAGAACCACACAATATGACTCTCATGATTTGAAATATCTAGGCCTATACCAAAAAAGGGAAGGGGGTGCTAAATGCTCCGACTGCAAAAAAGAGACAACAAAATATATGAGAAAAACCGTTTGGTGAGAGATTTAACAAAATTGGATGAATACTTAAATTAAATCCTCTCTGAGAACTATCAAGATTTCTTTTCCACAAATAAATATTTCATACATTTTTCATAATTATGTAAATGAGCAGGACTCTTTGAGTAGAATACATAAAGTAATAACAATATTTCATTCATAATACTTTGTTAAATACAGTTTTTATGTAGATAATGCTAATCAATGGGAAACATAAGAATTATGTCACAGTCGAGTGACCAAGTTTCCTATTTGAGATCGCATAGAATAATTTAGAGATTACATTTTTCAAAAATAAATTATTTCCTTCAGTCCTTAGTATTAATTCTTGTCCAATTTATTTCGAACGGTACCAATCTGTTTGTTTGTTTGTTTTTGAGATGCTTTTCAATTTCTCCCCATATCTCCCTGCTTGTTAAAAGAAAGAAAAAAATTAACCAGTATTGCAATTGTCATGCCTTATCTCACACTGCTTCGCCATTAGTATGTCATTTCATTTTTTGAGTATAATTGTTACTCTTGATGGATTCTGATCTGAGACTGCATACTTATGGGGCATGGGATTTCCTAGAAACACGCCTTTTGGGTGATGGATGATTTTACTTAAGTGCACCGGAGGGATACCTTGATTCTTTGAGGAAATTGGTCTTCTGCAAGTTGCTGAACAATACGGAATTCAGGTGAATGTGGGCGATTCTATTTTGCTTGATGCTTCTCACAACAATAACAAATCTTATGGCAAGTTATAGTCTCAGAGCTGACACTTTATTTGCATGACCGTCGCCCTCATTTACTAAAGAATTGTTGGGACCTTGTCGTTTAATTGTCGTCGGAGGATGGAGGCGTTTCTGCATGTTAGAGTTTAAAAATGATTGGTTTCCTCGTTTGATTGGGTAGATTTGATTTGATTTGATTTGATACAATAACCCGAAAAAAATCCTCACCCCGCCATGCCATCTGTAATGATAGCACCATTCGTACATGCCATAATCAAATATGCCTCTTCTACCCCCCCCCCCTCGAAAAAAGAATAAAGTTGTCCCTTTGGTGCACTTAAGTAAAAACATCCATCACTAAAAAGGCGTGTTGCTAGGAAACTCAATGCCTAATATGCAGTTTTAGATCAGAATCCATCGAAATTAACAATTCGAGGAGATGGATATAATTGCTAGAGATAAAATGATAAAACGAGAACGTTTTTTTATTTTACACCTCAGTCATACCGACAAACGAACTCCAAACCAAATTTATCTTGGCAAACAGGGCGCCGTTTCACAAAACCGTTATAAGTACAAGTTCACCGATAACCCATTCAAACGCGTGTTATATAATGAAATATCGGCGAACTTGTACTCATTACGCTTTCGTGAAACGCTGCCCGGGGGATAATGTAACTATTTTGATCGGTCTTTTGTCAAATTGGGGGTCCATCTCGTTGGTGTGACTTGGGTCATATTCTGCTCACGTAAGATGGGTCAACAGTAACCTACCCTTAAGTAGACACCTACCAAGCAGAGACAGAGGTCAATGTCATTACTTAAGGTTAAATCTAATTTACCTTTCATTTCCGATTGAGGGCATTCCACGAATACCCAGGCCGCGATGAATGGATTAGATATCGACCCTGCCAATAACCCGCCCATTATGTGGCGGACATTATGCGACTGTCAGTTACGTTTAAACATGTCATACGTCTCAATTCCATGCGCTGAGTGCCAGAATGGCACTAAGCAGTGCTGAGTTAACGAGTTAAGGTCCTCTTTGGATCTGAGGAGATGATTTGCTCAATTCCATCAAGGAATCTTCCCGAAGTAGGGGAAGGGCATGGACAGGGAAGGTAATATAATAGGTCATACATCAATACGTTAACCAATCAAGACCCATTTCGGAAAGGTAACCCCACACGGTCGTTCTGTCTTCTGTGTCGTGATCGTTTCTTATGACCGTCGCACACGAGGCGTTATTTGCCTGACGCATGGTTGCGTCAGAGATTGGTGTGGTCATTGACGCACCATGTGACGGTGACATGGTACAAAGCGAACAGTGCAAACATTGTTTTGAATCACTGACGTTTGGGATAATTATCTCTACATGAATGTTTAGCGCAGGTAACGCCTCGACTGAAATGTCGCGTTTTACGCAACGAGTATTAAATTTGATACCTATAGTCAACAACTAAAATATTCATACTCTTTACCACGTTTTGCAATTCGTTTAAAATGTATTAATTTAATTTTCTTGAGAACGTGACATATTAAAGCATATATCTAAACGTATTCGACAAAGGCCCCAATTCAATCAATCACCCTTTCATTCTTGAGTTAAGAATAACACAAAATAAACATCAAACTTTAAAGGGGTATGAATAATTGAGTTGTTAACTGTTCATGGCGCTAGAGGACGAAGTGGTATTAAAAGAGCATCACACTTCACTCTTTAAAAAAAATAAAGACTCCAACAACAACGATGGTGACGATGACGATTATGACATAGAAATATTTTCAGTTTCATCAAAAGCGCATTTATACATCGAAGAATCGGTGAATCCAGGAAATCGGTAATGGGGGGGGGGGGGGGGGGGAGATAATTGTCCCAAAACATTTTTCATCGATAATATTTTATATAATGACAACTAGAATGACGTGTATTCGACATTTAATCCGTCAAAGCAGAAATTATATGCAAACAACATTACACATACGAGCAGCCTATGAACGGAAGCTTTTTGTTTGTTCGTGATATAAAAATTTACAAGGTAATCACTTCCATGTACAAACAAATTATTAAAAAAACATTGAAAACCATGCAATCATCTTCATGCACACGCAGGCAACCTTGCAAGGGAAAATGACTAGCACAGACAAGCGTATCAGATGCACTTAAGTCCAGAAAGGGTAATTAAGCGACCAATGTACTTTTCTTCAGATGTGGGTTTGTCAAGTACGTCATTCATGTGAGTCCATGTCTATTGAAGTTCATCCGTAATTGAGGAGTATCCATGAGCCTTCGAATAGAATAATACACGCCCATAATACGTGTAACATTCTCGTTTCTCTGAAGGATATTCAATAAATAGAAGTAGACAGCAGAATAATTGTTGCGATATTTGTTCGAGGTTCACGGATTTCTAGTACTTGATCAGTGTGGAGCATATACCGTGCCGAATGCGGATTGAGACTGGAATAACTGTCATGAATAATGAGAGAAAATCAATATGATGCGGCTTCGAATGGTTGTTTTTAATAAGGACAACTTTTTTAGACACATTTTGCTCCGATAAAGAAAACAACCTTGACAGGATGTAAAATCAACGTCAACTGGGAATCGTGATACTCCATGAACTGATAGACAGGGTGGATATATGCTGAAGATAACATTAGAATATATTTTTAAGCTCTCCCGTGTCTTTACTGGAATGTGAAGAAAAAAATAACTTGTAGAAACACCTCATGCAAACAAATGAAACGTTGGCTTATTAATCATAAATATTAAAGAGGGATTATAATGTTTAAAAAAACCCAACTTAATAGCAAGAAAGAAGAAAAGAGATGGAGAGACAGAGGAAAGAGAGAGAGAGAGACAGAGAGAGAGAGAGAGATAGAGAGAGAAAGAGAGGGGGGAGGGGGGGGGGGGGAGGGGAAGCAATACCCAAGAGAAAGAATATTAATACAGAGACAAGACAGAAACAGTAATAAAAGGAGATGAAATTGATAATTAGAAAGAAGAAAAGAGAGAGAGAGAGAGAGAGAGAGAGTTCTTGAATGAAGGGCTAACTATGTATGACGGCACTGTTCATTTCTTTCTGGTGCCACATCAATCAAAGAGAAAAATGGGAGAACTTTAGCAGCCTTCTTTCTGTCTCTCTCTCTCATTCTCCATATTCATTGCGGCTCCAGTGTGAGGCATGATAAACACCCTCGAGGGGTCCCCCGAAAGCATCTGGGTTGTTTGCGACGGGCTCCCGTGATTTACAGACGCGAGGATGGGGGTGATTCGCTAGGAGCTAGGATGAGGGGGACTGTGGCGACCCCCTCCGCTCAGAGCAAACACGGATCAGCCATGTCAGGGGGGTAATGCATTGGTAAAGATGGTGGCTGAGACCACAAAACGGACAAACATTTTCTTTCGGTTAAAACAAGATGGTGTTGGTTGGAGTGTTCATTGTTTTTCTATATGGTGAAGGGGAAAATGACTTAAGATGGTTAGAAAAAAGAGAAGAGAAGCAAAGAGAAGAGTATAAGAGGGAAACAGAGGGAGAGAGACAGAGAGAGAAAGAGAGAGAGAGAGAGAGAGAGAGAGAGAGAGAGAGAGGGAGGGAGGAGAGAGGGGGCAAAATGACAGGAATTAAGCAGAGGTAACACGTCATTTGTAAGGATTTTTTTCACTTCATAGATTCATGTTTCATTTTATTTCATTACCTTTTCAGGTTCTGATTATTTTCTAGAGGAAGATTATTATGGTCGTTAACTTTGAGAATACAGCCCGAACATTCCTTGTTTAGATAAATATGGGCACCGGACGGGTCTAAATACATGAATATTGCAATGTGTACCACAAACAGTCACAGAATGATGCTGATATTCTGTCGTAGTAAATTTCTTTAAAATGCTGTATCCACTACTAATATTATAACATACCACTTAAAGTACATTTGAAGTGCTATAATTCAAACGAGCAGAGACTTGAGCAGTCTATTTTAGGCATCCTTACATCACCCAGAGTCCTAGATCCCTGTGACTTTACTAAGAAAACAAAATGATTAAACTTAGAAAACGATTGGAAACTCGAAATCAAAACTCACCACGAAACTGTCGTGGAGCAATTTAATCAAAATGACATAACAATCATTGAACGCTCTCCTATTTTGTAACTTAATCAAGCATGAGTTTGAGAGAATATGCTGTATTTAAGGTTGACTTGAAGAGTTGAAGTACAGGATACTTTTTTTTTTTTTTTTTTTTTAAATATTTTTTAAATAAAATCTCTGTAAATCATGCGTGCAATTCAGCCATTGGCTGCGATATGTTGATGAATAAATACCATACTACTACTACTACTACTTGTGCAAAGTAACTTTACCTCAAACGAGAATTGACGTAATCTTTCTAGGCACTTAGAAAACGCTGTCCGCATTCGTTTCCTAACAGATCGTTATTTTCACCACCTGAAAGTTGGCAAAAGCGGAGATTGGCCGTAATAGAAGAAGCGTGGATTTTAGGAGCTGACGCAAATACTCGTTGCGTCACATATTCCTGACGTAGGACTGCGTCACTGAGTCATGGGTCATTGACGCATTGTGTGAAAGTTACATCGTAGACAAAAATGAGTACAACTATTTGTTACAGTAAATAATTGCAAAAAATGATTGCAAGAAATGATTGCAAGAAATGATTACAAAAAAAAATCAGTTGAATCAATGGTTTTAATATTAAACTATTTTTACTTCCGTCACAGGTTCCCTTTCATGCATTGACGCAATCGAAATGACGCCTCGTGTGCATGTGAAGGGGCAAGAAAGGAATATCAAGGTCAAAGAAAAATGGAAAACAAACGAAACAAAAAAGACTCCAATAGCCATGCTTTTAAGACAAAAATAGTATTTCTCGGGGGCAATGCCGTTTTGAAATCTAGGTTGAAAAGATTTGATAAAAAGCATTGGGCTTAAATGATCTAGAATGCACTTTAAACAGAAGCTACTAAAGGTTGGGCATGCTGCCTGCGTTATTGTTCGACTAGGTGGAATAGTGCTTGCATCGTGATTCCCTAGCTCGAACAGCTAGCATCCACGAGCTCTCTCGTTTCACAGCGCTTTTACCTATAAAATATTAAACTATTACATAACTTATCTCACTAGATTGGTTATAACCTAATTTAAAGCGGAAATAGTCGCAATAATCAGCTCTTTGGTAATGCAATTGCATTATGTCAATTTTTACGCGGAATTGGGGAGTAAATGAAATGAGCGCACCGTCACTCTTCACTGAATTGCGCAAACCATTATTTGATGTAAACACGTGCAATACCAGTTCCCGTAATTCCAGATAATGAATTTATGAGATGCGCTACCGTAATGCTATAGGATAGAAAATCTGCCAAAACGTTAGCGATAATACCTCTTCCGCAGGCCCGTAGCCAGAGTTTGATGTTTGATGGGGGGGGGGGGGGGGGTACACATATGTAATTGATCGGCGTCCTGGGGAGGGGTCTAAAAAAGTTCAACCGATCTTGGATTTTTTTTTTTTTTTTTTGGGGGGGGGGGGGGGGCACGTGCCCCCCCCCCCCCGTGGCTACGGGCCTGCTCTTTCGCCCATATGATGTCTGAAATTGACCATCTTTTGGTAACAGACGTAGTTCATTGAGAGAAAAAAGTTGAGTATTTCGCAAGCACCAATTTTCCAAAGATATCGTTCACACCGCCGACCGATTAAACATAGACCGATTTTTAGAATTCGGGGTGATATTACGTTTTTTTTGGTCTGTAGTCGGCCTGGTGCCAGTTTCTCGAAACCGTCATAAGTCTTAGTTCCTGAACATACCATATTACATCATTATATCGCCAATGAGAATTTCCCAACATCGCTTTTGTTCTGGATTAACAATTAATTTGTCCATTGTTTCACAATTTCTCTAACAGGAATCTTTGATTTGTATGTTTCTACTCAAGTTAACACAATGCGAATGTTTATTTACATTAAATTATCGAAAAGAAGAGTAGTAATATATACATGAATGTGCCAAATAATAAACTTCTTTGATTCCAACAATCGAAGAAGTTTAGCACTTTGTTACTCGGGCAATAACAACAGTATGACAGACATTGTTATGGTATGAAATTCGCAGAAACAATACTAGCCCCTAGTGGAAATCTCAGATAAATTTCTGCAAACAGAGTGGCATATATAATTAGTAAGCTAGCAAACAAGTTTAATTTTTTGTTTTGTAAAATAATTTTCCTTTGGTATCTAGTCTTAGGATCCGGCATCCTTCCTCAATATAGAGCAATGACGATAAGCTGTTATTGTCTGTAGAAGATAGCTGGAACATGTGGAGGGGCTTTAACGCATATTATTTAGCACAGAGATTACTCCAATCATTGTTGTTTTGTCATCTTAAATAATAAGCCCCAAACAGACTTCTGATCTCCTCATTATATCCAGATCTATCTAAATTTTAAAATAATACCGTCTGCCTCGGTGATCAGGGAGCAGCGAAATGTCGTGACAAGTTAATCCGAACCTCCGGGATTACACCCTGAAATGAAACTCAAATATTTGCTAATTATGACATCTAAATGTCGCTTTGGCATGAAGACTATATAACGAACTCTTCTTCTTCTGTTGCCATATGTTGTGATGCGTAATATATTGGTCATGGTTTTCTTACAACCATAAAAACCAGCCGTCTTGGGATTAATCTCGAGGGGGCGTATTCTTGCCCTAAGTCCATCCCAGAGGCCCCTATTAAAACGTCTTATCGCAACTCCCCACACCCTCTAAATGGCCTTAATAATGCAACACTTCAAGCCCATCCCTATGCGCAATTCACACTGTGCTTCCAGGGCATGGTACAAAGAAGGATTGAGCAAATTTTTGAACAAATAAACAAAGCCCTTGTCGAACGTGCCTGTTTTCAGCCTCTCTATGTAATCATACCCTTAACAATAATACAGCTCGGCGAGCCCTACTTTTTCTTCTGTCCCTTTTTTGACATTTTCCGCCGAAAAGCAAGGCGCTTTGTCATAGTTGTTGTGACTGTCGTGTAGTCAAAATAAATTATCAACTGTGTCTTCCACGCATCCTTGTTATCTATCATCATTTTCTTTCTTACATTGTTTGAAATGTTTATCATTTAGACGTTGTTCCATTTTGCCCGGAGCCTGTCAATACTTTTCTTGACAGCCGATGGATAATATACGGGCGTGCACTTATCGCATGTGTCGAAATCATTACGAGATATGGAAAATAATCATGCAGATTACGATTTTAGCAGGATAACATGGAACAATAAACAATAACACAAAAACCAAGAAATGAAATGAAACTTAAGAGGAAACAAAAGAAAGAAATCAGGAAGAGAAAGAGGAATATGAAAGTGTTAAAAAGAAAAGATCTTAAAAGTGCCATTTTTCCTTTCCTCTTGATTATTGTACTTCGACATATGAGCGTGTATTACTTTTACGTTATTACCCTGTTTGTGTTAAAAACAATTTTTGGACTCTTGATTGATCAAACATATATTTCCTTGGCTGTCTACACTATATTTATCATGATAATCATAATAAAAGGATGTTTTCTTTCTGTCGTTCTACCCCTCTCTCCGTCTCTCATTATAAAACTGTTATTTACTTAGTCTTTGCTTTTCGTCGCCTTGGGCACAATTTATGATTGATGCATGTACATAACATAAGTGCTCGTTATCTTATTTTGTAATCATTATTTTCTCTCTCTTGCTTCTATCCCTCTCTCTTTCTCTCCTGCTCCTTTTACAGAACGACGAGGGATACGCAGTGAACGTTCTATTTGATGACATCTACGGGAACAACACCAAGCGCAAAGTGATGGTGATTGGTGGACTCCGAAATGAAATCACCGAAGCAATCTCAAAGCCACTCATCTACTGGGGCGTGGTCCAGGTAAGTTCTTATTCCAATTACCATGGAAACCACCTTTAAAGGGAAGGTTGATTTCTGGTCAAGATAGAAAATAATGCGCTTTTTTTGTACTCAGTCCTTGTATATCAGTTTGGAAGAATATCATAAATGTCCGATGAAAGGGATTGCTCCTCAACTGTTATCATATTCGATATGTAACGAGAAATAACTGAAATGGGTAGACCAAAAGTCTCTTGCCACATGACTGTAGGCCAGTGAACCCACTTCTGTGTATAGTGCATGTGAGTTTTAGCAAAACTGATTCATTATCATTTCAGTTCGATCATTGCTAAACCTCGCATTATACACCAATTATTATGTACCAAGTAATCAACCTTTCAATATCTTTCACAGTGATATCGTATGACCAGTACTCAACTTTATCTCTAACTCTTTATGTACCACACACAAACAATCTTCCGGCGCCACATTATATTTATCACTTGGTAGACATACTAAAGGCTTTAAGTTTATTTCACTGTTTTCAGTGCAAGCTTCATTTACACCGATTTTAAGAGGGTTGTCATGGAGACAGGAAATGAGTAATTTTGCAAAGACATTGTGTTGCATGCTCAAAGCAATCTTACCGTCAATAAGTGCCTATTGTTTGTGCAAAATTGCATCTGTCGCAAACGATTGACTGTGCAGAGCGGCGAAAAAAGCAACTTAAAGGGAAATCCATCCCCAAATATACATCTACTCTAAACGAAAGCAGAAAAATCAGTGAGGGAAATCAGACTCGACCCAACACCGACCAGACAAGAAGATATATTAAAAATCACACTTGATTTTAGATTTATTTTTCGATCCCCACGGAATCTTAGTTCTCGAATATTCAAGCATTTGTTTTCTTCTTTGAAAGATCATCTTCAGAGTACCTTTTAACCTTTAAATGAATTAGGTTTAGATTGTGAAGGAACTATTAGCTGAACGGTCATGAATAATGTAAATGTCCCTGTGAATAGATCATTTACCATTTGATATTACATTTGAGCAGTCTATATACGCTCAATCAACAAGATCTAATAGAGGCGCTCCTTCGCGTTGATCAGATGAAAAATAGCAGAATAAAACATGAATTAATATAATTCTAGTACTCCCCGAGTTATACCAGGATGTCTATGTTCATTGACAACGACATTATAAAAGTCATTAACAAAATCTATCAAACACTCTGCTGCGACTGTGTATGAATATTTATTCAATAGATAACAATATCTCGAATCTCCTGACCCGCATTAACTTGACTTTTCGCTGAAATGAAAAGACAGGTGATTTTTCTTAATAAAAATTACTCAACGCCTTCGGGCATGATAAACACACACACACGAACACGCGTAGCTGTTGTGCATAAATCGATGCACGTAGTCATTTTCCGTATCTGCTTTTCTTGTGATTTAATGAAGCAGGGATTCTTCTAACAATGATTTTCCTTCTTTTCTTCTATCCTTCATTTTTCTTTCCTCTTCATTATGAAATATTGTGTGAAATGACTGTTGAAAAAAAAAAAAAAATAGGCTTTTTGAAGAAGATCGAGGAAATGTGTTAAAGATGATTATAACTTTTTTTCTATAGAAATGCTAACATTTCCCCCGATTTCTTTTTCTTGGTTTAATTATGTACGCCTTATTCATCTTATAGCAGATTCAAAATCACTCTACTGACTTTGCCATACTACAGTATTTAAACAAATATCCTTTTCAAGACCAGATTTAATCATGTGCGTAATCACGTGTAAGCTGAATGCTATATTTATTTTCAAAAATTGTCATAAATGTTTCACACATTATTTCGTTACTGCAATAAAATTTACACTTTTAAGAATATACGAATATATTGGGAGGGAACCTCGTAGTCGTATGATACGTCACAGAATTATCAATTAGTGTTTGACTGATCGCAAATTCAAAAATTCATAACTTTCTTTACTTTTAATCGGAATTTGCTCAAACTTTCTCAAACCTGTTCCTCTCAAATTTGTCTATTTCTATGATAACCAACTTTACATCAGGGTGGACTTTCCCTTAAAAAAACAAGGGAAAACTAGAAAAATAGAAAGGAAAGGAGAGAGGGAAAGCCCGATGCCCTCAAAGTATTCCAATGCCCTTCAAAGGATTTACCCATTCCGTGCTACTGCACCCTGTTGAAAAATGTTTTCCCCTCTTTTTCTTAAAGTAATGAAAAGGTAATCCTGTGAAAGCACAACATCAAAATGTATTCATTGTCAATTTCATTGAGATGAGTAGATAATTACTTTTCATTATATCTTTAGAATATTTGAGAAGGGCACATCCTAATTTGCTGTGAAATGTCTGCATATGATATTCCTTAAACATCATGATCATCGTGATCATGCATTGACATGATAATATTGTCTTGAGGCCGGGCTTTGTTCGAAACGTTGATGCGAAAAATAGCGAAAAAATTAATGAAAATGAAAAAGTAAGATTTAAACAAATATGCGGATAACAAGTATGACTTACTCTGTTTCTTAGAATACTTATTAAATATACTATATCCCTTTTGCAGCCAACATCAAATTCTGTAGAACTTAACAGGAATTATGTATATGTCATGTAAGTCCTATCTGTGAAATTTAAACGTTAGCAGTGTCCTAATATATTCAAATTATGCAAGGAAACCCGTTTACTTGCTAGACTTCACTGTCAGACACTATTGAGTGACTGACTGGCTTTTGTTTCATGTTTGGTAATAACATACATAAAATGAGCTGTAAAGGGTAAATGAGCATCAATAACCCACTTCTTGTAATGGCCCAAATTAAACTGATTGACTTTTTGCGCAGCATAAAACGTACGACTATCGGTACAATGGTCTGAACAAATCAGACTATTACTTAATGGCTCTGTAGCTCCTAAGTCGATTTGACAACTAATAGTCGTTATTTTCCCACTTAAAGACATTTTCAAGCCCCCCCTTTTTTTTTAGGGAAATTCTAAATTAGTATTGTCTTTCAAATGCCGTTGGAATTTAACTTTTTCATTTTTGTTTGGCCTGCAAATGGCACATAGTACCTTTAACATAGCTCAATTTTGTCATCTAATTGCAAATCTAGTTAATGCTAGTAACATGGCACCCCTCTGAGCACATTAGTTTCTTGTTTTTTAAGACTTCAAACTTTCACCAATAGAGGGCTCACTACTATATTGCTGAAAATATTTTCTACCGTTCTAGAAGGTAGTTTGCAATTTGTTTTCCTTCATATTTTTAATTACAAAGATATATATTTATTAGTAAATCAAGAAGATATCCAAGAAAATTATAAACATTAACCATGACATAAGTTTGCATTTTTTTCTTTATATTTTAAATCAAAAAAGATGTAAATTCGTAAATCAAAAATATATTAAACAAACAAATATTAACCATAACATATTCGTCTTAAAGGTAATACACAGTTTTGGGAAATTTAGAAAATTGGTTAGATTGTGATTCTTTACAATCTTAATATATTTGGATGCCCCTGTGGATGTATTATAAGCACTAGAAATTTTAGCCCCTAAAACACTTCTGCTTTCGAGTAAAATTGAATATAAACATTTACCGGTGCTCCCGGTAAATTTTGATGAATTTCAAATAGCGCTTACGGCCATACAATTGTAGCTGCGACCATGAAAATCTCAGAATATGTAGTTGTGTTAAATAATGTCCAAACGGAAATAGCCAACCGGGCGATTTTAGTCAAGAAACATTGTTTTATAGCGAAATTAATATCTTGACCTTGAGAGGGAGTTATACAACATTAATAGTTTATTATTTGCAATTTTATAACTTTAGACTCAATTTCAACCGCGACAACGATCACTAAATAATTTACGATAGCCGCATAATGCTTCCAATATGTTAATTTGACCCAAATTCATGACCCCATACCAAAACTTTGTATTACCTTTAAATGAAAAGAAAAAAACATTGTCTGTTTCTTTTTGTCATCCCGAATAACGTTCAGCATTCTGACAGACAATTCCCTTTTTCTTTTCTAAAATGAAGTAAAATATTACCGAGAGAGACATGGTACAAGGTTGGTGATGTAGGAAGTAAAATGAATACACATCTTCTCTAGATAAGCACGCAATCGACAATTATTTATCGAACATACGCATACATGCTCACCCTTCCCTAACGGGTATATATTACAATAAAACACAAGAAATGACTAAATACCCTCGTAGCAGAGGGGCTGCCATCGAGGGGGCGCTGGAATGATAAAAAAAAGGGGGGGGGGAGGAGGCGAAACCGGTCTTACGCGGTGAATGAAATGCGAATTAACAAGACCATCGATTAGAGATAATAAAAATGAAAAAGAAGAGAAAACACAAATCCCTAGGAAGAAAAGAAAAGAAATTACTGAATTGTGAATAAGCCTTTCGTTATTAATCGCCTTGTATTTATTTCTTACTGAATTTCTTTTATCCAGATCACTTACGGATCGCACGCCCCATCTTTGACGGGTAACCGGTATCTCTTCCGGACTATCCCATCAACCAACAGCTACAACGATCCGCGGATAAAGATGTGCATTAAGTGGGAGTGGAAAAACGTCGGTATTTTAGGGGTTAACAGCCTCGATAATATTGCTGTAAGTATTCTGTTTTTCTATTTACCTCAAGAAAATAATTCTACCAAATTCTTCGGTCGGAGTATTTTGTTTGCGCATTCATTGCTACATGTATGTCTTTATGCATGTAAAATGATCTGACAGAGGGAGCGAGAAAGAGAATTAAAGAAAGAGGGAGAGAAAGAGGGGCGGGGATAAAGAGACTTGGGTGAGAGAAATAAAGAAAAGAGAAAACCAGAAATTTTGAAATCCAATACCACTAACACATTTGTTTTACCTAATTTGTTGTTCTCCGTCGTAATATTAATCTCATAACTTGATAATTCTTGGGAACGTCCACCTGTCAAGCCTCAGTAGGTTTTAAAGGGAACAAAAACCTTCATACTAAGTTACTTTTATTGTAAAGTTTAAGACATTTGAATAAAATCAGTGAAAATTTGAACAAAATCGGGCAAGGAATAAGGAAGTTAGAGCTTTTTGAAATGCCTAGTCACTAGAGGGCGATATTTAATTTGATGACATCATCTGTGGACAACTCTCCATGCCTTTTGTACATCAAATTTCACAATTCTTTCGTTTTCTTCGTATTTATTTGTGTTCTTGATCCGACTTCATAATATGTGAAGTAGAATATCATTTTGCATTCTATAGCTTGCTTTCAGGGGAGTAGATTATCTCAATCACAAGAAAGAAAGAAAAACATGAAATTTGATGTACAAAAGGCATGGAGAGTTGTCCACAGATAATGTCATCAAATTAAATATCGCCCTCTAGTGACTAGTCATTTCAAAAAGCTCTAACTTCCTTATTCCTTGCCCGATTTTGTTCAAATTTTCACTGATTTTATTCAAATATCTTAAACTTTACAATAAAAGTAACTTAGTATGAAGGTTTTGGTTCCCTTTAATGATGGCCCATTTTTTCTTCTTATTTCATATGAATTCATTCAATGTACCTTGTATTTTACCTTAAAATGCTTTGTATATAATGTTTTGCATGTTTTTTTAAATGAAAAGCGAATAAAGAAAAGGAAGTGTGACCAACTCTTGGGAATGTTTTAAATTGTGATAAAATGCAAAAAATATAAACAAATAAGCACGTTTTTCGTCTACACATATCATTGCCCTTTTAAAGAAATGACGTAAAGACAGATTATTTGTCTAGTGCAGATTTATGTCCTCATATTTGTGGGCTTGGTGGAATTAACGTGGACTATATTGAAAAGTCCGTCTGTATTTGGCGTATTCCTATTGCGTGGTAGAACGTCGAGCTACAGAGATGAAGATTGCCATGCAGACGTTTCTCTCAAACATGTTTGCCGATTTAGTATGTGATTACCGGTGGGGTTGGTGATCCTGGCTTGGTGTGATTATTTCGGATCGAATGTCCCTGCAGTGAATGGAGATTTGGGAGGGACGAATTCATTTCCGCGCCATGCGAAGGTCTGACTGGGATTCGATCAGGATGGGAAACGCTCAACGGGTTTAGGTTTCGAATAATTTAACCGATAAAAAGGTTAAAGCGAGCATAATCGTGTCCTTATCCCCCATCTGTTTAGATAGCCTAACTGCATAATATTTCAAATGTTGTCTGTAGGTGCAATTGATCCGCTTACGGAGCTTAGAATCCCCCGTCTTTAAAAAAAACAAAAGGCGTGCCCCCCCCCCAAAGAGGGCTTATCCCCCCTCCACCCAGAACGTACCTTCCCAATCTATTTAGAAATTTAGATAGCCAACTGCATATATATTCAAAAGTTGTCTCTCGGTGCAATTGATCCCCTAAGGCAGCTTTCGTTACAATCCTTTGTCTTTAGATTAAAAGGAATATCTCCCCCCCCCAAAAAAAAAAGTGTCAAAGATAAAGGCAGTTTAATTCAAACTCAAAATTGTTCATCTCATCGCATGAGATGCTGATGTCGTGAAACTTACAATTCCAAGGTCACGAAAAATTCCATGCTCTTTAACAAACATCACGCGAACGGGACTAATGGTACTTACATTCGAATTTTTCTAGTTGTCTTTTTTTTGTACAAGAAATCTCGGTAATTCAAAGCGGACATAGACTGAGTCATCGAAATATTGGCCATATGGACGCTAATAATGAAATTACAGATAATTGATATTCAAACACAATAGTGTTGTCCTTTAAATCTGTTTCAATATAGTGTTTGGCCGTAATTGTTGGGATATATTGTTTATCTAAAACGATTTCTTTTTCTTCTAAATAGAAACTGTGTCAGACGAGTTCGAAATGAGGGCGAGTGCGTGACTAGGCGATTTGAATGATAGTTAAGACCCCCCAACGGTGTCCAGTGTGGCGGAGCGGTGTCCCAATAGAATCTCGTCATGTCTGTAGTGTCCCTACAGAAAGTCGTCATGTCTAAGGTTTCAAATTTGAACTTTTGAAAGAGAAGTCCGCATGTGGAGTGAATCGATAAGACGAGTAGAGGCGGATCAAGGACCTTGGAAGGGGGGGGGGGGGGTTGAGCCATAGGGTTTATCACAATGTTAGGGGTTCGTATCTGGAGAAATGCTCATACTAAATGGAAACAGGAAAGGAAAAAATGATAAGAAAACAAGAAATCCCAAACAAACAAAGAAGTTTACACAATTTTCAGGGACCTTTTAGGGTCTCACATTTAATGGGGATTCATGATAAATTTGGGTTTGTGTGTTCTTGATACAGAGGCACGGGACGGTTGTGCCCCTTTTAAATCCGCCCTAACGAGGAAAAACCTCGTTATCGACAGAAAATGAAAATAGATGCAGTAAGCTCGTTTGTACCAAACCCACGCGCATGCACACATCTTCCTCATCCATACCCCATTTACAAGGATCGTACAGTAGCTACCGTGGCTTCATCATTAACACAAAGTTGCTTGATCTTTAACGTTTTCGTTAAAAAAAGAAGAAAAAAAGAAGATCAGGCCAATAACCGGAATTCCGACGCTTAGAGCAGTTATTGATCTGAGGGTAAAATCGTACTGCTTTCTCCGCATTTAGGTGGAAACTGTCGAGAATACATTACCATATCTCCGCTAACATTTCAATGGTATAGGTAAGGTAACCTTCAGAAAATTAAATTAGATTGATCACTGAAAAAAGGATAAGAAACGTAGCAGACAATTGATTTGCGTGGAACCGATATCGGTTGGTCTTAATGATTAAGTAAGGTCTACCGGGGAAAGAAAATAATCGAAAAAAGGGGGAATCTGCAAAAGGAGACTTGGGCAAACAAAAACAGATTTCGTAGCTGAATTGTAGTCGGCGCTCGAAAATTAATCAATGCGATTCTATCGACCTTCAGGTAGAATAAGTCTGGAATTCAATACTTCCTGAGTGAACATGATGTAGAATGCAATAACATGAAGCAGAAATAAGAAACCAAGGCTCCGCCGACATCAATGGTTTATTCATGAATGAATCGGCGCCGACCATTATGCGCTTCACATTACCGCTCCTTTGTCTCCTTTTGGAGTAGAAAGGATCCTCTCAATAGCCATGTTCAATGGGCTTTTCTAGTCGGCGTAAGTTTTTCCCCGCAGCAATAAATACTCCATAAATATTTGACTTACACCATTAGTTGTCCGTACGCTCTAACTCGGATCGACTTGCCACGATTAAGTTAACACGACCTCCCCCCGACCCAGTCGTACTCAGCGTAAGTTCGAGAAGTGGTGGCGCCCGCACTAGTCGACCTCAATCCAGCTTCCGCATCTAAACTGCGTGAAATCGAATTTTCATTTTCGATTGTAAAAAAAAAAAAAACTTGTGTAAGGTCACAAATACTCTGAGTGCCAAATGAGAGCATCGCCACAGTCAACTTACACTACCCTCTAGTCGTGTTAGCGCGTTACTCCTGGAAAATTATTGAGTAAAATTAGTCGGCGTAAAGATCGGCGTAGGAAACACGACTATCGACCTTTACGCCGACCTCATCATAATTATTTACGCCGACTAGCTCTAAACACGACCTGTACGCAGACCAGAAATTACCATCGTGTTAACACAATTTATGACTTGGGAAGATCAAGATCTTCACACGAAATTCGAAATGTGCTATTCTCATGGATTATTCCGAGGGGCGTAGTTTTAATAGTGACTTCTGATGACAAAGAAACAAAACCCTTCGAAAAATGTAAAAACTACCCTGTATAGCACCTGACTTCATATCCATTATCTCTAATAGGAAATTAAGAAAACAAATTAAACGTTATATGAAGCATAAAGGTGTATTTGGAGTTCAAGGGAAACAATAATTACAGGTAGATATTAGAAGAAGAAAAGAAAACTACTACGTAGTTATAGCGTATACAATCGAAGCCCCCTCCCCCTAAACAAAAGTTATATATATATAACAATTATAATTTGTAAACGTGCCATCTCCCTTTTACCATTCAGGGTACGTAGAGAACTGGAAACCATTCAAATTATTTCTTTCCTTTTCCTTCTTTTTCACCCGTCCTACGCTAAGGTTAAGTGGCAGCCGGAGTGTTTGTAGACATTCCATAAATTCATTTCCCATAGTTTTTGTTTTAATAAAGAAAAAGAGAGGCTCAGTCCCATGCATATATATTCATGTCACGCAATGTAGTGAGTGGTCTAGTTCTCTTCAAGAACAGAAATACGACGAAGGTCATGGCCGAGTCGAATGCACTTGCGACCGTAAATCATAAAAGCTTAGCAAATAGAAGGACCTTTCATGACAATGCATACGAAAAATATGAACCAATGAACGAGAGAATATCATATTCTGTTGAACCACTTTTCTCTCAAGTATAAAAGATTCAATATTTCTCTATGGAGATGGGGCGTTTCATATTCATGATGGGAGGGAGAGGAGGGGGGGGGGGGGCGGGGGACATGCATTAGCATTAGAACATGAAATGTCCTCTTTCATGACAATGCATACACACATAGAAACCAATAAAACAGAGAATATCATATTCTGATGAACCACTTTCCTCTCAAGTGTAAGAGATCCAATAGTTCACTCTACACAGGGGCGTTTCATATTCTCGATGGGAGAGGGGGGGGGGGGGATGTCGAAAAAGGCACTAGTTGAAAGCTTGCGCTTTACAAGATATACTGAACATTGTTGACTCCAAGATTATGAAGGGGTGACTAGACCCTCTGATCGACACTTCTAACTAAAAAAAAAGAAATCGGTTAAATCATCTTTGTAAATATGTACAAAGCAAATTTGAGAGAAAGTCGCATGATACGTCACAATGTGTCAACTTGTGTTTCACTTATGACTACTTCAACAATTCATAACTTTCCTTTTTCGAATCGGATTTTGCTCAAACAACACTTTTGTTTCTCTCTCTCGTCTGCTTTTATCAAAACCAAATTAATATCAGGGGAGACTTCCCTTTTAAAGAGATTCGTTACCGCCAATACCGCACAGCTTCCGCGTTTTGCTGTGGTCGGGACAAGAAAAATAACAGTTTAACTTCTCGTGCTTTGAATTACATTGAATAAGGAGAATGAGTTACTTTTGAAATTTATACGACAGTCTCCAGTACAAATGTTTGCTAAGTTCGAAGCAATAACTTTACGATCAAATAAAAAAAAAAAAAAAAAAGCTCCTTCACTTAAGCAAGTTGTGAGGGTATTAATGAATTAATACTAATTTTCTTTCAGTAAAGTTTGATCCTATTCCTTAAAACTTACAGGGGCTTTCCTCACAATTGATGACAAAAAATCCACTTACACGTCTAGGACAAAATCTTAAGTTGTAACTTGAAGTTTAAGCCCCTATCTCACTGGGCTGCGACTGTTGGCGGCAAATCGCAAACGGCAATTGCGAGGGAGCTTCCAAAATGTTTCAAAACGTTGGCGGGGGTTCTCAACTCCAACGCGTGAGTCACAGGCCCTTGCTCTCGTGTTGCTGGAGATTTGAACACGTTCGAAAAATGTATGCGACAAAATTTTCTCTCAAAATAGTCGCAGAATTGTCGTGGGTGTCTTTATCCCGTCTCGAACCCATCTCAATTTAGTTTCCGTGAGTCGGACAGTGCGAGAAATAATGGTTGGTGACCTATGAAACTAAATTGCGATTGATTGGAGACAAAATGAGACTCGTACGATACAGGCGCGAACTGCCCTAGGACCCTTGGGAGCGCGGCACATTCGCCATTCGATTGCGACATGAATAAGCCACATTGTGACTAAATTGCGATTAAAAAAATGCACGACATTCCCCATGAATGTCGTGCAAGAGTCGCACGACATTTATGCAAACTCCTTGGCCCAATTTTTTTCCGGAAGTTCGTGCGATATACGCAAATGTGCCGATTGAGGTGATTTCATGCAGGTGGAAATTGTCGTTAAATTAATTCGCATATTTTGTGTCTCCAACTATAGCTTTACGAGGTTTACAAGAAGGGTATTGCACTTTGTATGTCTTCATTTACAGGAGATGCTATTCATGAACTATTATCCTGTCATTTTTCTTCAACTTCAATAGTAAAGATATCAATTTTTAATTGAGATTGATCTTTTCTTCGACCTTTCAAACAGGTGGTGAACGATTTGATAACCAAACTTGACGCAGCCAACATTCATGTCATGGTCAAAGAGGCTTTCAACGTCGACAAGAACATGGAAACGATGTCGCAAAATATCGCACAATCACTCAAGTACCTCAAGGTAAGGTAGCCTTGATAGGCGTTGTGGTGGATAGTTTGTGTGTGAGAGAGAGATAGATAGATAGATAGAGAGAGAGAGAGTGAGAGAGAGAGAGAGAGAGAGAGAGAGGAAGAAGACGGAGAGAGAGATAAAGAGAAAGAGAGAGGGAGGAAGAAGAAGAGATAGAAAGAGAAACAAGAGGAAGAAGAAAAGAGAGAGAGGTAGAGAGAGAAGGAGAGGTAGAGAGAGAGAGAAGAAGAAGAAGAAGAAGAAGAAGGAAGAAGAAGAAGAGAGAAGAAGACGTAAAAGAGGAAGAAGAAGAGGAAGAAAAAGAAGAAGAAGAAGTAGAAGAAGAAAAAGAAGAAGGTGAAAAGAAGAGAGAGAGAGAGAGAGAGAGAGAGTGAGTGAGAAAGAAACAGAGAGAGAGAGAGAGAGAGAAAGAGAAAGAAAGAGAGAGAGAGAGAGAGAGAGAGATGCCCCGCTGTGGTATATGGCAGGGGTTTAGTGTTGTGTGGACTCGAGTCTTTGATCTCGTCTGAGAAAGGGACAGGGGGCTCAAAGTTAAAGTTGATGGGTTTTACATGACCTAATCTTCCCATCTCAAGAGAATGCCGATATTGTGTTTCTTATCGTAGGATTAAGCAGTGGTAGATGGCAAAGTGGTGGGGGTGGGCACAAACAGCCTGTGCCCCCTTTTGATTATCCGTTTGCATAATCTACATGCCCTAAGTATTGAAACACCGACAAAATGCCCACTTAATTTGTATTTTTCCGGAATTGTGCCGCTTTTGGCTATCGAACTTTCGGATCTACCTTTGGAATCGGAATTGAATTTATTGCCAGAATGTTGAAGGAGGGCGGGGAAGGGGGAGGGGGGAATAATCACCCCTCCTCCCTGTTGGATATCACCCCCTCCAAACACGCACACACCAACAAAAAATAATGAAAAGAAGAAGTCAACTATTGACATTTTATAAGTTGCAGAAGTGACAGAACTTTGGATTGCTATTCGTTTGATATCTAACATCTGAAACAAAATTTAATCTGCGAACTTTTTTTGAGCCTTACCAAAACTACTCATGTGCTTCAAATATAAACTGCCTTTACTAACTATAATTTTGTTTTAAAGTTTTAAAAGTAGAACAGAGTAAAAATAGAAAATTGGTGAAGCAATAACACGGTAATATCACACAAGGGATGTTTACAGCAATGTTTCCCGATGTAGGTATCGAACGAAGGAGGAAATATTACACACTTTTTGTGTTCAGTCCAGCTTTCAATGCATTCATCGGCTTTCTTTGTACTCATTCACAAATTTGACCGCAATCTATCTCCCTATGCCCGTCTACTGTTTCACAATTTTACCCGATAATGCGAGCATAGTTCCCATTTATTATAGATTTGGAAGGACAGACACGCGCTGCTTGGAGATGGCTAAATTTAGCTTGAGGTTATATAATACCCTGGGGGTGTTTCACAAAGATTCTAAGTTGAATTTATCTCTAAGTCTGACTTAACATTTATGGAAAGCCATAAGCATCTATGAAAATATTTGTGAAAGTTATTTCAAAAGGAATAAAATGTTGATTCAAATCATTCATATTTTCTACTATCAAGGAGATTTCATGTTCTTGATGTGGAATTTATTTAAAGTCTAAAATACTTGAATATTCGCTTTTGAATATATTTAATTTTAAGGCTACAAATGGCTCTCCATAGTTTTTAAGTCCAACTTAGAGTTAAGTTCAACTTAAAATCTTTGTGAAACACCCCCCCCCCCAGGTCTCTGCCAGAACGTACTTAGTTGTGGCTCCAGGAGGAAGGGGGAGGGGGGGGGGATTTATGGGGGATTTCATATTTCCCACGATCGACAAATTCCCCCTCCAAATTGTGGAGATGTGTAGGTGTATAAGGGAGGTGTACCGTCTGAAATATGACAAACAAAAACATCATCACAACAGGGGATGCGGATGAATACACGTAAACCTTCATTTTCTAGCCTGAAACACTCCTTGAATAAGATTTTCTTTTTTGTTTAATTGATCATTCTTTGCGCACGAAATGACATGGATTGGGAGGCAGAATTCAGGATACATTTTCAATAAAACATTGCATTTTGCCCCGACCCCCAACATAAACAAAATCTCTATGTGGGCATGCCTTGAACCATAATGCATGGCCCTACACAGGAATTTTTCCTTTTGGGGACTGGGGGAAAATTCAATGAATTATTGATAATTCATGGCATTTTCTTTGTTTATTTGTTTTGTGAGGGCGTCGACATACCCTAGCGCCCGCTGCGTACAGTCATGATTCATTGGCTAAGCAATGGCCTCGTTACTGTGAGCCCCCAGGATCAAAACCGTGTCGATGTGCTATATTAGTGCCCCTTTCTGATGCATCCCTTATACTGTCAGTTATGACTTAAGGACGTAGGTCCCCTAGTTGATTAGCATAGTAGCACACACATGCTTTAGCAGTCACGCAAACAAACACTTCTCAATTGTCATTCAATAAAATCTGAGAATGTATACTATTATTTAGATCTATTAGGAATAAATCATTGTCAAAATCATTGGGGTAAAAATCATTATTCCACCTTTATGACCAACAATGTACATTAGAAAAAATATAGTAAGTAACATTTTATACAAAAATTAAGCAATTTTTTCATCAACCTTCAACAATGTATACTGAGTCACTTTAATCTTCCTTGACTCCTTCTCGAATTCAGTCGTGATCACATCAGACCCTTCAAATACTAGAACAAGAATACAATTTCTGATTCATAACTTCTTGAGATCTTAGAATTCAAATGATACCTGAAGTGCAACCAGAAGAACACAATTAAAGTTCAAAATATTTATGCATACATCATTAAAAAACATCATCCATTAGACCTCTTGAATGTTTAATTGCCTATTTTTTTATTTTATAGTAAAGTCATCACGTCTAAAATCATGTAGGCGATTTTTCTTATTTTGAGCTCATTTGATAACTTTTGTTGCTGGACGTATTTTCACCAGCGACAAAAGGAAAGGGGCAATCTAATTAGCAAAAACATGCGCAAAGAGATGAAAACAGCAACAACAACATCATTATCAACAAATCACAATCGTTCTGGCAAAATCGTACCCGCCCTATCATTTTATGCATTTAAAGTAAAAGTAATTCCCACTCAGCAGAGAAAAATAAAGATGCAATAAGCTACCCTCGAAAAGCGTGGGAGTAATATCAGGATTTGTCAACAAGCTTGGAGAAATGCAAAGCAGGAGGAGGGGATGAACTTGGATAAATTTGGGTAAATCGCGTGTAATAGGAAAAGAATCGACGGAGAATTTACATTGGAAATACATTTCAAGAAGGTAAATAAAAATGGTGCGTAGGGAGCCATAACCGGGGAAACTTTTATTCATTTATTCTACGCGCGAAAGTCCCAAATCCAAAGGCTTGTTAAAACTTTTTTTGTATTTTGTAACAACCCTTTCATTTATTTTTTCCCCTTGCGGAAAAGAAGACAATAGTCTCCCATAAGACATGCGCTGTGTGATAACTGGGCGTGTTTATTCCTTACCCTGTCATGAAAATGATTTGATGAATAATGCACCTAAAGCCGCGTTGAGGTATATGAAGCGATAAACAGCCGCGATTTTTAATATTCTTTTTCATTATACAGTGCGTCCCAGAAAAAACGAAACCGAGAACTATCGATGTTTTATCATAACTTAGTCACATTTATAATTAATAAATGACACATAATATTTGGAAAGCTTAGATTCTCCTCTTTCATTTGATGTAACTCATATGATGCATATTTCATGCATGAGTGATTAAAATGAATTTGAAGAGAGGAAACCAAAAAGTCATTTGGCGGGCGGTATCTGAATTTTAAAGAGAAAATCACATTTCTAAAAAGTTGAGTTTCTGCCCTTTCATACGACACCTCAATCATGAACAATGAGATAATTCTCGGTTTCGTTTTTTCTGGGACGCACTGTATATAGGAGTAATACACTTCTTAACGCTGTGTTATAACATAGACCTAAGTGGAAACGTGTAGGACCGTTGTTGCGCCAGTTGCAGTTCATTTATCTTAAAGCAGATATTAGAGAAAGACACAAATATATATATGAACAAGCCTTAATGCGTGGCCCATAAAGTCTGATTCCATTTTATTTTGTGGAACGGAGGCAGCTTCAATCCTTCATTTGTCCTTGGAAGCGGCGGTTGCTTTCAGAAAAAAATCGGAACAAAAAGTAAAAGGCATCCATTATTTCATCAAATTAATTTTATCAAAATGAAAGGCGATAACCACGTCGTCTACACCTCGCACAGGCTGCATAGTCCCTGACCTATAATCAAATATGAGACGAGTCGCACAATATTCCATTTCTGTCTTCTCATACATTTTTAATGATTTTATTTTTCACTCCCTAGAATTCCCTAAAGTGGCCATAACTAACCTCGATCAGATGTTTCAATCTCACAGGAAGATTTTTTGTTTCGCTCTTGTTTTATTTAAACACGCAAGTGAGAGTGATAGACAGTGAGAGCCAGAGCCAGAGAGAGAGAGAAAGAGAGAGAGAGAGAAAGAAAGAGAGAGAGAAAGAGAGAGGGGAGGGGAGGAGGGAGAGAGAAAGGAGTAGAGAGAGAGGGAGAGAGAGAGAGAGGGGGGGAAGGGGAGGAGGAGGGAGAGAGAAAGGAGTAGAGAGAGAAAGGGAGAGAGAGAGAGAGAGTAAGGGAAAGAGAGATAGAGAGAGGGAGAGGGGGGGGGGGGCAGAGAGAAAAAGAAAGATAAAGCCAAAGATAAACAGGAAAGTAGAAAAATAGAGAGGGAGAGAGAGAGAGAGAGAGAGAGAGAGAGAGAGAGAGAGAGAGAATATATGAGAGAAACAGAGAGAGAGAGAGAAACAGAGAGAGAGAGAGAGAGAAAGAGACAGACAGAGGGATAAAGAAATACTAGTGTCTGCGGTTGGCATTCTACTGAGACAAAAAGGAGGCTCTATTAGATAATTGCAAAATGTAATCAAGTTGATTTGAAGCTGCAAAAACCCAACAGCGTTCTCGGCATAAAACACCAAGAAAACTGGCCCATCTGGGGAAAATTTCAGTAGCAATTTCTCACACTTTAAAAAGTTTCTTTTACTTAATCGATTTTCCCCATTACCTACATTCCACAACATTATGAAACTCTGCCTAGGTCGTTATAACAATCATAACAATAATATAAAAGAGATAAAGAAAAGGATAAAAAAAGAAGAAGGAAAAGAAGAAGAAGGAAAATATAAACGAAGGGAGAGAAGAAGTAGTAGAAAAAGAAGAGAAACTGACATTATCCAAACATTTTCAATCAAGAGGTGTCCACTTTGGTTTCCTCACGCAATTCTTTTTATCCAGCGAAAGACCCGTAGGGTTTTTTCCTTCATTTCATGTGAATACACATTAGAGAGTCTTATACAAGAAAAATAATGTTAACTCTAGTAGCTTCTGGAAAAGAATTGCCAGAGACATCAGATG
>JAVYIG010003639.1:0-187984 GCA_035222895.1 Strongylocentrotus droebachiensis
AGAGCTCGTGTACGGGTACGTTAACAGGAAAAGTCCTTCAATTAAAACATATGCTAGAGGTGCTAGCACAGTATTATTATGTTGCATGGTGTTTTCATCTTTATGTGTGTAAACTACTTGTAAACTACATGTAGTATGCTACAGTTTACTAATAAAGAACTTTATCGAGAAACTGCAAAATTATTGGCCATTGTATTATTACACACATAGGTGCATTACTATCCTTGCTGTGTATTAAAAGCTGTGCTATTAGTATTGATTCTCAACATTTCAAACACCACTGTGTAAAACTCAACCAATTTCACTAAAAATCGATACTTTAGTGACAATCAATAAGATCTAAATAGCAGTAATATACATTTTTTAACTTTCAGATGTTAGAAAGAATAATTTAAAAAATCAAATTGTGAGTCCACTGTCGAACTTGCCGATCAGCCGCATCGGCATGATTGTGTGCATCTCTGTGTTATGAGTGTATTGACTATTCATGTATTTAAATGCTGCCTATTAACGCGTAGTGCAGTGCTAAAGGTCAATATGCATTAGCGTTGAATCTCCATATGCTTTGCTGGAGTGTATTATTACAGCTTAAAAAGTGTAATATTTGAAGTCTGAAATCCTTAGACATGGGTCCATTTTTCAGCAAAAGGACCCTTGGATGTGGGTATGGGTTCGGAGGACTCAGCCGCACACCCCCGTCCGACTATAATCTGAGTACCCCCCCCGGGCCTACATCAGGAAAGATGATGTTAGTTTAGATTTCTATATCTAATACAACTGCCATTTTGTCGAGAATCTTGTCGCAGGAAGATTATATATTGTGCGGTGGGCTATAGATGCCCCCCCCCCTGAGAGATGGGGGTCTATTCGCTATTCATAAGGACCGCTATTCATAAGGTCCGCTATTCATAAGGACCGCTATTCATAACGTGTAAATTCCCGTACTTCCGGGTCCGCTATTCATAATGGCAAAAGAGGGTCACTATTCATAATGAAATAAGGTTCGTTAATCATAAGGACCGCTATTCATAACGTGAGATGAGGGTCGCTATTCATAATTCATATTAAGGGTCATTAATCATAAGGACCGCTATTCATAATATGAAATCAGGGTCGCTATTCATAATACGACGAGAGGGTCGCTATTCATAATACGAAATAAGGTTCATTACTTATAAGGGTCGCTATTCATAATACGAAAAGAGGGTCGCTATTCATAATAGGAGAAGAGGGTCGCTATTCATAATAGGAGAAGAGGGTCGCTATTCATAATAGGAAATGAGGGTCGCTATTCATAATAGGAGAAGAGGGTCGCTATTCATAATAGGAAATGAGGGTCGCTATTCATAATAGGAGAAGAGGGTCGCTATTCATAATAGGAGAAGAGGGTCGCTATTCATAATAGGAGAAGAGGGTCGCTATTCATAATAGGAATGAGGGTCGCTATTCATAATAGGAGAAGAGGTCGCTATTCATAATAGGAGAAGAGGGTCGCTATTCATAAAAGGAGAAGAGGGTCGCTATTCATAAAAGGAGAAGAGGGTCGCTATTCATAATAGGAGAAGAGGGTCGCTATTCATAATACGAAATGAGGTTCGCTATTCATAATAGGAGAAGAGGGTCGCTATTCATAATAGGAGAAGAGGGTCGCTATTCATAATAGGAGAAGAGGGTCGCTATTCATAATAGGAAATGAGGGTCGCTATTCATAATAGGAGAAGAGGGTCGCTATTCATAATAGAAGAAGAGGGTCGCTATTCATAATAGGAGAAGAGGGTCGCTATTCATAATAGGAGAAGAGGGTCGCTATTCATAATAGGAGTAAGGGGTAGAAAGATATATAGCGGAAAGAACGTACATATTGGGCTTAGGGATTCCTAGAGTGCATAATGTCAGTATTCAACATTGCAAAGTCTCGCTTGGTCGCTACCCCCCCCCCCCCCCCCCCCCCTCGCCCAATAACACAAAACTATATATGATATGACACTCGGCCCACGCTCCCGGCCGTATATGAATTTTGGATATCTTTTCTCGTTTATCTTGGTGATAAATAACACTTTCACAAAAAACATATAATGCTCAAATTTTTGCTCGCTCGTTTCGCTCACAAGCAGAATTGTGAACTAGAAAATTACCTTTTCGGGCAAGAGGCTTTAGCCCCCCCCCCCCCCCGATGAAAATGTCAAAAAAATGTATATCTTAAAAACGGGGAATGTTGATATCGGACAAGAGACGTGAAGTGAGCTTGCACCCCTTTCCAAAATTGTTCCTGCTTCTAGGTACCCGTATCGTGCTTCTAATATGACCTTGTCAGTATTGGTATGTTGAGTTGAAAAAACGTTCTGCGCATTTTTCAAATTTCCGTCCCCCCCCCCCCCCAAATTGGAAAATTCTGGATCCGCGCCGGGGCGTACTGATGAGGGGGGGGGGGGGGGGGGCTCGGGGGCTCGGTAGATACTGGGCTTAGGTCCAATTGTCAGGTCCAATTCCGCTCAGTAATTTGTAGGTCCATAAGTCCTAATAAAAATTACTTTCTACAAAAACATTATTGTCGTATAAACAATTACTAGTTTCTTAAATAGCAAGCTAAAATGGATAATGGGCCTGCTTGGCGTACTTAATATCTCAGTGGCGTAGCCTGAATAAGCTCAGTCGGGGGCAGGGTGGTGGGGCAAGATTTCCAACAAGGAGGAAAATTTACGATAGGATTACATGTGTGTTATGTTTTACTTTTTTTTCGTCACCACATGAGCGGGGGTTGGCTCTATATAATTATCAAAGATAACAGATAAAATATAATTACTTTAAAAAAGAGACAACTATTCAGGGCTATATATCGCCCCCCTACAGGACCAGGAACGTAGCCGAGGGGGGGGGGGCGTATTATGAATAGCGAACCTCATTTCGTATCATGAATAGCGACCATCTACTCCTATTATGAATAGCGACCCTCATTTCTTTTTTATGAATAGCGACCCTAATTTCGTGTTATGAATAGCGACCCTCATTTCGTATTATGAATAGCAACCCTCTACTCCTATTATGAATAGCGACCCTCATTTCTTATTATGAATAGCGACCCTCAGTTCGTATTATGAATAGCAACCCTCTACTCCTATTATGAATAGCGACCCTCAGTTCGTATTATGAATAGCAACCCTCTACTCCTATTATGAATAGCGACCCTCATTTCTTATTATGAATAGCGACCCTCATTTCGTATTATGAATAGCAACCCTCATTTCATATTATGAATAGCGACCCTTATTTCTTATTATGAATAGCGACCCCCTACTCCTATTATGAATAGCGACCCTCTTCTCCTATTATGAATAGCGACCCCCTGCTCCTATTATGAATAGCGACCCTCATTTCCTATTATGAATAGCGACCCTCATTTCGTATTATGAATAGCGACCCTCTACTCCTATTATGAATAGCGACCCTCTTCTTCTATTATGAATAGCGACCCTCTTCTCCTTTTATGAATAGCGACCCTATTCTCCTATTATGAATAGCGACCCTCTTCTTCTATTATGAATAGCGACCCTCTTCTCCTATTATGAATAGCGACCCTCATTTCTTATTATGAATAGCGACCCTCTACTCCTATTATGAATAGCGACCCTCTTCTTCTATTATGAATAGCGACCCTCTTCTTCTATTATGAATAGCGACCCTCATTTCTTATTATGAATAGCGACCCTCATTTCCTATTATGAATAGCGACCCTCTTCTTCTATTATGAATAGCGACCCTCTTCTTCTTTTATGAATAGCGACCCTCTTTCTGTGTTATGAATACCGACCCTTTTGTAATATTATGAATAGGGACCCTTATGAATAACGACCCCGATTTCCTATTATGAATAGCGACCCTCTTTTAATAGTATGAATACCGACCCTCTTCTTTGATTATGAATAGCGGTCCTTATGAATAATGACCCTTATGAATAATGACCCTTTTCTCCAATTATGAAAAGCGGACCTTATGAATAGCGGTCCTTATGAATAATGGACCTTATGAATAGCGGACCTTATGAATAGCGGTCCTTATGAATAGCGACATTGACGATACTCGGCTATAAAAAGCAATCCACCATTCATTAATTTTGATTACATTTTAATTGTTTCAACAAGACATCACCGTTACAAGTTAAAATCAGTAGTTCCATTCGTATTTTGAGGTACTGATTTGTTTGAGATTTGAAAATGATGTTCTTCGATCTTCCATCTATTTTGTATTCCTTTTTTTTTTTTACAGGGCTGCTATTTCTGCTAAATACCACCCGTAGCAAACATATTTGGCACATAATGCTGATGTAGGGGAAAGTGGGGCATAATGGAACACTTAATTTCAAACTTGCAATATGACGTCATCAACGACACAAAAACAGTAAAAATAACAGTTTCAGATAGATGTTGTATGCACTTTATTATGTCAACGAAAAACCGACAAAAACCACGGTAAAATTGCAGAGAAACTCGAAACGAATTTTACAAATGAAAAATCCAACTTGCCCCAACCCTGAGGCATAATGGCACTCCCCCCCTGGGGCAAAATGGATCTACGGATCCATATTGCCCCATCAGAACTCTATAACGTTCTATATTGAGTAATGTACCTAAAGTAACTTTAAGCATACTTGGTGGGCAGAGCTGCATAATGAAAGCCTATAGTAGTTTCAAACATTTATGGGGCAAAACTGGAAAGGTAATCATAATAAAGCCTGGTTTAAAAGTAGAAAATGTAGACTTGTAAAATGTGCACTACACTCTAAATTTCTTAGACTGTAATTTGGGTCACATTTTCGTTCTGATACAACCACTAGTCACGTAAACCAACTGCTAGGCACATACTTTGAATTCAGCTAACTTATACATCTAAAACTGGCTTGGAAACTAGAACAACTATCGATTGTTTTATGAACCAACTGTACTTTCAGAATGGAACATGAAACATTGGTAAACAGGTCCCCATATAAAAAGGGCGAAAACAAGATATGTTATTTTCAATTGGGGCAAAACGGAACCCTGTTATGTTATTTTCAATTGGGGCAAAACGGAACATTTTGCCCCGTACCTATATGGTCCATTTTGCCCCAATGACATATTTTTAAATAAAAGTTTGCGTAGAAAATCCTTGAAGCATAGTTGGTATGCAAACAGGCGAGTCTAACGTTGATATCTTTATGATTAATATATACAAATATTTGATTAGAATCGATACCAAAATTACCAAATTTTAGCCATATGAACATCCCTTTACCTTAGATCATGAGACTGTAATTTTTTGGATGGGACCTTACTCCGATGTGCCTCGATGTAACCGGATGAAAATTCAGTGCTGAAGTTAGTTTGGCATCTTCTCTTCTTCAAAGAATTTGCACAGAGGGCGACCTTTTTTAACATATGCTAATTTCAAAGTTCCATTTTGCCCCCGGGTACATGCCCCACTTTCCCCCACAGGGGTTCCTGTCACAATTTTAATCTTTATAAATTATCATTAACAGCCGGAAGCATACCAGGATGCGCCACTGAATAAATACATCACTCGTGATTTATTAATTTCCTTTAAAATTTATGAGAGCAGAGAGGAGGAAAACCCCTCTTTTTAAAGGGGGTGTTTTTTTTTTTTTTTTAAAGCTTTTTTGCCTTTATTCAGATCTTCATAATTATACAAAATGATGAATAGGAACACAACTGTTCTCACAGTATAAACATACATGTAGTACATTGTCTCATACATTATAAACACAGACATATTTAAAAAATATTTTCCATAAGTATCCAATCTAATATAGTACACATTCAAACAAGTGTACAGAATGTGCCCCAATTCCTTTAAAAAAAAGGAGAAGGTGACGGTAATACTTGAATACAACATTATAAAAAGGAACAATTTTTACAACATAATATGCAAATTAATTAGTTCAATATAAATTAAGCAATCTGAACAAAGATTTTCTTTTATAAACAAAAAGTATAAGGTGAAGGTGCTGCTTCATAACCCATGACAAAATGTGTTATATTTACATATACTAATACGGTGCATTTTTCATGCTAACTATATAAGGGTCTTGTATCAGTGGAGGTCTGTAACTATACCGTTATTTAAAAAATATATAAATATGAAATATAAAAAAACAAGCAAACACGATAGCAGATAAATGTTCGGATCGATGGGAAAGTGAGTGAGTGAACAGGAAACAGGAATTACAATATATATACAATCAGTTCCCCTGCCTTAAGGGGTAAAATTTTCCCATTTTTGATAATGTATTGGCAGTTTGTCCTTTAATTTTGCTTTTTCATGTTCAACTTTTTTTGAGTTCTCTACAGCCTTACATATTTCTTTACTAGTTGGGAACTTTCCATTTTTACGATTACTGTAAATCATATATTTGACCATAATCAATACATGATTTAACAATATATTATCTTTCATATTTTTTCTGAAACCAAGCAACACATCAATCCATTGCATATTAAGAAACTGAAACATCTTTAAACTGTTTCCCATCTCATTCCATATTCTGGTCCCTTCAGAACATTCAAAGAAGATATGACGATAGGTTTCTACTTCTTTTCTACAAAAGGAACATAAATTTGACCGTATTAAACCAAAAAGATACAATTTATCATTACAAAATATGATGTTATGTAAAAGTTTATACTGAAATTCCCTTAACTTCCCATCTAGAGTGGAAAATCTGGGGATTGAGAAACATGTTGTAGTTTCCGACTTATCTAGATTTAAAGCTATTACCTCTGGATGTTTAAAAGCAAATGCATCTTGTATTATAGCAATAAAAATGTTATAGAGCATTTTGGAAGAGACAGACTCAAAAGAATATACTGTTTTGTTAATGATAAAGTTAATGTTGGAAAGATCAACAGTGTCATTTAGAGTATCATCTCTCCCTCTGCAAATCCTCTTAATCTTCCAGGCAGCTGGCAATTTGGTGTATAGATCATTAAGCAAAAACAGATCGTCTACATTAAGACCTTTCCTTATGAAATAGTCCCCTGATCTCATATCACCTTCTGCGTCGGTCAAATGTTTAACTTGAAAAATGTTCACATGAAATAATTTTGCATTAAAAGGAATTATCCTACCTTCAATAAAAGTATTGTTAAAGATAATTTGATTTTCATTATGTGTTTCTTTTACAATATATTCCTTCTCCTTTAGATAATTCCAGATGTTCAAAAAATCCAAGTATAGATTGGGTGCCTTAATATTGATTGTTTTGGGATTATAATTGCAAAAAAATATTAACTTTCCTCCTACCGTTCTGAATATATATTCGAAAATTTGTTTCCATTTCATGTCATTATTGCCACCAAGCAGTTTCTTAATCCACACTACACGCTGTGCATAGATCATGTACTTGAAATTCAACATTTTCAAACCCCCTTTATCATAATTCAAATATAAAATATTCCTTTTTATCTTATCATGTCCATTCCATATAAAATTGAAACATATCTTTTCAACTTCTTTGAAAACACTTGGTGGTACCGACATTATAGAAGACACATATAGTAATTTAGAGATTGCAAAAACTTTAACCAATTGAATTTTCCCAAAAAGTGTTAAATCCCGTTGCTTCCACCACCCTAACAATCTTTTTATTTTGCTCAGTATTTCCTTATAATTCATTTCTTCTTTAACATTAATATCCAAAGAGAAATATATTCCAAGAACTTTTACCAGAGAAACCATCTTACCCAATGTTATACCGGTCAAATTTTCATTACTGTGACTAGAAGAACCAAGCTTCATAATTTGTGTTTTGTCCCTATTAATTTTTAATCCAGATACGTGAGAGAAGGAATCTAATATTTTTTCTAAGATTTTCATATCTTCTGTGTCTTTCAAAAAAATTGAACAGTCGTCCGCATACATTACTATCTTCGTCTGTATATTGCCTATCAAAATACCTTTTAATTTTTGTTCATTGCGAATAACCACTGCTAATGTTTCTATGATTAACAAGAATAAATATGGACTTAAGGGATCTCCTTGTCTTACTCCCCTGCCTATTTCAAAATAGCCTGTGGAAAAGCCCCCATTCATGACACAACTAACTACATTTTTATACAATACTTCTATCCATCTACAAAAATATGGACCGAAACCATATTTTTTCAGTAAGAAATTCATATATGAGTGTGAGACAGTGTCAAAAGCTTTCTCGAAATCAACTGTTACTAGAAAACCCTGTACCTTGTATACCTGTGTGTAAAATATGACATCGTCAATAATTCTCACCGCTTCTCCTATATTCCTACCAGGCAAAAAACCAACTTGATCTACATGTATCACCTCTTCCAATACATTCTTTATTTTTTCCGCCAACAGTTTAGACAAAAGTTTATAATCCACATTAAGGAGGGTAATTGGTCTGTAATTGCGAATATATAAAGGGTTTTTACCTTCTTTTTTTATTACCGTTATTACACCCTGTTTCTGTGTGGTGGACAATTCACCCTTCTCAAAGGAGGCATTGAAGGAGTCCAAAACAAGGTTCCCTATATCAGGCCAAAAAATGCGATAAAATTCCACTGACAAACCGTCATTCCCAGGCGATTTGTTTAAAGACATTTTATTTAACATTGAAGTACATTCCCCAAATGTAATTTTCTCATCACACGACTTCTTACTAGCTTCACTTATATTTAAGTGAGACATGTTAAAAAAGAGATCATCTGTCCTATCCATCTTTTCATTTTCTGAGTATAGGTTATGATAAAAATGTTTAATTTCTTTTAAAATTTGTTTTGGATCAGATGTTTCTTCATTCCTACCATCTAATTGTAATTTGTCTATAAATGTTTTTTTCTGATTGGATGCCAACAGTTGTTTAAAATAATTTTCATTGATTTCACTTTCTTCAAACCATTTTGCACGCGATCTAACTTTTAATCCGACTACTTTCTGATCATATAACACTTTGAGTTCCTTTCTCTTTGACTTCAAATTTTGTAAGGTATCATTATCTGGAGAAATAATCAATGAAAGTTCAAGCTTCTGAATATCTCCCTGTAATTTGCGTAGGTTTTCCTTCGTTTCTTGTGCCCTACCTTTGGAATATTTTTTTGTTTTTTCATGAACTTTCATTTTAACGAAATCCCACAGGACTCTGGCGTCTGTAATATCTTTCTTCCCCTGATCTACGACAGATTTAATTTCTGCTCTCATATATTGAACATATTCTACATCTAAACACAGACTATTATTGAATTTCCAGTAAGATGGACCTATTTTTTGAAAACCTTTATCACCCAAAGGCAAACCTAGATGGATGGCAGAGTGATCAGGAGCTATGGAGGGTATAATATTACACTCGGCAATTTGTTTCTCCAGTTCGTTTGAAACTATCCAATAGTCTAACCTACTTTGAATTAAAGGGTTATTTTGTCTGTAAGTAAATTGAATCGTATCTAGGTTTCTTTTCCTCCATATATCCAGCATATCAAACCTTCCAAGGAAATCCTCGAATTCTAAATTAAACTTGTGACCTCTAATACTCCCTTTACTTGAAATATCCAATTCAAAATTCCGAATCATATTAAAGTCGCCACCAATTATCATAAGGGATTTGTTTAAATTGAATTTATTTAAGCGAACAATTAAATGATTTAAAAAATCTATTTGTTCCTGCTTTTTTTCTCGAACTGGAAAATAAACATTACAAATAATGTATCTTATGTTTTGTACCTCAATTTCTAAAATAATGTACCTCCCGTCTGAATCACACTCACTTCTCAATACCTTCAACTTCAGTTTTTGTGAAATCAGAATACAAACTCCTCGACTGTGGTTGGTCCCGTGACTAAAAAAACATTCCCCACTCCACTCCCTCTCCCATCGATCCTCAACATCGTTTGTACTAAAAGTTTCCTGAAAAAAAAATTATATCTCCTCTCTGTCTACTCCACTTTACTATAGCGTTCCTTTTGGTAACGTCTCTAAGACCCTTAACATTCAAAGAAACAAAATTCAACAGATCGTTCTTCCTATCCATCATGCATTATTACATTTCCTAATATACGTGTATATACGATCAATACCTCATTTGTCCTTAGATCATTAAATTGAACATTAAATATCGACAAGTGTACCAATGATAGCATTTTTGCACCTTTCACCTTAACATAAAAAGACACAACACTAATACAAAGACAAAACATCACAACACACACACACAAACAAAAACTAACCAAAAACACACAAAGACACGGACGCATCATAGAGCACCGAAAGGAACCGAGGGCCCGCCGCAAGAAGCTAAACCCCCTTTTCCGGACCATTTTAAGTAACTTTTTGTTAACTTGCTGTACTCCATCCCCTTACTCTATAAAGTCCATACCACTAACCTCTTCTAACATATTCTCTCTATATATTTAGGTTCTAAAAAATTAATTTCAATGGGTAGCTTATAAGTATCCAGAAACAAAACAAGTCGTATGGACAATAACAGCTTTCTTGTGAAAAAAGGGAAAAAAAAGAAAAGAAAAAAGAAAAGAAAAAAAAAGAAAAGAAAAAGAGGACGACTGCTAATAAAAGTCTTCTTCTAAAATATGGAGACCTTTACCATAACAATTACTTTTTTTAAATAATTTCACAGTCATACAATTCGCTATAGTACAACTTTTTAAAGTAGTTTACGTAGAAATTGTAAATTAACAATAACACGAATATCAATTAAGAGCGCAATAATATATTCAATGTAAACGGTTTTCAAAAACATTTCATATACTGTACAATTTATGTACTTTTACATGAGGTTAAAATCAATGAGTTTACATCTTGAACTAAATGAACTCATAATGTATATTAATACCAGAGAGTGTTCAAGCATTATTGACATAATCTCTAAAAAGTTCACTTGTGCATTTTTCAAGTGGCATCAGTTCGTACATAGCTATCCCCAAAAGAGAGCGAGAAAAATAAAGAAAGAAGGAAAAAAAAAAACTCCTAGTACAGTTCAGCCCAAACTTCCAACACAATCTTGACGACCTAAATTCATCACCACAGTCCTTATCGGTATCTTGGCAGGCATACCATAATAACTTGAAACGTTGGAAAAGCACAGTGAGTCATTCATTGATTTCCCTTCGTTATTGAACTGTGCGGTATAAAATTATAAATCTCAAAGAGCTCGTTTACAACTCATTTTGGCAAAGGCGGCATCAGTTTATGTCCGTTTATATACGCGTTTCATCCAATCACAGCACGCCATGGCGAATTAAAGTTGCCCTTTTCCCTGCATTCCAACTGCAAACTTGTACCGATCAGCTTGATGCGCGTAGATTTGTTTTCATTTTTCCTCATTTGATACGCTTGTTGCTCCAACATGAATCTCTTTCTTTTGAGAGGTGCAGGTAGGTCCGTTACGAAACGGGTAGCAGGTCTGGCAGCAGCTTGACCTTCAAGGGTCACTGGACGCATTCTTGCTCTTTGTTGATATGCATTCAAAACCGAATCTCTGTCCATCATAGCTAGAAACCGCACAATGATTGGGTCATGCCCAGTTTGACCACGCCCGGCGTTCCGCTCATTCCCCTGCGTTACTATGCGACGTGGCAGTCGATGGGCATTTGCAAAGAAGATTTTCTCAACCTCCTCCTTTGAGAATCCCAATTCTTCAATAACGTTTCTCACCACTTGAACTACCTTCTCATCTTTCTTTTTCTCAACTCCGTATATCAGCAAGTTCATTTTGCGATCATGCAGCTCAAGAGCCATTAACTTTTGTGTCAGATCCATTTCCAAATTCTCATTCTTTTTCTGCATTTTAGGCAGAGCATCATTTTCAACATTGGTAAGCCTGGCTGAGGAATCAGCTACTGCTGCCTGCAAATCAGTCATGTTAGCGCGTATTTCAGCTATTTCCTTGTGGATTGATGTTACATTTGCATTCAGTAAGTCGAGCTTGTCAATAATTTTGTCGGTGATTTTGACAAATTCAGAGTGACTCACCATGTCTGTCGCTGGGGGCGCCATATTGTCTTTCTCCGCAGCACTGGGCTGCGTGTAGTCAGTGGGCTCGCGGGGAGACGTAGACCGAAGAAAGGCTCCTTCCGCGACCGTCTCACCGGGAGGTTCACCCGACGTAGCGCCGGTTAAACTTGAAGCCTTCGTAGTTGCTGAAACAGTTTGGGTTAATCCACCTCTAGTTTTCCTGTCACGTAATAGATATGGTCCCTTGTTCGCCTTACTCCTTTCCTGTCTCTTGCTCATAATAATGTTATAGGATGGAGCACGATATTTATACCTCTGATCCGGAAAAAAGGGGGCAAATTAGCAGACTCTAACTCCGGAACCTCTCGTCCTCTCCATGCGTTCAAGGTGTAGCATGGCAAATACCGATTAACGCCATCTACGACTTCTTTTGGAGAACTGCACGTATAAACGAATGGACTTGATTAACGGTTATCGCGATAGCGTTCGCGAAACAGACCGAAGTTCTCCTCACGCTTTGGTTTTGCGTATGTTGCATGCACGTGAATACTGCCGTCGTGTCGTCCGTAGTCGTTATACCCTATTGACCCCGAGTCAGGCAAAGTCACGTAGTCTCGTCATACTACACCCCTTTAAAGGCTATATTATAGTGGGTTTTCGTGTGCTTACTCAATAGGCCTAACTGTTAATCACAAAAAGTGGCCTACACTTTTTACGGGCGAGGGGTCTCGCGTAATACACTCTGCCCTGAACCTATAAACGGCCATAAGGAATTCGCATAATAATACATTTCCCTCACCCTCGAGCGGGCCCTCGAGATATAAAAGCAAGCTGGAGTATTTTTTGGTCGGACAGCGGACAGCATATTTAAACCTTAGCAGTGTCATAATAATCAAATTATGCAAGGAAACCCGTTTACTTGCTGGACTTCACTGTCAGGCACTTTTGTCAGTATTGAGTGACTGACTTGCTTTTTCTTCTTCTTTGGTAATACATAAAATGAGCTGTAAAGGATTTGTCTACATCAATAACCCACCTCTTGTAATGGCCAAAATTAAACTGATTGAATCTTTGCGCAGCATAAAACGTACGACCATGCTGTACAATGGTCTGAATATCAAGACTATAACTTATTGGCTCTATAGCTCCTAAGTCGATTTGACAACTAATAGTCGTTATTTCCCCACATTTTCAAGCCCCATTTTTTTTAAGGGGAGTTTTAAATTATTATTATATTTCAAATGCCATTGGAATTTAACCTTTTCATTTGTTGGCCTACAAAAGGGACATAGTACCTTTAAACAAACAGAACTTTGTTTTTCCCTGCTCATTTTTCCTGATTGAGGTGTAATTATGAAAGGGCAAAACTGAAATTTCTAGAATTGTGATTTTCCCTTTGAAATTCAGATACCGTCCGCCAAATGACTTTTCGGTTCCCTCTCTCCAAATTGATTTTAATCACTCATGCGTGAAATATGCATCATATGAGTTGCAGTAAATGAAAGAGGATGGTATAAGCTTTACAAATATGTGGCATTTATTAATTATAATTGTGATTAGTTATGATAAAACATCGATAGTATATAACCCTACATCTATATATATAAACCCTAAATGGTACCAACAGGATATCATAAAAACTGGTATATTACCCTAACCCTAATCCTAAATCTAAAGCAATGTAAATATTAATTTAGATATAAAAGTAATATTGTGTGTAAGCTTTCAAGAAGGGCAACCTGTCTATAGTGGCCGAGTTCTGTGTAAGGGGTGTTCTTATTAGAAAGGTTTTGACGGTTAGATAATGTCTATGGAATGGTAGAACTGTTACATAGTGACCGATGTTTTAAATACAATCATATAGTATAGGTTTATATAATTCAATAATAAAAAAGAAAGTGTATATCTGCCCAACCTGATGTATGAAATATGTTATTTTTGTTATGTTGGCTGTTGGTCCTGATGTTAAGACAATAATGGTTATACATGGTACGAACAGATTTCATATTAGGGGAAAGTTGAAATGTCTCTATCGAAACAGATTTTGATTACAATATCAAAAGTCCCCATCGAAGTATAAACAAGCTGTTTTGTGATGCTAGGAGTCCACTGGGCCAGCGCCAGTTGGTGCCAGTTGGCGCCAAAGATTATGTGATTGGCGCGTAGTGACTCGCTGCACTGGCGCCGAATTAATGTCCGCTCGGCATGTGTCGCCAAGTGGAATAAACTGGGTGCCATATGGCGTGCGCCAAATGCCACCCGGCTTGCTCCAAAATGTTGCGCCAGTTTGCGCCAGTTCGCGCCATTACACGGCCATTTGATTCCAAAATTCACCCTGTTGGCGCCATTCGCGCCAATAGACGGCCCCGGCCCCCCCCCCCCCCCCCACTCAGTGTTATTTAGGGTACGCATAATTATGCTCGTTCCGTCTTTTTGAAATCACTGTCAACTGTCAACATTTCCGAACCCCCTATCGCGGGCTTTTCGCGGGCTTTTCCTGCCTTAGAGACCCCCTAAATACGGAAAAATGCTCAATGTACCCCCCTAAATTCGGAATAATTTCTCAGGAGTCCAAAGAGATGAGAGAAAAAAAGAAAAACACCCCCTTTTTAAAGAAATCTCCGGGTGAAAAGTCAAATACACCCCTTTTTCTACAATTCTCGAGCCGGACTTTGTCGCACGAAAAGTACCCCTTTACCGGACATTTTGGTAACACGCATGCGGTCATTTCGACCCCGAAGTGGGGGGGGGGGGGGGGGGGGGGGGTAGACGGCTACTTTGCGCCACTTGGTGATTAGTTTGTGCCAAAGGTCGCCAAATTGGTTTGAACTTGCCGCCGCTTGGCGCTACTTGCCGACTATAATAAATACCGGCCATCGGCTACCTGGTTCAGACCCTCCTCAGCTGCTGTATGAACAACATATCTACTATTTACAATTTTGATATGTCTGAGGCTTTTGATAATGTTGGAGTGATGATGCTGCTCCATCAAAATTTAATGATGATGAGAGATGCTGAGGTGGCCACTGCACATTTGGCGCGCTTTGGCTGGCTATCCGCCTCTGTTGGAATTATTTGGCGCGTAGTGGCGCGATAATCTCATTGGCGCAACTTGGCGCGCGCCATTACATTCCAGTGGATTCCAATAGGCGGCTTGTTTGCGCCAAAGGGCGATATGTTCGCGCCATCTGGTGCCACTTGGCGGACACTTGGCGCCGATTGCTCGATGCAAGTGGCGCGACGAAAATTTCAAACATTTTGAAATTTTCTTGCCGCCACATTCAAATTTGGTACCGTTACGGGCCACCACGAGCCAGTTGGGAGGCAGTTTGAGCCACTAAACGCCACTAGGCACCTTATTGGCGACACTAGGCGCCACAGTAAATTGCATTGGCGCAAACTGGCACCAACTGGCGCTGGCCCAGTGGACTCCTAGCATGACATAGAATAGGCCTAAACAGATTCTAATAACAATAATGACTATGTGGTTTCACTTTTATTCATCAGTTAAATAGAAACATAACAGGAAGTAAAAAATAATATTCTGTTTCAGGATACAGTATGTGCATGGGCCCTATACTTATGTACCCCGATTCGTTTATGTTTAGTCAGTGGTAATAATGCATGCATCCATCACGTGGGATTCCAATTGTATGACGCCGCAGTATCTAGGGGGCATGTTATGAACTAGCTACTTCGAAAACAGAATGCATTCCATTTGACCCAGAAATATCGATGTGACAATGTTCTCAGTCAGCAGTTATGAAGGATGAAGTACAAATCACTCTATTGTCTAGATTTCAATGTCATGTAATTCACCGCAATGACCTACCTATTCGCCTAGTCACTGAATTTGCCGTGGAACTCGCAAAACTACCTATTTAACAAAATGTTTACAGGAAGGCGTTTTTCCTAACGACTGGTAAACATGTATCACCCCTGTACCGCAAGAAATAGAAATCAGTTAAGACTGATATCTCGTACCCCTTTGATTTCTAGGACACTCGAATCATTTGTCGCAAAGTGGGTAGTAGTGGAGGATATACATGCTGATGAGAAACAGTTTGAAAATGTTAAGGGTTGTCCCACTGTACAATATCTCGTATACTTACTTAAATTTGTCCTTGAAGGCTTTGAACCTTGAAAAAAAATGTGCGATTTGAGTGAGATTAAAGCGCCGGATGAACACAAAATATTTTTTTTGCCAATTCATCGGATATGACAAATTTTATTATGGCCATAATAATATGTTGTGTATCTCTCAAACAGTATAGGCCTATGCTTGTTCGTCAAAAGAGTGTAGATATGGATACTTTATAGAGTGGTGAAGTGTGACGTCATCAAAAATCTAATTTGAGAATTTCTCAATTTTGTCTTCATTTCCTGAAAGAGCATAAAAAATAATGTCCAAATGTTGAAAACCAATTGAATATGTTAAGTATTGGCTGAGATATGACCATCTGAATAAATATATGTCCTATAGGACATATATTTATTATTATATAATTATATTATGAATATAATATAATCTTTCTATGGAAATTGTCAATTTCCATATATGGGAACTCAGTGTTATAATTATGCTCTGGCTCCTAATGGTTAAGAGCCAGAGCATATAACACTGAGTTTCTATAGGCAATCTTTTTATTCAGATGGTCATATCTCAGCCAATACTAAACATATTAACTTGGTTTTCGACATTTGGACATTATTTTTGATACTCTTTCGGAAAATGAAGACAACATTAAGAAATTCTCAAAATAGAATTGTATGACGTCACAGCTTCGGTACTCTATTAGCTTCCACGGTAGGGAACGCCAGTATACTGTGGCGAAGCTCAAGCGCTTTTTGTTGCAGACCTTTCAGAATAACTAGTTCCTCAGTTTTTCGTATTTGTTGTATGATTTTGTTTCCATATCAATTTTATCATATAACTAAATAAATTATTCCTCCATGGCCACTCTCTCTCTCTCTCTCTCTCCCTCCCTCTGTCTCTTCTCTCCCTCTCTGTCTCCCTGTCTCTCTGTCTCTCTTTCTATCCCTTTATCTCTCTGTCTCTGTTTCTGTCTCTGTCTCTCTGTCTCTGTCTCTCTCTTCTTCTTCGTCTCCTTCTGCCGTTTTCCATCTTTCACTCTCTCACCCTTATTTTCTTCATCTATCATCCTCATCTTCACATCCTGCCATGCACTGTTCTTATTTGTGTTTGTTTCGTTTTTTGTGTCCGTTATGTTTCTTTGATTCCGTCATCTTTCAAAACTCAGTATTGAATATAGGTTTAAATTATCATTCTGCGAACCTACACCTAACAAGCATTGCTTCCAAGTATAGGTTGGTTTTTCATTTCCTGTAACTAAATAACTTTGCATTACAAGACAACAAAGAAAATGTCAAAGATATTTCAATGCCAATCGTCTGTCACATTAAGTTTATTGTAGTAATCATCTTGTCATTGTTTATATTATGTGGAAAATGTAATAAATTCGCTCTGCATAGAGAGACTACTATACTAGCTAAGGGGGTACGGGGGCAGGGGGCGTGCATTGAACCCAATCAAATGGTGAAGAAAAAACAGAAAAGAGAGAGAGAAAAAAGAACGAAAAAAAGGGTGAAGAGGGCAGTCCACGTAAAGTATAGACCCTCCATGCACGTACGCCTGAAAGCCCCGCTACACTACTTATAACTACGGTACTTGCGCCCTCTATATAGCAAACAATGGCTAATCGGTGCATGTTGGTCCACCGCATCGTGACCCCCTTCTTCTAATGTTAATTGAGAGCTGATTTGATGAGATAACCACCTGTCGGTGACCTTGCAGGGAGGTCCAACCCCCTGGCCAAACTAGTGCAGGCTGGCTTTAAACTCGATATACTCGTTCTCTTATATTACGTCTATCCATCCTTGACTGGTAACCCCACCCGTTCCTCCAGTGGCGGATCCGGGGGGGGGGGGGGGGCCGGGGGCCCAGCCCCCCCCCCCCTTGAGAAAAAAAATCATGTAAAAACACGTGATATTTACCTTTTTTGGGGGAAGGGGGTGCAAGTTTTTAAATTTCCGAGGACCAAAAAAAAAAAAAATGTGCTCACTACCCCCCCCCCCCCCCCCTCCACTGAGCGAATTTTCGGCCGGCACGATTTTCAAATTTTCGGGAGCAAAAATTTGAAAAAAAAGTTGGGCCCCCTCCCCTAAGAAATCCTGGATCTGCGCCTGCCTTCCACCGTGTATCGTCATGACTCATGAGCAAACCATTTTCATGAAATCAATACTTTTGTCATCTTATCACAATAGAAAGAAAGAAACTAGAACATCACACGATGTACTCCATATTAATTCAAACAACCCGAAATCGACAGGTGATTATATTATATTGAGGGTGATGACGAAATACTCTTATGTTGACAAACTTGAACTTAAAGGTAAAGACCAGTATTGGTAACGCCCCAATTTCAAAAAATGAAATGGAAGCTCTCATTACCAATCATGTGAAAGAATATGTTTTGACTAATACATGATGATAACAAATTTGCCGGGAAACCGCCTATTAATTCATATATTTGGTATATTTGTTTCTCTCATGGTCGTGTGAGAGATATAGGGTAGTCCCGTATACATCTTTCTGTGTATAGTGCTTGTAACTTTACGAAGAATAGGCCAAATTTCTTATCATTTTTGATGATTCCAGAACCTTGCAGATGCTAGATGCTAGATGATCAACCTTTTCTGATCGATTCCACAACGTTTCTTTCACAATGCAATCGCATGACCATTACTGGTCTTTACCTTTAAATCAAGAAGCGTGGGATAGAACACTCCTTATTTCTCAAATAGGACCTTGATCTTGTGTGTACATTTCTGGTTGAGGGAAGCAGAAAAATTGAAACATAAAATGTGAACACATAAAACTTTGTTCACTAAATTGAACCAGATTGAGCTGGTATTATTATTGTGAAGCAAAATATCATTTGAAAAACCCCAAGGCAGCCATTGCAAACTCGACTTTTTCTTGTGTTTAAAATCATGTGACATGCCTTACTTTTTGCACACGACCATTATTTTGTAATATGCTTGAGTCCCATGCACTAATACAATTTGCGATAGATTCTGATTTTGTTCTGAATAAATGGCTAAAATGCACTAAAATTCCGGTTGTTAGTATTCTCATCATTATTTAGAACCTACATCAAGAAAGATGATGTTAGTTAAGATTTCTATATTTTAATATAACTGCAATTTCTTTGAAAATCGGGTCGCAGGAATTGAGATCGTATAGAGTGCGATGGGCTTCAGATGTCCCCATTCTCCCCCCCTCCCCACTGAGAGATGACTCGGCTAAAAGCGATCCACCATTCAGTTGATTACATTTAATTGTTTCAACAAGATTATGACCGTTACAAATTCAGTAGTCCCATGAAGCAACGATTTTGAGGTACTGATTTGTTTGAGATTTGAAAATGATGTTCTTCGATAACGTTTACAGTAGAGTGTCCTTTGCATATCCTGTTTTTAGTTTTGTACATGAGTTTGAAAGTCATCTATTTTGATAAATTCTATGATCTGAAGCCATATAAGATAAATTATTCTTCAATTCGAACCAGATAGTTCCCATACTAATGGCCGATAACGAATATATCGACTAACTTTTCGCTAAAATAATGTTGTCTTAAATCGTAATCCGACATTATTTGATCTGGTGACATTGGATGCTTTGGCCTTACATGATTTCAGGTGGGGGATGTACGAGCAAAAGAAGTTCTCTGAAAAATTATACTTCACCCTAAATGCCGCCATGCCCCATCTATTATCCGCATATAAATTATGCCTATAATGTTGACCTCGCGAAGTACTTCCTGTATGCCTTCATTGTGAGTAATGTAATCATAATTTCCTCATTGTCACGTGACTCGCAAAATAGATCACTCCTACCATAAACCTACTAAGAATCATACGCACAGTAAAGTAGACCGTCTACTAGTCGCTGTTGTTTCCATAAGGAAACGCGAATTTCGATAAGTCAAGAAATTAGCATGGAGTGAAATGTTTACTTTCAGTTGAATACATCACGTAACCTCCCATTTCGATACATTATCAATTACCTTGAAGGTAATTGATAATGTATCGAAATGGGAGGTTACGTGATGTATTCAACTGAAAGTAAACATTTCACTCCATGCTAATTTCTTGAAAAAAAAGAATGAATTTCATTCTTTTTTTCCAGTACACTATGTCCTATTACCTGATAGATGCTGAAGAGAATGAAACAGAGAATGATATATAGAGAGAAAGAGAGAGAGAGAGAGAGAAAGAGAGAGAGAGAGAATGGGGTGGGGTATATGAAGGGGCGTGGGGGCTAGCTGGAGCACGGCGTCTATTCTGGAGCTGGGGCACTCGGACGAAGAGGGACATAATATACTGATACATGATTCATGGGAGATTTATCTCCAAAGAAATATAATCTTAAATATCCATGGACCCCCCCCCCCCTCCTAGCTCCCCCTATCCTCCGTCATGCAAATGGTAGGCCTCATTTTATACGACAAGCAAAATCCAACGACGGTGCCAAGCGATGATTCATCAACCCATAACAGTGGCGGCACCAGGTCGAGTCATTTGAGGCGCACATGCATGTCTCAAAATTATTTAACAAGTAAAAGAAAAAAAAAAGAACGTTATCACACCCCCCCCCCCCCCAAGCCAGGTGACATGTATCTATAAAAGTCTCGATCTGACCAGCTCCAACAAAATAGTTATAATAATTTTTTTTCTGAAGGGAAGGGGGGGGGGGGGGGCTCCCTGGCGCCCCCTGTAGTATGTTGCTTATGACTAACAAGCCCGGAACTTTGTGTCACCTACTTTCCAGTTATACAGCTGTTTGTTCCTAGTTAGTTCATTTACTTGGTGGACCCAGTGCGATCTTCAGTAACAAACGCTGTTCTTCTGCTATCCTATATATCTCCACAAAGAAGCTAAAAATCGGTGAGTAAAATCGATAGAAATAGATTGTCCTATATCATTTTCATATATCTATTGAATAGATTTAGCTGGAAATATTGTCAATCAGATTAATTTTGGTATCACGTTTTAATATGAACTATTTTTTTTTGTTCGTTTCCTCGTTTGTTTGTTTGTTGTTTGTTTGTTGTTTGCCTTTATATTTGTGTTGATCAATAACTAGGCCTACTTACTTCGTTTCTTTTCTGTTTGCAAGAAAAACAAATTATCTATGTGTGTTAGGTATATCATTACAAATTTGCTCACAAATTACCTTATAATTATAACCACACTTATGGATGTTGTGATATTGTAGTTATACCGTCGTGTTATCATGTATACCCTGTCTTAATTGCAATGACGACCTTCGTCATTTCCTTGTTTTCGTTCACATTCTTCTTATTAATATTCTTACTTCTTCTTCCTCTTCTTCTTCATGTCGTCCGGAATCCCATTCGTTTTGCGTAGTGCTTGTTATCCCTAGTTAGGTGCTTTCCTCATGTCCTTTTCCTTTCAAATTTCATAGGCATAGTCTCTAACATCTCATCAAGGTCACTACATTCTTCGATTCTCGAAATCACTCATGCGTAAACGTCCAGGCGCCAATTTGACCGTTTCTGGTCCATTTTAAGGCCTTTCTACCTTCCTTCCTATCTCCACTATCCTAGATCCTACAACCTTGTAACAAATTCCTCTATATAGTCTAAGAGATATTCTTTAACCTGCGACGTATAACACGCCCTTCAAAATGCCATCTTCGTACTCAAAATTTAAATCTGAAACCGACTCCGTCAAATATCTCTCAAATTCTTGAAAAATTGACCCCTAAATAATCTAAAACTGCCATAACTTTCTCATATAAATTCCGTTTTGTATGTAAGTCTCACAGTATCTTGATCTCATAATTGCACATAGCCATGCCTAATTTCACGCTCCAATGGCTTTGCACAACATAAATAGCGCCCTCTAAAGTTCTGGGAATTGGCTTTCTCTCTATGGCCGTAATGGCTTGGCAAACCCGTACCCTTTTTTGGATTTAGATACTTGAAGATATGCCCTTTCCAGCCATATACAAAATTAAGTACCCTATCACTGACCTAATTTGAGAAAATTGCCCTCCAAATTCGCCATTTTCAAGAAAATTGAGAAATAACTCCAACTTGCTCTAAACCGGCGATCTTTATACCTACATCAATGAAACTTGGCAGACACATGTATCCATATACGTGACAACTGTCTGCTAAGTTTAGTAAATTGTAATGCCCTCTTCGCCAAGTTATCGCCAAAAATGATGAATTTACTATGCTTTACGTAATAGCGCGTTTGATGCGTGCAGTACGTTTTGCGCAGATAACAATAGTTTCAAACTGACCGCACTGAAGTGCCTTTCGAATAATACCAAGTACTATTATGTTCACGCAGAAAATTGTGAGTAAATCGCATTTGAACAAGGGTCACTATACGAATTCCGCCGAGTTTCCGCCCTATTATAACACGTTTCGGCCATGACGTCATTTTTTAAGACTGTTATTCGGTTGTGTTAGTATGGGCGGCCGTTTTGTGCCAAAGCACGCGTCGCAAGCAACATGTTCATCATGCACCAAGTCCTACTCTCTTAAAAAAAAAAGAGTGAATTTTCAAAATCACGGACGTCACTCCTCTGGAGAGTGAAAATGTAGTGAAAATAGAGTGAACATTCACTCTTTTCTTCTTAGAGAGCACTCTAAAATCAATCGATTTTCACTCCTAAACAAGTGATCACGGACGTCACTCCCAAGAAAGTGAAAATAGAGTGAAAATTCACTCTTTTTTTTAAAGAGAGTATTGGTTTTGCACGCAGTGCTTGCGAGCCCTTTCTAGATCCCTTCCTCTACTCCAATTCCCTTCAAAATTCGTAGGCGTAGTCTCTAGCATTCCTTTAAGGTCACTAAATACTTCGTTCTCCAGAAACCCTCATGCGTGACCGTCCAGGCACCATTCTTTCCGTTTCGGGCCGTTTTGGTGACCTTTCTTTCGCCCTAACTATCTCCACTATCACAGAAGCTACAGACTTCTTACATATTGCTCTGGATAGTCCGAGAGTAGCTCCTTCGTTTGGCACGTAGAAACATGGCGTCATTGCACGCACATCGTTGTGACACGATTGCATTTCTAGTTACTTTTTGTTATGTTTATCGTGTTCATTGTACGTGCATGTCTACTCAAAGAATTTCGTGACGTTAATGTTTTAATTTATGTTATTAGTAGTATGATGGTACATTACCTGTTTTTCTTATAAATAGGAATTAATCTGTAGAAATATGAAAACGTGCAGGGAGATTTCCCAGTCTATTTTTGCACTTTAAAATAGTTCATCAAGTACCTTTAGTATAGCACAATTAAAGAACTATGTAGAAAGAAAATACTATGTCATCTAACTATAGTTTGGTGCTCTTGAATCACTTATGTTAAATGTTGGGTACCTGAGACATATTTGGCTAACAAACCCTTATACACAACAGTATATCATTGTATTTTGATACCGAAATAGAGATTATCTGTGATCTTATACCCCCCCCCAAAAAAAAAAAAGTAATATAGCTGATCCTTTGGGCTCTTTTGAAGCAACTTCAGGGTCCATGAGGTCTTGTGTGGGTCTTACCTACACCATATTCCACTGTATTGTTCATAGTGGGTTTTCTACACCAAAATGACCTTTTTTCCAGCCAAATCATATGTTCTGAAATACATAAAAACATAAAGCATAAAATTTGGGCACTTTAGGCACAGATTATGAAATCCGGTGCTGGCATCGTTTTGGCATTAAATTTTAGACTCCGCATTAAAACTTAGTGAACACATTTCCCTGTTGGAGTTGTCTGTGCACCTAACTGTAGTAGGGTTCGAACTTTGTCTCGCTGCGCCATATTTATTCTCCCTTGATGTAAGACAAGGCGGAAATCACATTTTCCATCTTAAAAGAGGTTTTAATTGTCTTTGTTGTTTCGGCATTGTTGTGTCGATGATTAAATCCCTTAATATTTGGTTCCTAAGAGGACAACAATATATTATAACAAAGATGATTTGTTGATGTTTTGTCAAAAAAACATACTGACATACGTTATACTTGACATAAGAAATGAATTCTTCAGTACGCACACCTTCCAGTATTGGAACAACAAGATGTAATGCGAAGGAAAACAACCGAACATTTCAGAAGGCTGATAGACAAAGCCAGGTCGAAGAAGCATTTTGACCTTCCCTGACTCCTACCGTGAGCGCACAAATATCTTTCTCAAGTGACGATGCTAGACGTATAGTGACCGTGAATTTACCGGCCAACCAGGGGGGGGGGGCGTCCCCCTCCTCTGGCCAAAAAAGAAATAGGTTAACAAAAGATGGTAACGTTAATTTTACCTTTACAAAAAAGAAGAAAAAATAGAGCCCCCCCCCCAAAAAAAAAAAAATAAATAAATATATATATATATATATATTAGTGCTCACTGCCTCCCCCCTGATTATTCGGCCGGTCGGCTGAGTCGTCGTTGAATATTTTTCTCACGAATTCGGCCCCTCCCTCACCACCGGCTGGATCCGCCCCTGCGGCCAACACCTACATCCCGTAATCGATGATGATGATGATAATAATGAATTTGAAGATAGTAAACAAGTCATTTTTTTTATTGGGATGCTTTCTTTTGATATATCTATTATACTTTACTAACATATTCACGACATTTTACGAATGAAATGTGAATCTAACATGTTTAAGTGGTCATTTCGCCAAGAAATTAGGAGTTACAATTACGTCAATGCTAAGGTTTGCCGTAAAATGCAGAAATGAAGACAGGTCTACGCGAAATTTCATTGAGGATGATTGAGTGGTGTTTAAGATGTTGCCAAACTCGTTCTCTATTTTTCCTTAGACATCCCGTCTTTGTTTAGCATAAGTATCACATAAATGTCATCACTCCTGAAGCGCTATTCAAGATTGTCCGCTATAAAAGAAATAACTATTATACAGTGCGTCCCAGAAAAAACGAAACCGAGAATTATCGATGTTTTATCATAACTTTATCACATTTATATTTCGTTGACAATCATCCGTAGACGAAAGACTTCATGCATGGCTGATTCTTAACGAAACGGAGTTAAGTCTGTTATCAATTTTGCATGTTGCTATGGCAGGCACCCAGTGAAAACGAGTTCGTTTGATGAAATTATGGAAATGCAAGCACTACTTTGAACAAACAGAACATTGTCATTCTTTGCTCATTTTTTCTGATTGAGGTGTCATATGAAAGGGCAGAACCTCAACTTTTTAGAAATGTGATTTTCCTTTTGAAGTTCAAATACCGTCCGCCTAATGTCTTTTTGTTTTCCTCTCTTCAAATTCATTTTAATCACTCATGTGTGAAATATGCATCATATGACTTGCATCAAATGAAAGAGGAGGATCTAAGCTTTTCAAATATGTGTCATTTAGTAATTATAAATGTGACTAAGTTATTGTAATAACTTTTGGGAATTCTTTTATAAGAAAATGGGGAACTTAAAGACTGCAGGGTAGATGTTTAGTCTAGCCTAAATTAATGCTCACGCAAGGCCAGGGCCAAGTCATACACACATACAATTACAGTCCCTGAGAGAAAGGAGTTATCGAACAATGATTTTTAAGTAACTGATGTTTATTCACAAGAAACATGGTAGTGATATCCAATATATTTACTTGCCACAACCTAATAACAGTTACACTTAACTCACATGTATACTGGTTCTTGCCCTTTGGCTTTGATGATGCTCCCGAGCAACATCCTCCCAGCTCCTAACTCTAAGTTTTAACAAAATCCGTCTGCCTCAAAACTACCTCGGCCTCATAGCTCCAAACTTTTACACACTCCCAAAAACCTTGCCCAAATTAAAGCTAGTCTCCAATTCAGACCTCCCTTTTAAATCGTTTGAGCGTCTGATTTCTGTAACACTATGATAAAACATCGATAATTCTCGGTTTCGTTTTTTCTGGGACGCACTGTATATGTTGATGATGATGATGATTATGCAAGCACTACTTTGAACAAACAGAACATTGTCATTCTTTGCTCATTTTTTCTGATTGAGGTGTCATATGAAAGGGCAGAACCTCAACTTTTTAGAAATGTGATTTTCCTTTTGAAGTTCAAATACCGTCCGCCTAATGTCTTTTTGTTTTCCTCTCTTCAAATTCATTTTAATCACTCATGCGTGAAATATGCATCATATGACTTGCATCAAAAGAAAGAGGAGGATCTAAGCTTTTCAAATATGTGTCATACTAAGATATGATAAAACATCGATAATTCTCGGTTTCGTTTTTTCTGGGACGCATTTATTATGTTGATGATGATGATGATTATTATCATCATAATTATTATGATGATGATGATGATGATGATTAATATCATTATTATTAATATTATCATGAACATTATTTTTAAATCACCATATTGTTATCATTATTTGTTTTGGAGTATTTTTTATTCATCGGTTATTTTTATGCTCGGGAACTACTTATCTTGTAAATAAACTGAAAAAAATGTAATTCAAAGTCAATTCGTGGTCACGAAACAACGTCATGTAGTAATGCTGGTACATCCTTGGTAATAATGTCCCACACATGTATTAAATATCTTGTTGACACAATGACTATGCAAAAAGCATGTGGTGAATGACTAACAGTAGTGGAAAGGGCGACAATAATAAGGAAATACAAAATGACCTTGCTTTTCTTTCGAAAAAATCCTATATAGCCATCACCTGTAGTGTGACATTGTTTCCTTGAATCCAAGATTGTATTCATGTTTTCATTCGTCTTTATTTGTTTCTCATTTTCTCATTTGAGGAGAAGACTGAAGACGTATACAATTGTTGCAAGCTCAGCACTTGCAAATTTAAGATCCGTTTTTAAATTCTACTTTTTCAATAGTGATTACAAACAGATCCATACAAGTCATGTACACACAGAGAAATAAAAGATGTTCTTGGGGAGTAAAACGAAATCAGGAAAATAGGGCGCCCCCTATTACATCTTTTAGGGAGTAAAACACGGAAATATGCAAGGGTGTATATTTGAGGGATGTAATTTTACACCCTATTTTAGTCAGACGAGCTCTGATTGGTCAGTGTATATGCGCATGCGCTACAGCAATGGCACATCGTGTCAATATAGGTACTGCCAAATGAAGAAAAATTAGCATAATTCACATATTTTAGTCATGTTAGGGGGATTATTACGTTTCATTTGGGCATATTATTTGTGTGAAAGTTATCCGTTCAAGAATAAGGGGTTGCACTGAAGGTTATATTTGATAATTTAATGAAATTAGCAGAAGTGTTGTTTTACTAACTAGGACATAATTGTCTTCTTATACGTGTAAGTAAAGGGAAGACTTTCGATAAGGCAGGATTGTGTATTAAGGTAATTCCATTACATTTGAAACGATACGTCCAGCCATAAGTTAGTTCTTACAGTCTGCACTTGTGTTGAGATCACCCTAATTGTTGTTTATGTGAGCATTAAAGCCTTTCAACATATAACTCGACATTCTGGTCTAATTTCTTTAGAGCAGTGATACGTTGACAAAAGGGTGAGAATCAGTGACTGTTAGGTGATTACGAAGCATGGATGATTGATTGCTCGAGGGATGATCAATTGGTTGATGCTGTGCATAAAAAGGGTGTACACGGGTGTAAATTTGAACCCATTTTTCATGAAAATGGAACCAAAAGGTGTTAAATGAGCACCATATTGGGTGCAATTTCACTCCTTAAAGGGAGTACAATCATAACCTTGGGGGTGCAAATTTACCGCTTCTTATGAAAGAAAAAAAATACTCCCTACATTGGGGAGTAAATTTACACCCGGTGCTTGTGTGAACTTGACACCGGGCCATCTCAATAACGAAAGTGTGATCATCCCGCCTCAAACAGTAAATTTACTCCCTGAGGGGTGTCACTTATGTGACAAGCAGTTACTCCCTATAGGGAGTCAATTTACACCTACTTTTCTCTGTGTGTAGCATGTAAAGAAAAAAAAAGGGATCCACATAGCTTCTTAGGATACATTAAATCCCAAACACCCCTCCCCTTTTGATACTTAACGTGATTATTTTGTACACTTTCAGGCTTTTCTTACATTTTGCACCTTTTCTGATGGAACTGTATCAACCTTTCATTTAGAAATGTAATTTTGGTGAAAATGTCTTCACCACAACATTGCATAAATCTATTGTTTTTTGTTCTTTTTGGGTAACGTACCAGTCCAAGATGTCATACTTTTGGTCTCTCGCATTCCTGGCTGTCGTCCCTCTCGTCATGGCCTATTCATCGGGCGCCCCGGCCGGTGCTTGTGTGAACTTGACACCGGGCCATCGGTATAACGCAAGTGTGCTCATCCCACCTCAAACTGGGCCAAGTCCGTACGCCCTCAGCGTCAGCAAGAACATGTACATTCCTAATGAGGCGTTCACAGGTATAAAAGCTAATGAGAAATTTCGATGAAATATCGAATATTTAGTAGAAAAATAGCACAGTGTTCCTCAGGGACGGATCCAGGGGGCACGTGCCCCCGGCCAAACAAAATATGTTAAAATCAGCCCTAAATTCGCCAAAAATGCACTGAAAAACAAGGACGTGCCCCCCCCCCCCCCCCGCCCCAAAAATTAAATTAAAAAATAAATAAATAAAAAATAATAGAAACAAAAAACAAAAAATATATATAAATGGCTGACCTAAATAGATGACCTTACCCCCCCCCCCCAACGGAGCATTATGTCAAATTTACAAATGTCGTGACCCCCCCCCCCCCCTGGCTAAGTCGTTGCGATTTTTTTGGGGACTAAAACAAAAATATATATATGTTATCTTACCCCCCCCCCCTCGTGTGCCCCCCCCCCCCATGTGCCCCCCCCCACCCCCGAAGAAATTCCTGGATCCGCCCCTGTTCCTTTATATTATTGTAAAACGATGCCAAGTACATTTATATGCAATGGTGCGAGTGTTATAGCATCATCGATTACAAAAACAGAAGAATTTCAATATTCAGCTCCAGAGGCACATGCAGCCAAAAATGAATTTCCATTTTACCCTAAAAAGTTAGAAACTTTTCAAATGCTAAATATAATGTTTATGTTTAAATGGTTGGACGATACAAACAAATGATTATAGTATATGGACATTGCTCAAGTGGTGCAGTTCTAGCACGGTAGGCTACCCCCCCCCCCCTCAGAATGTTGGCTCTTTCGGCAAATGTATTATTGTTGTTGTAGATCCAGAACGAAATGAAGACATTTTTGTTCACCTGTCGAGAATTTTTATGGAAACAAATCGAAGAATTATAAGAATACTAACAGCAAGAATTTAAATGCTTTGAACTCTTTTAGCCAGAATAAAAGCCAAATCGGCGTTAAATCGTTGACTGTCGTTATTTTGGTCTGACGTATTTTTTACGTTTTCCTCTTTCAAGGAAGCTTGGAATCCCTTAAAATTTAGATTTTCTTAATCATATGACTATTCAAACCCTTGGTCACTAAGATTTGACATGTTTAAATGTTCATATTAAAATAATGCTGTTTTGCAAATTCTTCCGAAATCGGATCGTAGTCGGTTCGTAGAGTGTGCGTTTGACCTACAGAGATGTCGGGAAGGTATCGTGGTAAAGTGGTTTATTCACTTGACTCTCAATCCAAGGATTAAGGATTCGAATCCCACAACGGGTCTAACGTCCTTCGGCAAGACTTTGATCTATATTTAGAACACTCTCCATGCAGATGTTAATGGGTACCTGCTAGGTAATTGTCGTACCATCTGCAAGAACAGCTTTGATGCTGATGAGGCTTCTCCTGATGGGTAAACAAAATAATGATTATTACTATAATTAATTATCATATCAATTACGTTCACATATCTGTTCAATTTGGCTATATAAGTCTTGACCGGACTCTGTTTTCCCTAATTCAGTGTCCGTCACCGGTGCATCATTCAGAGGTATTCTCCTGCAGGCTCGGTTGGCGGACGACTCCCTGGTCGGTTCGTTCAGCAACGCACCGACTAACACCAAACTTATAAACTGCACTTCTTCTAAAGACAGCGTAACCCATGAAAACTCCGACCCGAAAAGTGACGGAACATCCTTTACATGGACCGCTCCTAGTGATGTCGGGAACGTCACTTTTACGTGAGTCTATTAAGAAAAAAATTATAATTATTCATTCATTCATTAACTAATTTAGAAAAAAACCTTTTTCTACATATTTATTTTTTGATCGATTGATTGATTGATATATCTATCTATCCATTTATCTATTTATTTACTTAGTCATATAATTATTTATATATTTATTTGTTCCTATGATCATTTACTCATATAGTAATTAGATCAATCGATCATTCATCCATTTGAATATTTCTTTAATTCTTAGATTTTGTATTGATTGATTGATCGATTGATTGATTGATTTATCCATTTATTTATTTATTCAGGTCTTCTGTTTACAATATTGGGTATTGATCTTCAAAGGGGCGTTTTGTCTGTAAGGTTATTTTGTTTTGTTTATGACGCATTCTGATCGGGAATCATGAAACGAAAAGTCTGGGGGAGGAGAGAGGAAGGGGGGGGGGTGCTTTTTAGTGTTGTATTCAGCAGCGATGGGGATCAAGAAGAATTTTCATTAGGGGCAGGTATATGTGAAAAGCGTCTGTAAAAAATGATCATCAAATTTATTCGAGTGGCGAAAGTATTAAGTCAAGATATGTAACAAGCACAACCAGTTATTTTTTAAATATCATGTACAGAATGATCCCTTTTCCCTTTGTTTTCTCTAGGAAACAAGAGGAGTGGGTACATCTGCTCCACTTATTTTGTTATATAGATTTGGACGAATTCACTTTGTTATGTTACATAATATGAAATAAATATAGGATCGGCGAACTCACTTTCATCTATATCACCCCAAAAGCCCAAAACAAAAACAAGATCAAAGAAATCGAGTTAACTCAGACAGATGGAAAGGTAAATACAGGAACATAACTTATCTCCTCGTAAACAACGACAATAAATTGTCATCTCGTTTGGTACGGATCCAGATCCCATTTCTATATTTTATTTTAGTCGATCTTAACTCAATGTTGACCTGGTTTTTGCATGTTATGTCTTTTCCTCCAGTGCGACTGTTCTTCAAGAGAAAGCTGTGTTTTGGGTGAAACTTACTTCTCAAGAGATCTCGGCCACCGTGACAGCGGGTAAATACGATAGCTTGTATAGTCCGATATTCGTATACTTATAAAGATAAATTAAAGTTCTGGTAAATATAGAAAAGATATTCTCATAAAACCCCCAAAAAAACTTACACTGAATGTTCAAGAACACGTTACAAACAATAATTTGGTAGAAAATTTATAGTGGCTGAGTAATGAGCTTAAAAAGAAAAGGAAATCCGGGTACGTGCTTAACGCAGGTCACTATGTGCAGATGTGAGTTGTGGTTTTTATCGAATACGATGCCCAGTAAGTTTTTGTGCATTTGTTTTTGTTTAACTGGTTCAAACAACCAATCTACTGCAGGATAAACAACCCAGAATAAATCATAGCAATTTTCTCTCATAATATGATTCCGAATACCAGAACTCGAGATTAGCTTAAGTTTTGCCACTACTGAAATTATAATAATACAATAATAGTAATAATAATAATAATAAAAATAATAATAATAATAATAATAGTAATGATGATTTTAATTATAATGATAATAATAAAAAACGATTATTATTTTTATTATTGTTATTATCATCGTCATTATTCTTATCATTATCGTTGCTAATGTTGCTGCTGTTGTTGTAGTTGTTTTTTCTTCTTTTAAATCTGTTAATGGAACTTTAAATAGGCACACGACGAATCGTAAAAATAGCCCCGTTCACTTAAATAGGCTCTGAAAAAATAGGAAAAAATAAGCACTTTCAGGATGAAAATGTCATATTCAAATCTATGAATGTCTCACTGCCGACCCCGCCCTTTTCTCTCACCCACCGCTCGCTTTTTGTATGTATGCCCCCTTCTCTCCCACCCTCTTCCTATCTGTCTCATTCTCTCTCTCTCTTCATTTTTCTCCTTGTTTTTCTTCCCTGCAGGAGCACCATGGGTTACCGTCAATTCAGCATTGATCATCACTCTACTCGGTGTGGTCTTTGTCGCTACCAAGCAGTAATTCCAGTCTAAGATTTTGTCCATAGAAACTAATTTACATCCACTTGCGCAGTGTGAGTGATTCTAGATCGTAGAGAGCGATTAATAAAATTGGAATTAAAAAGATTACTGATTAGGGGAGGATGGGGAAAGAGCGGTCGATTCTCCTTCACGCCCCCTCCCGTCTGTCTCTCTATTTCTGGCTATATCAACATCGAATTTCGCTCTAGTTTTAAAAGAATAAAATGCTTCTTCCACCCCGAACAACCAAAATCAACGTTGCTTCATTAAAGTTGCTCAAGCTTGGGTATATAGAGGGCAGCACACTGACGTGCGATACCTATACTATCTTGCGGATTTTTTACGCACGGGAGCGTAATACCCGTTGGCTCAGTGTTATGTAGTGATCGCCAAATTGCCTACCTGTCTGTTCATGCAGAATTCCTATGACTGCATTATGTACGATTATTATGGTATTACGCGCGGTTCTCCGAAACCGCTCTGATGTACACACTGAGTTTCCTTCGGGAGATTATGGCGATGTCCTACTGTGCTGCCCTCTATATACCCACGTTTGATTATCTTTAACATATATTATATTATAGATATAGATAATGCTGATACTATAATGATGAATATAACTTGATGTGCAGGAGATAAATCTAAACAAAGCAAATAGTCCATTATAATATATTATTTTCCGAAGCTGTAACATGCACTTGATTTACTAATAATAGTGTGTTTTTATATGCTAATAATTAAAATTAAATTTCTTAAATCTTGTTGTTAGAGTTTGTTATTTTAATTTGTTTTGTGATTGTGCAAAGCTAAACAATATAGCACCGAACGTCATATTCGCTCATTGTCTAGGCTACTGGTTTCAAACAACCTTGAGAGCCTGTACGTGCATGCTTGAGGCTCACCGCGACAATTTTGTGCTAACAATGGCGTGTTGATCACACCAGCACAAACCACTGAATTCGCCCCAGGGGCGGATCTAGAGGGAGGGGGGGGGGGGGGGGGAAACGTATTTCGACGGTTAACCCCCCCCCCCCCTGGGCGGTCAAGTGCAAGAAGTAAAAAAGTAAAACTGCGCGATTTTTGGATTTTTTTTGGGGGGGGGGGGTCGAACCGGCCCCTCCCTTTACAAAAAGCTAGATCCGCCCCTATGCCCTACTGTAAGCTTGCGAGACCACAGGTTGTACACACACCCCCTCAAGTAAACGAGGATCTCTTTTAAAGCCAAAATACAACCTAAATGAGGGTTTCGCGTGTATTTTCCCCGAATTCACACCCCGGCTAACGGGTATTTTATGAAAGTGTACTCCTAAACAAGTATTGTAAAATTGTAACCCCCTGAGTATTTTGAAGTGCGATAGGGAGAAATATTTAAGTTGCTAACAATGTAAAATAAATCAAATTGGGCTTCTGACGGATAATTCACAATGTTAAAATTTAGTTCAATAGAGAAGCAATAACATCAACCTGTACTCTTTCAAATGGGTTTAATTAATGCACAGACATCATAAGTCCTTTCTTTGAAAAAAAATAAATTACATTTCAAATTCGATCTATTTTATATAAAGTACATGTAGTGTTTACACAAAGTACACGATGTACAGTGAACAATTACTATTCTACTATGCAAAACAAAATATATAGGACCAGTTATAGGCGTAATAGTTGGTAGTTCTGGGTCGGTACCGTTACTACCGTGGGCATCCATCTCGACCTACTGAAGATCTAAAGATCGTTTCAAACCGACTCGCGCTAGATAAGCTACCTATTGCGGCCGTCGTCTACAATTTTGAGCAACACGACCGAATCAAACACGACGAATTGTTACCCACCCCCCCCCCCCCCGGTCTTGCCCTGAGAGCTAGAAAAATACATCTAAACGCGTATACTGGCGCGTACAGCAGGATTTTTCATCATTTTGAAAAAGTACCCTTTTTCTTGAAAATGGCCCAAAATTGACGTTTTTGAACCCCTTAATGCGGCGGCACCGCGCGGACCGCGTCAAATAAAAAAAAAACCCCACCCCTTTACATACGTTTTCTTGGTCACGCGAGCTTACCGTATCTATATTTGACTGAGACCTATACGGGGCCCTGCTCCAGCCCGTTGCTTGAATGGTTTCGCAGTGAACCTCATATACAGGCTCTGTTGTTTGGAACGAGTAACCTGGACAACGAGCGGATATTACGTTAACACTTCAGTACTCTATGGACCATTTTCGTAATATTATCAAATTTAATTAATAAATCGTCGAAAGTGCCTATAGTTACAAATTCTTTCATTCACCGTGTGAAAGGTCACAGACAATGCGTTACTCCTGGGAAAAATCCAGGAGTAAATCAGTCGGCGTACTAAAGTCGGCGTAGCTAACACGAGTATTGTTCAGACGGTCACTATTATTTTACGCCGACCTTTACGTCGACCAAACCAAACTTACGCTGACTAGATCTAAACACGACCTTTACGCTGACCAAAATTGCCATCGTGTGCTAGGGTAGGGGGCAGTTTCCATAAATAAAATAAAAAACAGAAAATGCAATAAATTTTCAATAATTTACTGCATTTTACCCCGGTTCCCAACATAAACAAATCTTTTGTGTGCCCATGCCTTGAGCCATAATGCATGGCCGTCCAGAGGATTTGTTTATGTTGGGGACCGGGGTAAAATGCAATAAATTATTGAAAATTTATTGCATTTTCTGTTTTTTATTTTATTTATGGAAACTGCCCCCTACCCTAGCCCCTGCTGCGTACAGTCATGGTTCAGTGACAAAACAATGGCCTCGTAACTGTGAGGCCCCAGGATCAAAACCGTGTCGATGTGATATATAAGTGCCCTTTGGTGGGGCATTAATCCTCATTACTGTCATTTATGACTTGAGGGCGTAGGTCCACTAGTTAATAAGCATAGTAGCATACACATGCTTTAGCAGTCCCGCAAAACACACATTGGCAAATTATTATTCAATATCATCTGAGAATGTATACTATTATCTAGATCTATTTTTTTTAAATAATTTTTAAAATAATTCCATGAATTGGGATAAAACTAAAATATTCCACCTTTATGAGCGACAGTGTATGATAACCTTTATTTCGGTTACTGTCAAACGTTAAAGGGATAGTGGAGTTCTTGGTTAAGACCGCAAATGCCTTCAAAGTGCATCGTTAGCGCTCCTATTCGTACATATGACATTTCTAGTGCCCTAAAGTTAATTTTATACCCCAAAATGTGTGCATTTAGATTTAATACGATCATACCAATTCAGCTCCACTTAAACAAAATACAGTAACCGTTAATTAGTTAATCAATTAATGATAACGATACTCGGGCCGGCTGGATGTGCTTGTTATACCCAACACGAAAAAGCCAACAAAAATCCAATATTAGCATAGGCTGGAATAAAACGCATAAGGCGCTATCTTGTTTTTTAACGGCTGGTTAAAAATTACCGAATAATTATGTGGGGCACCACAAATATTAGAAATGGTTATATTTATGGATATTTCAGCCGTCTCTGAACCGATTTTGATCAAACAAAGATGATTTTGTCATTTAATTAGTATATTCTTTCAAATTTGTCACTCAGTGTTTCATTATTTCACAACAAATTATTTTGTGAACGCCATCTGCAACAAAACTCAAAAATCCGTTTAATGTCATGTCTAAATCATACTGGCTATAAATCTGTTCCAAGTTTTTTCTAATTCTGGATAGAAAGCCAGAAATGTTATCCTTATCCTACCATAGCCAGACATTGTAAAATCTCTTTTACAAGTTCAGCTTTTTATCGCTCAAATATTCATAATTGTGATTTTATCTATGCCTTTGGTTTAGCATATAGAATGTAAAACCATCTGGTGTTTGTTCATACCTCTCTACATTCCATTCCACTCCACTTAATAACGATTTGTTTTTCTCTCGATCTGTTAGAATTCAATACTTTGTTCGGCTAGTTATGAAGATATATGCCATAAAGTCTCTTTTATATCGTGAATTTTATTTTGTTACAAATTGAATAACACAGAGGCCATGATCAGGTCATCATGGAGTGTACACACGCACAATGGTACGCCCTAACGTATTTGAAACGATGCAAAAAACAGGCGCCACAATATTCAAAAGAGGAATTATAAAAAAGAATTTAACTCTAAGAATACCAGGCAGAATGATGTATTGGATTTACTTGCAGCGTCTGTAAAAAGTGCCTAAATGGTACAGTATGGGTTATCATCACAACATTGTGCTTGAAATCACATCCAATCATGCAAAAAAATCAATTGATCTCCAATAGATTTGAAGGTTGTTTTGAACTCTTTCCAAACAATTAACATATTTTCTTTTCATGATGGGATCATAGATAATATAGTACGTTAACCCTCGTATATATCACGTACTAGGTGTAAGTGTGTTGTTCTGACCAGGTCAAAATTCAAAATCCGTTGCAAAATGCTTATTTACTTCACAACTTAGCAGTGAGCACAAATCTTTCCCAAATGAATGTTTGCAACCGATTTGACTATTGAAGTAGAAGAAGCTGGCTGAGGCAATAGTTTATAATGTGGCAAAATTTGTCCGTGAATTAAAGAACATCATATTTATTTTATGCATACAATTTTTTAATCGAGGCAATGCCATAATTACCTTAGTGTGTGTCATCTCATATGAAATTTAAGTTACCGAATTGAATTATGTTGCTTCTCGGCCGCCAGAAGCTAATTATAATGATATAATACACATGCTAATTCAACTAAAGAATATCTTTCTTTCTTCCAATGTAATATATTTAATCGTGTTTCCCTAACGCCGTAGAAAAATATACAATGGCACCTAAAAGGGAAATTTTTTATTGGTCAGGCTACTCCAGACCCATATGTAAACTAGAAATGCGTTTATGAGTTTTGCTGTAGCTGGGAATCTTCCCACTAGATACAAAGTCCCAAACTTAAAAAAAAAAACCTGTCTAACGAGAGGGGGGCGGGGCGTTTTGATCCCTCCTTGGATATATTGTATACAACTCTTTCCTTGCTTTCTCCATTCGATGCTATACTATGCATCGTGGTAAATATTAATACATATTGATAAAGTTATGTGTACCTCAGTCCAACGAAGCAGGTTAACGGTCTCAGAAAAGCCTTTCAGGCGACCTAGGCTGTAACTGAGAATTATGTCTTACCCAAGGGCACTACAATTCTTTTTAACCGGGACTTCCATAAAGAAAACTTCGTAAAAAATTCCTTTGCTAAGACATGCACTCGCCACGGACTGCAATGCGACGGATAAATACTGTTGACAGGAAATAATTCACCATTACCATCCCCTCCTCCATTTCTAGACACCCTATCTTCGCCATCGTCGTCGTCGTAATTGATTTCACAATTACGATTACCTCCAGTCGGATTTCCTCACCTTTACTGCATTATGATTACATACCTAGTGCCATAATAAGATTTAATATTTGCTTTTTTCATGAGCAATTCAAATTTTAAAGGATAGGAATCAGCGTCCTCTGCCCATGGTTATTATTTTAATTGTTTTGTAGTAAGATACATCAGTAGAGGGCAAATGTATGCTTTTTTTTATACTAGTTGTGTCAACATGGAAAACGTTGAGTGTTTGTTCATCTTTGGGCAAGACATTTTCTCTGCTTGAAAATATTTTCTACGTAATCTCGTGTGAACTGATGTCTCCCTGAAAAGACGATCAGAACTAACATTTCCACCCATTATTTTAGAGTGAAATGAAGGGGGGGGGGCGGCCAAAAAGCACTCGATTTATATTTATAGAAATATTAATGATTGCATTCCACTGTGCTGCTGGGAATTGTCATCTTGATGACATCAATACATGAACTATCTCATCAGTCAAGGAGCTGGGGTGAATGAGGAAGATATTGACGGCAGGACTGCGTTATACATTGCTGCTTTCAGCTAGTAGTCATCTTGATGTCACCAAATATCTCATCAGCCAAGGAGCTAAGGTGAGTATTAAAGGGGTTGTAGCGAGGCAAATACTGGTTAGCGCCATCTACGACTTCTTGTGGACAGCTGCACATAAACAAATGGACTTGATTAACGGTCAGCGCGCTAGGGTTTGCAAAACTGACCGAAGTTCTCATCACGCTTCGGTTTCGCGTATTGCCACTCTGACACTTGCACGAATTTTGGCTCCCGTATTGCCCCGCATTGAGGCGTGACAGTGCGTGACATTTAGTTGCACGAAGACCGCGTATCGTTCGTGCAATGCGTAACAACATGATAAGCATTGTCCCGTCACGTTTACGACATACTTACCTCCTACTTACGCCATTCTTACGTATTGTTCACGCTATTATTCACGCATTGTCACGAGATTTTTTTCTCCATATTTTTCCCTCCACAGGGATTTTATTGAGTTTCATTTGCAACAAATATATATTCAAGGTAATTAACATGTATAACATAAATAAAATTGGCTTCTTAGGATACAAGTATTGTGTAACTGTTGAGTCAACAAAAAATTAACACATTTTCAATCATTCATTTTCTTGTGAATTTATTATTTCTACAATTTGAAGCTGCAATATACTTTTCGTTTTTGAAATAATTTATAATCGAAGCTCTAATATTATCAAAGTCGGGCAGTTGTTTCTTTATTTTGCAAGTATACACCATCTGTCGCACCACATCAGTATACAATTCAATGAATAATTATTTGAACCTCTTAAAGGTATTACAAAGTTTTGGTATGGGGTCATGAATTTGGTTCAAATTAACATATTTGAAGCATATGCGTTCCTACAATATTCATTAAACGTTGTCGCGGTTGAAATCGAGTCTAAAGTTATGAAATTATAAATAATTAACTCTTTATGTTGTATAGCTCCCTCTCAAGGTCAAGATATTAATTTAGTTAATTTAGAAACAATGTTTCTTGACTAAAATCGACCGATTAGCTATTTCCGTTTGGAAATTATATATCACAACTACATATGGGGCCAGTCACCACGAAATGAGTCCAGTGTCGCATTAGGCTCAATCGTAGTAATAGCGATGTATAGTGTGTATGTACTGAAAATTGACCCACCTACCACATTTAAGATTTTTCCAAAAATCGACTTATTAATGTCTTGTAGTTTATGTCCCCAGAGCTTAGGTCACGAAAATATCTCCTTCTAACATTTTTTGGCAAATAATATAGGCTATGTTATCTGAAATTATCACGAAAATGATGCATTTTTAAAGAATAAAGCACGATTTTGTTTATAAAGTCCAATTAGGTTTTTGTTCATATTTCTGGATATAATTTATCAATTTTAATGTGTGACCCCTTAATTTAAAGCTTACTTAATGTAGATTCATATAATACTTAAAAACAGGAATACAAATTTGGACCAACTGGACTCATTTCGTGGTGACAGGCCCCATATTCTGAAATTTTCATGGTCGCAGCTACCATTGTACGGCCATAGGCGCTATTTGAAATATATCAAAATTTACCGGGAGCACCGGTAAATTTTTATATTAAATTTTTTCTCGAAAACAGAAGTGTTTTAGGGGCTAATTTTTTTAGTGCTTATAATACATCCACAGGGGCATCCAAATATATCAAAGTTGTAAAGATTCACTATCCACCCAATTTTCAAAATTTCCCAAAACTTTGTATTACCTTTAAACCAAATAGTTTATCTTGTAATAAAAATGTTAATTTATTTCAGGTTCCAGTATATAACCAATGATTTAACCTATCCCAAATATATTTAAAGACCGTCAATACTACTGGGCCAGAAGCAGGGGCGGATCCAGGGGGATTGGGGGCCGGGGGCCCGGCCCCCCTGGGGAGAAAAAGTGTAAAAACACGTTATTTTTTACCTTTTTGGGGGATGCCCCCCCCTGGCGCTCAAGGGGGGGGGGGGGGTGCAAACTTACAAATTCTCGAGGGCCAACAAAAAAAATGTGCTCACTACCCCCCCCCCCCCCCCCCCCCACTGAGCGACTTTTCGGCCGGCGCGATTTTGAAACCAAAAATTGAGCCCTCTCCCCTAAGAAATCCTGGATCCGCGCCTGGCCAGAAGGGATTAGAACACACAGTGAGGTCACTCATAGGTGGCTATCTCATTAACTCGGGGAGACCAACATGCACCGATTTGAGAAGTTTTCTATATAATGGGAGCAAGTAGCTAAAAGCTACACATGTATAACTGTTTTAATCTTTACAAAATGTACATTCTTTTCTTGGGACTAGATTCATTTTAAACAGTAGATCGTTCTCATATAATATGCGTTGCAAAACCTTAAACCGAAACCATCGTAAGCCCACATCAATGGTACAATTAAATCCAATGGGACAATTATGTTTCCCAACTCTTTTCATTCAGGTCGAAAATACATTTCCTTTTAAGAAAACTTTTACATACTCCTTTCCTTCTCTTTAATAAAGTTGCATAGTTATGTGAACATCCTTTAATACGATTCAAAAAAAATTAAAAATAGTACAATTGTTAAACCATACGCTATTTGCATCGCGTAATCCACGATAAAAAAGAAAAATTATTTGAATATTACACTTTTCTTGGAAATGTTCCAGAGAGCAGGCGCGTAGCCAGAGTCTGATGTTTGGGGGGGGGGGGGGCACATACATGTAATCGATCGAGGTAAAAAAAAGGGGTCTAAACAATTTCAACCGATCTTGGAAATTTTAGGGGGGCACGTACCCCCCCCCCCCCCGTGGCTACGCGCCTGCCAGAGAGAAAGAACAAAAAATCACCATTTGTCTCTAAAATATCATTGACAAAACGAACTCCCTCTACACAATTTTTAACTATATATTAGGATATTGCCTATTTTATTGTAATCATTATTCCGTAAGAGTTGGCAAGAAATGCATGGACAAGAGCGTACTATAAGCCATGAACATTTCTTTCCAAAAAGGTTCTTTCTTTTACCTGCCAGTTCCCGAAAATAATTGTTTCCCTTATACAATTTTAAATCTTGCAGTTCAGGCAAGAAAGATTGCAAAAGACAGAGAATATTGCTATCTATTGAGCCAATTACCAATGTCTTAATCCAGGAAATTTGTAATGATTGGCACGAGATGCTTTCAGCTGTCACTTTTTCTTTTCCTATTTTCCTTTCTTTTCTGTGCCGTCGAATGCGCATGCGTAGACCTTGCGCAAGTAATGTGAAAACCGCGCGGGAAGTATGCGCAGTCGATGCGCAGCCGATGCGCAAATTATGAGCAATTTATTCTATGCCTTGAAATTTGTACTGTCCCTGCTGGTTTAATTCGTTGGAAAACCATTCTCTCTCTCTCTCTCTCTTTCTTTCTTTCTTTGTTTCTACAAATAGTGTGGGGGAGGAGCGATTCACCCCCAGGTTCCTCCACTAGTCAGTCTTGTCATTTGGTTTCGGGTGAGATTTAAGGTTGGGTTAAGTCAAGAATTTGGTTAGTGTCAGAAATTGACAGCGAAGCGATTGACGCCGGAGTGGCCGGACCATGTATGTATATCGAACAATCAATCATCACCACCATGACCAAAACTTTCGTCATTCCGAGTGTTATTGATACCACTCCCGTTATGATTGCCACGATCACCATTTCGATTCATTACCACCGCTGTGTTTCATTGTGTTCCACTACATTTCATTCGACAAGCAAAAGCCAAGTACAGATCCAATCGTTGATTCATCGACCCATAACGGCTAGTGGCGGCGCCAGATTAAGCATTTTGAGGAGCACATGCATGTCTCAAATTTAGTTAACAAGTAAAAGAAAATATATCGTTGTCACATCCACCCCTCCCCAAAGCCAGGTGACATTTCTCAATAAAATTCTCGATCTGACCAGCCCCCCAAAAGTAAATCTAATAATCTTTGTCCTGAAGGGTGGGGGGGGGGGGGGGCATGAAGGGTGGGGGGCATGTTTGACACCCTGGCGCCCCTGTAGTATGTTGCTAATGACTCACAAGCCCGTGGAACTTTGTGTCACCTACTTTCCAGCTCCAACTGTTTGTTCCTGGTTAGCTCATTTACTCGGTGGACCCAGTGCGATCTTCAGTAACAAACGCTGTTCTTTCCTATATCTCCACATAGAAGCTAAAAATCGGTGAGTAATTTCGATAGGAATAGATTTCCCTATATCCATAAGAATACATTTAGATGGAAATAATGTCAATCGGATTCATTTTGGACTCACGTTTATGAACAAGCGTTTTTTCCCTTCTTTTTTCCTTCTTCGTATCTTCATTTTGTTGTTGATTGTTTTTAGATTTGTGTTGATCAGGAATTACTTTTTTTAATTTCTTTTCTGTTTTTACTTTGCAGATGCTACCTCATGACATTGATTTTTTTTTCCTCTGTGTGGATAAGGTATTCAATTAAGAAATTGGGTCACAAAATACCTTATGATTATAATTGCACTTGTGGAAGTTGTGATATTGCACCGTCATGCTATGTATGTACTGATTAGCCACTATTGTGTTCATGGTACGTGCATGTCTATTCAAGGAATTTCGTGACGTTAATGTTCGACTTTAAGCGTAACAAAAAAAAGATGTTGCATTACCCTTTGCGACCGACTAAACAATCTTGAAATCTACGATCGGCTGTTTAATTTTTTTATTTTTTTAACCGTTTTTTAGAAAAAAAAATATGTATTAAAGCTTTCAAAACTGAAAAGTATCAGCCCAAAAAGGGAGGGGAAAAAAAGTATTAAAAAGAAAATTCCCGACCGACCGACACATGTTTCGGCGCTTAAGGGCAATACAATATTTTTTCTCTTTAGGCCTTAAGTTATTAGTAATATTATAGCATATTACCGTTTTTTGCCTTTTAAAGAGGGATTAATCTGTAGAAATCTGAAAGCATGCAGGAGGATTTCCAAATATATTTTTGCGCTTTGTAATAGTTCATCAAATACTTTTAGTATAGCACAATCATACAAGTATGTAGAGATAAAATATATCATCTCACTATAGTTTGATGCTCTTGAATCACTTATGTTTCGGGAAGTATGCGCGGGAAGTATGCGCAGTCGATGCGCAGTCGATGCGCAGCCGATGCGCAAATTATGAGCAATTTATTCGTAAATCCGTCGTGAACTGGTCGTAAACATGCGTGCCATTCGGGCATTGGCACGCACCGGTCAGTATCGACACGGGTAGGATACGTATATGATCGCATAGTTCGCGAAGTGTTCACGAAAGTCGTCCACCAAATTTGTCGTGCCAAAATTTTGAAAATTGTGCCACGAATTTCAAGCCTTGTCCCGCATTAGCCCTCATTCTCTCGCATGTTCCGCGAACGCTTCCCGTTGTGGTAGGAACGTGGCACGAAACAATGCGCAAATTATGCGCAAACTATGCGCGAACCAAAATCGCGCAAGTGTCAGAGTGGCATTATGTTGCACGCACGTGAATACTACGGGCGCGTCGTTCATTATACCCGATTGGCCCCCGAGTCAGGCCACGGCAAAGACACGTAGTTTCGTCATGCTACACCCCCTTTTAAAGGAAATAATAAAGGTAGAAATGCATTGCATGTGGCTTCTCAGAAAAGTTATCTTGATGTCCCGAAATATCTCATCAGCCAAGGAGCTAATGGGAGAAATAGAAGAAACGACGCACACCCCCCCCCACACACACACAAACATACTCTCCTAAGGACAATTTAATAAAAACAAAGGGTTGTCTTGGATGGGGTCCAGGGGCGGAGCCCTCGAACGTTCTCGAGTTTTAGCAATTTAGAACCTTGAGCGGTAGAAAGTCTATTCTATGCCTTGAAATTTGTACTGTCCCTGCTGGTTTAATTCGTTGGAAAACCATTCTCTCTCTCTCTCTCTTTCTTTCTTTCTTTGTTTCTACAAATAGTGGCGGGGGAGGGGCGATTCACCCCCAGGTTCCTCCACTAGTCAGTCTTGTCATTTGGTTTCGGGTGAGATTTAAGGTTAGGTTAAGTCAAGAATTTGGTTAGTGTCAGAAATTGACAGCGAAGCGATTGACGCCGGAGTGGCCGGACCATGTATGTATATCGAACAATCAATCATCACCACCATGACCAAAACTTTCGTCATTCCGAGTGTTATTGATACCACTCCCGTTATGATTGCCACGATCACCATTTCGATTCATTACCACCGCTGTGTTTCATTGTGTTCCACTACATTTCATTCGACAAGCAAAAGCCAAGTACAGATCCAATCGTTGATTCATCGACCCATAACGGCTAGTGGCGGCGCCAGATTAAGCATTTTGAGGAGCACATGCCATGTCTCAAATTTAGTTAACAAGTAAAAGAAAATATATCGTTGTCACATCCACCCCTCCCCAAAGCCAGGTGACATGTCTCTATAAAATTCTCGATCTGACCAGCCCCCCAAAAGTAAATCTAATAATCTTTGTCCTGAAGGGTGGGGGGGGGGGGCATGAAGGGTGGGGGGCATGTTTGACACCCTGGCGCCCCTGTAGTATGTTGCTAATGACTCACAAGCCCGTGGAACTTTGTGTCACCTACTTTCCAGCTCCAACTGTTTGTTCCTGGTTAGCTCATTTACTCGGTGGACCCAGTGCGATCTTCAGTAACAAACGCTGTTCTTTCCTATATCTCCACATAGAAGCTAAAAATCGGTGAGTAATTTCGATAGGAATAGATTTCCCTATATCCATAAGAATATATTTAGATGGAAATAATGTCAATCGGATTCATTTTGGACTCACGTTTATGAACAAGCGTTTTTTCCCTTCTTTTTTCCTTCTTCGTATCTTCATTTTGTTGTTGATTGTTTTTAGATTTGTGTTGATCAGGAATTCCTTTTTTTATTTTCTTTTCTGTTTTTACTTTGCAGATGCTACCTCATGACATTGATTTTGTTTTCCTCTGTGTGGATAAGGTATTCAATTAAGAAATTGGGTCACAAAATACCTTATGATTATAATTGCACTTGTGGAAGTTGTGATATTGCACCGTCATGCTATGTATGTACTGATTAACCACTATTGTGTTCATGGTACGTGCATGTCTATTCAAGGAATTTCGTGACGTTAATGTTCGACTTTAAGCGTAACAAAAAAAAGATGTTGCATTACCCTTTGCGACCGACTAAACAATCTTGAAATCTACGGTCGGCTGTTTAATTTTTTTATTTTTTTAACCGTTTTTTAGGAAAAAAATATGTATTAAAGCTTTCAAAACTGAAAAGTATCAGCCCAAAAAGGGAGGGGAAAAAAAGTATTAAAAAGAAAATTCCCGACCGACCGACACATGTTTCGGCGCTTAAGGGCAATACAATATTTTTTCTTTTTAGGCCTTAAGTTATTAGTAATATTATAGCATATTACCGTTTTTTGCCTTTTAAAGAGGGATTAATCTGTAGAAATCTGAAAGCATGCAGGAGGATTTCCAAATATATTTTTGCGCTTTGTAATAGTTCATCAAATACTTTTAGTATAGCACAATCATACAAGTATGTAGAGATAAAATATATCATCTCACTATAGTTTGATGCTTGAATCACTTATGTTACATTTTGGGCCCTTAAAATCAGATTTTGGTTACCTGAGACAGAGTTGGCTATCAAAGCCTCACATACCCACAATGTACCATTGTATTTCGATACCGAAAAACGATTAACTGTGATCCTATTAACCCCCCCCCCCCAAATAGTTTTAAAGCAGTCCTCTAGAGTTCTTCGAGCCCTTTTGGAGCAACTTCAGGTCTCATGTGGTCTTATGTGGGTCTTCACCTATACCATATTTCACTGTATTGTTCATACTGGGTTTCATCAACTAAAACAACAGTTTTTAAGCCCAAATATTTTTGCTGAAAAGCATAAAAACACTGGTGGGCCCGGTAAACATGACTGATTTGAGCACTCTAGGCAGTGATTATCAAATATCAGTCGATGGCTTCGTTGTTGGCACTAAGTTTACCTCAGAATCCGCATCAATACAAAAATGAACACCATTTCCCTGTTGGAGTCGTGTGTGTACCTAATGCTATGGTCACATTACCCAAAAGTAGCCTGCTCGGCGGCCGAGCGGCGAGTTTTTAACCAATTCTGCCCGTCGGCTGCCCGGCCAGCGAGCGGCGGCCGCCCAGGCACCACTCGTTTTTAGGGCATCGCTCGGTCGCCGCTGAAGTTTTAGCGCGGAGTTAAAATTTGGGCGGCGCCTGCTCATTTTTCGCTCGCCGCCCAAAAAAAGCTCGGTGCCTGGGCGGTCGCCGAGCTTTGGGCACAGACCTTATTGCTGGGCGATGCTTAATTCCAGCAGCGACCGAGCAGGCTACTGATCGGTCGGTCGCTGCTCTGATTTTTGACCATAGCTTTACTGTTATAGGGTTCGTATTTTTTTTTCTTTTCTCTCTGCGTCATATTTATTCTCCTTCGATGTAGGACAAGGCGGGCACCTAATCTTTCCCTTTTGAAGGAGGTTTTAATTTTGGTTGTTGTTTTGAAAATGTTGTGCCCATGGTTTACTTCCTTCATATTCCATAATGAATGGAATGAATGAATGAATTTGTAAATTTGTTCCCAACTTGTGTTCGGAAGATTTAACAGAGAGGGAGATAAAAGTGAATATTCTCATGATTGACGACGATGTATATTCAGGTTTTCTTGTCCATTTTAACACCTTCTCAATCCATTTTATACTTTTTTTCAATCAATTTCGCCCCGAAACTTCCTAATCTTGCACATGTCATAGTCCATTTCGTCTTTGGCCATTGACTTAAAAAACTTTGTCCAACCAATTTCATAATTTCACATCCAATTTCGTCAAAGTAAAATCAATTTCATTATCCTTGGCTGCCATGATCACGTTTATTTATTCATTTATTTCTAATCTTTTGTCAGGGTGGTCAATTCATCAATAAGTAGTGGTCTTCCATGGGACCCTAAATAAACATGAACATATTTACATAAAAAAGCATAACGTTTATACAGAATGGTTAAAATAGAAGTCCATAGTAAATTTATAAAGATATAACACAGCAATATAAATAGAAGTGGCACAAACGAATACTCGTTTGCAAAATAATTTTATATCACTAACCTAGTTCAACCATAATGTCGCAATTATGTGAATAGATCATGTTAAAATTACAGAATATGCACGTAGTGAATGTTTGTCTTAACTATTCACAAATTACAACTTTGTTTAGACAATCTCTTAAATGAATTGACAGAGGAAGCCGTTCTCATTGAATTATCTAGCTTATTCCATTCAAATGTAGAAGAAACATTTGGGCTACACTTATAACAATCAGTGTGAAATCTGGGCACACGTAAACATCCACTGTCTATTTGCCTTGTATGATGCTCATGTATATCCTTAGGATTGATTACGCTTACCTGAAGGTAAGAAGGTGCTAGGTTATGAACCCATTTACATATCATCATAAAGCGACTGAACTCAAAACTGTTTGTCTAGTGTCATCCATTTAAGACTTGTGACCAAATCAGCCGACGGTGTGTCACATGTCTTGTTCAATATTATTCTTGCGGCCCTCTTTTTAATTGTTTGCAGTTTAGTTGTATGGGAATAAAATCTGTTCGAACATACAATAGAGCATTAAACAAATCGTGGCAACACGAGACTGTTATAAAGTAACTTTAAGGATTGTTTAGGCAAAAAAATTAAATTCAATTGCTAATGAGTTGGACCAAAACCTTTGTCCTCGTCTACCCTCAGTTGAGACATATTTGTCATTATGCCTTATTCATTCTATTTCCAACGTTTTATGAATGTTCTTAAGTCATTGTGTCAATTATAGTTTTATCTAGCTTTACGTCCCATGGTCAATTTTTTATTTTTATTTAAAAGCAATCTTAACAATAGTTGTTGATGAATTTTAGCAACAGTTGTTCGCCATGGCTGCTCTTTAATACTTCCTTGAAACGGAGTAGCAATTAACATTTTCGGGACTCATGATAAATGGTTTTACAGTTGATTCCGCTTCGTCGATTCCACTGCTCGCACGATATTGACAAAACGAGATAGAATCGAATAACGAGAATACATCATAATTTTTATTTGTTCATCATCTCTTCAATGATAACAAAATGACCGTAAACAACAATTCTCGGAAAGGTTTCAATTTTTGAAGAGAAGTTTTTGGCTTGCACCCAATGATCCCACTGATTTATTCTGACTTGTTTTCAATTACAAGATCAAGAAAGGCGATCTTAATCTACTGGGAGCAAGCCACTTGGCAACTACATGGCAAATACTCTTGTTAGTACCAGTTTTTAATATCTTTAAACTGAATTTGAACCCCGGACCATGCTATCTCTCTTGCAATACGATTGTGGAAATACATGTGCCCATTCGCCACATAGTAGGTCTTAAAACTTTTAAAAGTTAAAAAAAATGGAAACTAGGGTGATGAAGAAAATACTTGTTGCAATTGAACGAATTGTCCAACAACCGTGAATCCCATCTAATATGTTTGAAGTATAAGGGTGTTGTAACAAAGGAATACACACAAAACGGATCCAGACAATCTTTTATCATGTAAGAATATTATATTCACAATCAGAACATTAGCTCTTGTAGGATCTTATTTCATATACAATGCTAGGACTTAGCCGCAGTGGACCAATATTTGTTTTTTCTTTCAATAGCATTTATTCATAAACTAAAGACTTTCATTTTTAATATCAAAATATCAAACAAAATCAGATAATACATATGGGAGTCTAATCAAAGGTTTACCAGTACAATTCTTGTTAACTTCTAGTCTCTTTCGTAGTTCAGAAGCAAATCAAAAACTGAAACTAGGTTCTCTATTATCAACACCCTTATAATTTCGTAACAAAATCGATTTATAAACTGTCGAGAAAACTATTTCTTCTATTTCGTTACGTTTGCTATTTTTTTAATCAAAAGATCAATGTTAATGACAACATACTTTAAAAAACTTGTTTAATCAACCAGGTAACATATGCCCAAAAGGTTTCATTTGATTAACATGTAACCAAGGCACGTATCATCTTCATTTACCTGACAAGTACTACTTTTTGCATCTTTACTCATTCTCCTATTATATAACAATTAAATTCTCTCAAGTTGTTTTCTTTTACTAGTAATAAATTCTGTTCAGAACATTTCTTCCATTTCGTATTCATCCTTAACAAATATTTCCCAGAAGAAACAACATCGTGTTTTTACCCCTTCCTGCTGTATCAGATGGTTTTAAAAATATCTTGACGTTATATCACTTAAACCCTGTACAGTGTACCTACTTTTAAATTGGGAATAGTCAGCCGTGATACATCTTTCCTTTTATCATTGGATGTTTGGGCGTGCTAAGTTTTAGGTATGGCTTGACGTAATTTTGAATAATCAAATATTGCAGGTCTTTCGCCATTTCTAAATTTCAATAGAGCTATTATTTCTTCCACACTTTTAAATCCTCCATTTACTGTCAAAATGTCCTCCAAACGGATTACTCCACTAAGAAACCATTCTGTATAGTACAATAATGTTTTATTGAAAACAATATATTGATTGCGCCATAAAATATTCTTTTTAACCGGGAGTTTCTTTCCCAATCATCTTTTATCAACCAGAGTCCAAGCACGAATAAATTCAACATAAAACAACGGTATTTTTTTAATGAAACATAGAATTATATTGTGTACTTGAAAATCACAATTTAATATCAAATTTAAACTTCCAAAACGATTAAACCAGTAATGTTCAAATTGTTCCCACATAGAATTCGTGCATTAACCAACCTCCCTAACCACCTTAGCCTAAAACAGAGCACTTTCTTTTCCACATCGACCATTTTTAGCCCACAGTTTGCATAATTTTTAACAACGTCACATCTTCTCACCTTTTCTACTCTTGTGTTCCAAAGGAATTAAAAAACCATTTTATTTAAATTCTTTACAATCATGCCAGACTTTTTACAATCATCACTCTACCAAACAGTGTTAAGTTTCTCTGCATTTTTGTCATCTTATCTTCCCAATTTGCTTTAAGAGCCACTTGTTCATTGATTCAAATAAACAACGCAATATATTTTACCGGACCTTCTGTCCATGTCAAATCATTGTCTGGCAGTTTCCACCTTTTATCTCTCTTACCTATCGATGAATGTGCATTTTTTTCTGTGTTTATTTTAGGACCCGCCACTTTTCCAAATTCTTCTAATTCAATCAAAATTACTTCTAATGACCCGACATCGCCCACAATGAAAGTTGTATCATTAGCATACTGTATTACTTTTAACTCAAAATTTCCACTGATTTCATTAAAACATACACCTTTAATATGGTAATTTTTACGTATCCTGTTAGCAAAAAATTCAGCTGCGATGACAAACAAAAGTGCTGAGAGGGGACAGCCCCGACGTATTCCCCTCTGTTCTTGAAATTGCTCTTTTATCCGGTCATTTAGAATGACTGAACTTACTATTTGTTTGTAAAGTACCGTGACCCAGTTCCGGAATTCATCTCCAAAATTTAACGTTTTGCAAACATTTCATTATGAAAGGTTTATGATTAGAATCAAAAGCTTTGGTAAAATCAACCAACATAATTGCTCCCTCAAGAGTCTTATCATGCATATAAATAATCATATCGTGAACAATTCTCACGTTAAACCCCCCTAAACGTCCTTATATCCTACGTGTATATCCATGATCACACTTGCTAAAATCTTGTGTGTTCTTAAGGCCAGAACTGATGCAATTATTTTGTAGTCACAATTAAGCAGTGTGACCGGCCTCCAATTTTTTAACTCATCGCTGTTTGCTTTTTTTTAAATCAATGTGATAAGCCATTTTCTTTGGGAAGCTGTCAAATTATGTCCTTTCCTAAAAGATTCAGTGAAAGCATTGACTAGAAGTTTTCATATTTCATCCTAGAAAATTTGGTAGAACTCGATAGGTAGGCCGTCCATTTCTGGTGCTTTGTTCCTTTTCATGGAAAAACAGCCTTTTTGCATTCGAATATATTCATTAAACGATTTAAACCCTCAATCCCCTTTTTCATTTTGACTGAGCTCTTTCATTTCTTGTGAGTACACATAATCGTTAACACGGTCTGAGTCAATACAATTACTTATGTACAGATCTTCATAGTATCGTTTGACTTCTCTTAAAACTTGCTGTTGCTGATTAACCACATTTATTTCTCTTTAACTTTCAACTGGGTGATCTTTTTGTTTTCATCATTCTTTTTTTCAAGAGGTAAAAAATAATTTGTATTTTGTCACCATCTTCTATCCATTTGACTCGTGCCTTTCATTTCATTTCATTTCATTTTTCATTTCGTTTATTTCCATTTCCAACAAAATAAATAAAGTACATGGGATTGCATTGTACATAGTAAAACAATGAAACTTAACAATATATTTGTAATTGTTCCAGTGTACAACAGGCATATAAAATAGGTTGGTCATGGAGTGCTGAAAAGCTGGGCTTGTAAATTGCAGCCCCGCATAACTTATAGTTACAAAACATAACTTATTCCAGCCCCCCCCCCACATTAGTTTTTGTATAACCTCTCTAACTATTCTTTCAATATGACGCTTCTATAGATCAATAACTTGCGTATTAAGGCTATTCTTCCCCGTCATTTTCTCTCTCAAAGACTCTTTTCTCGATTTCACCGTTCCACCGCATGATTTAGCATAGAGACTTTAGAGAGATGGAAGTGAATATTCTCACGATCAGCGACATTGTATTATTCTCCTTGTTTGTTCATCGTCTCAATTATCGTCTGCTATTTGAATAGTTTGATGACAATGAACGACACTTTGGTACAGAGGCGTATCCAGCCGGCGGAGGGGAGGGGCGGCCCAATTCGTGAGAAAATATTTAGCGGCGACTCAGCCAACCGGCCAATAAGCGGAGAAGGGGGGGGGGGGGGGTATGGAGCTATTAATATTTGTTTACTCAACCCCCCCCCCCCTCTTAAGCGCCGAAGTAGGAGGCCCGTCTTCTTTTGTTTAAAGGTAAAATTAACGTTACCATCTTTTTCAAAAACTTATTTTGGGGGCAGGGGAGGGAGCCCGGGCCCCCGGGCTCCCCCTGGATCTGCCATTGCTTTGCTTCGAAATATCTTCGTTACATTACATAAGCATTACAACAAAAATCACACACACAAAAGCAAAACCAATATGCAATAGGAATTATCCAATAATTATTTATCAATTATTTATTATGTGTTTTTCTTTGTTCTTTTTCGGTAACTTTTCAAGTCCAAGATGTCATTCTCTTGGTCTCTCGCATTCCTGGCTGTCGTTCCTCTCGTCACGGCCTATCCAACGGGCGCCCCGGCCGAAGCTTGTGTGAATCTGACCCCCAACCATTTTAATCGTACTGACCCAACGGTCCTCATCCCACCTCAAGCTGTGCCAAGTCCGTACGCCCTCAGCGTCAGCAAGAACATGTACACTCCTTCTGAAGAGCTCACAGGTAAAGCAAATGAGAAATGTCTATAAAATTTCGAATATTTAGAAAAATAGCACAATGTTCCTTTATATATAACTGTAAAACAGATTCATTTGCAATGGTGAGAGTGTTATAGCATCATCGATTAAATTTTCAATTTTTTTTTTTTTTTTTTTTTTTTTTGGTGTCAATTGAAATGAATGACAAATTAAATATTCAAAGCCAAAAGTTTGCATCTGAACAGCAATCAACTATGTCGACAATAAATTAAAGGAAACCAAAACCTTCATACTAAGTTACTTTTATTGTAAAGTTTAAAAGATTTGAATAAAATCAGTGAAAATTTGAACAAAATCGAGCAAGGAATAAGAAAGTTAGATGGTTGGTTGGTTCTTCGTTTAGATGGCGCTCTTCAATCTCAAAGATTATTTGCGCCAGTCAATTTCGTGTATAGCTTTGGCGTGGGCTTCGGAAATCAAGCCCACGAGCGACTTTCCTTGGTGAAATGAAATTAATAGTGATATGGTTTTAAAAAAAAAAAAAAAAAAAAAAAAAAAAAAAAAAAAAAAAAAAAAATGCAATATTAAAATTGCATAAAATGCACATAAAAGGCGAGATGGGAGTTAGTTGCAATTGTTCATGGAAAAACCGCAGATACTTCATTTTATATATTATTACAGGATCGACATAAGTTAAGGGGATCCCTGATAGCTTTAAAAGCTATCTAAAACGATTAGTATCGTATATGTAACCCAATAATTCACGAGTAAAAATTGGGTTAGACATCAATAATTGTTTCAGATTGGGGTTGTTCAATTTAATCCTTTCTTTTAAGAGACGTCTATCTTTGTCGTATTTTGTACAATAGAAAATAAAATGTTTAATTGTTTCATCTTCTTGACAAACTTCACAAAGACCAGTATCGTGTTGGTTAATTTGAAAAAGGTAATAATTTAAACTACAGTTACCTACTCTTAGTTGTTGTATCAAGCATTCTTCTCTGCGAGATAGGCCTTGTCTATGTATGGGCTTTGAAACGTCGCTATGCAAAGCATATAAAAATCTACCGTGTTCTGCATTGTCCCATTCTGCTTGCCATAATTTGTTATAATGGATCAAACGAGAGGCTGCCAATTCACTTCTTGTATTTGGTATAACTATGTCTATACACCTTTTCATGGCTCCTTTTTTGGCAGCCCGATCTACGATCTCATTGCCCCTAATATCGCAATGTGACGGAATCCATTCAAAAGCAACACAAACATCCTTAAACTGCAAAATATTAATTATGGATAAAATTTCATTTACAATAGCACATCTAATAAAGTATGAATCGATCATTTGTAAAGCTGACAAAGCGTCGCTAAAAATTACCACCGAAGAGGATTCAATAAATGTATTAATCCACTCTAGTGCCATTAGTATGGCCACTAGTTCTGCTCTCATAATACAGACATGGGATAATCTAAAAAATTTCACCACATTATAATGAGATACATAAAATGCGGCTCCTGTCTTTCCATCCTCGAGTTTAGAACCATCTGTATATATATGTAAAAACCCATTCCATGAATTTCCAATGCTATCTAGAACAATCGATTTTATTTCAAATGGAGGCATTTCCCTTTTTTGCACTTTGCCATGGTGTTCGAAAGACACTTGTGGTCGTGCTAACCGCCATTCTGGGATTTTCGGCAATAAGTTGGTTTGCCCTTCCACCACTACTTCGTCTCTAAAGGATCGCAGTTTAAAAGGTCCTTCTCCTATCTTCCATTCTAAGTTATTTAAATCATAGTCATCACCCAATACTTCTTTTGTTGGGTGGTTTAAAGTACTAGACAGTAAATAAACTCGAAAGTTATCATTTAACAACCTTCTACGATATCTCAGAGGCAGCTCCCCGGTCAAAACTTGTAAAGCCTCTAAGGACACATTGTGTATTGTGCCTGTAATAATTTTTAAGGCTCTGTATTGGATAGAGTCAAGTTTTTTTGTTAAAGATATACAAGCAGAATCATACATTTCACTCCCATAGTCCAAAATGGATAGGATAAGTCCTTTATAAATCATCATCAAAATCTCATACTTACTTCCCCAGGGGGTGCCGGAGACACAACGTAGCAAGTTTATTCTTTTCTTACATTTATCAATGATAGAATCTATATGGACAGACCAAGTTAATTGGGAGTCAAACCTCACACCAAGGAACTTATACTGCTCGCATATAGGCAGATTATGTCCTTTTATTTGTAGAAGAATATCTTTCTTTTGTTTGTTGGTAAAGACTAATACTGCAGATTTGGTAGGGGAGCTCTTTGAAATGACTAGTCACTAGAGGGCGGTATTCAATTTGATGACATCATCTGTGAACAACTCTCCATGCCTTTTGTACATCAAATTTCACAATTTCGTGTATAGCTTTGGCGTGGGCTTCGGAAATCAAGCCCACGAGCGACTTTCCTTGGTGAAATGAAATTAATAGTGATATGGTTTTAAAAAAAAAAAAAAAAAAAAAAAAAAAAAAAAAAAAAAAAAAAAAAATGCAATATTAAAATTGCATAAAATGCACATAAAAGGCGAGATGGGAGTTAGTTGCAATTGTTCATGGAAAAACCGCAGATACTTCATTTTATATATTATTACAGGATCGACATAAGTTAAGGGGATCCCTGATAGCTTTAAAAGCTATCTAAAACGATTAGTATCGTATATGTAACCCAATAATTCACGAGTAAAAATTGGGTTAGACATCAATAATTGTTTCAGATTGGGGTTGTTCAATTTAATCCTTTCTTTTAAGAGACGTCTATCTTTGTCGTATTTTGTACAATAGAAAATAAAATGTTTAATTGTTTCATCTTCTTGACAAACTTCACAAAGACCAGTATCGTGTTGGTTAATTTGAAAAAGGTAATAATTTAAACTACAGTTACCTACTCTTAGTTGTTGTATCAAGCATTCTTCTCTGCGAGATAGGCCTTGTCTATGTATGGGCTTTGAAACGTCGCTATGCAAAGCATATAAAAATCTACCGTGTTCTGCATTGTCCCATTCTGCTTGCCATAATTTGTTATAATGGATCAAACGAGAGGCTGCCAATTCACTTCTTGTATTTGGTATAACTATGTCTATACACCTTTTCATGGCTCCTTTTTTGGCAGCCCGATCTACGATCTCATTGCCCCTAATATCGCAATGTGACGGAATCCATTCAAAAGCAACACAAACATCCTTAAACTGCAAAATATTAATTATGGATAAAATTTCATTTACAATAGCACATCTAATAAAGTATGAATCGATCATTTGTAAAGCTGACAAAGCGTCGCTAAAAATTACCACCGAAGAGGATTCAATAAATGTATTAATCCACTCTAGTGCCATTAGTATGGCCACTAGTTCTGCTCTCATAATACAGACATGGGATAATCTAAAAAATTTCACCACATTATAATGAGATACATAAAATGCGGCTCCTGTCTTTCCATCCTCGAGTTTAGAACCATCTGTATATATATGTAAAAACCCATTCCATGAATTTCCAATGCTATCTAGAACAATCGATTTTATTTCAAATGGAGGCATTTCCCTTTTTTGCACTTTGCCATGGTGTTCGAAAGACACTTGTGGTCGTGCTAACCGCCATTCTGGGATTTTCGGCAATAAGTTGGTTTGCCCTTCCACCACTACTTCGTCTCTAAAGGATCGCAGTTTAAAAGGTCCTTCTCCTATCTTCCATTCTAAGTTATTTAAATCATAGTCATCACCCAATACTTCTTTTGTTGGGTGGTTTAAAGTACTAGACAGTAAATAAACTCGAAAGTTATCATTTAACAACCTTCTACGATATCTCAGAGGCAGCTCCCCGGTCAAAACTTGTAAAGCCTCTAAGGACACATTGTGTATTGTGCCTGTAATAATTTTTAAGGCTCTGTATTGGATAGAGTCAAGTTTTTTTGTTAAAGATATACAAGCAGAATCATACATTTCACTCCCATAGTCCAAAATGGATAGGATAAGTCCTTTATAAATCATCATCAAAATCTCATACTTACTTCCCCAGGGGGTGCCGGAGACACAACGTAGCAAGTTTATTCTTTTCTTACATTTATCAATGATAGAATCTATATGGACAGACCAAGTTAATTGGGAGTCAAACCTCACACCAAGGAACTTATACTGCTCGCATATAGGCAGATTATGTCCTTTTATTTGTAGAAGAATATCTTTCTTTTGTTTGTTGGTAAAGACTAATACTGCAGATTTGGTAGGGGAGCTCTTTGAAATGACTAGTCACTAGAGGGCGGTATTCAATTTGATGACATCATCTGTGAACAACTCTCCATGCCTTTTGTACATCAAATTTCACAATTTTTTTGTTTTCTTCGTATTTATTTGTGTTCTTGATCCGACTTCATAACATGTGAAGTAGAATATCATTTTGCTTTCTATATCTTGCTTTCAGGGGAGTACATTATCTCAATCACAAGAAAGAAGGAAAAACATGAAATTTGATGTACAAAAGGCATGGAGAGTTGTCCACAGATGATGTCATCAAATTTAATACCGCCCTCTAGTGACTAGTCATTTCAAAAAGCTCTTCATTAGAAGATATTCCATGTAGATCCTCTTCGGTGGTAATTTTTAGCGACGCTTTGTCAGCTTTACAAATGATCGATTCATACTTTATTAGATGTGCTATTGTAAATGAAATTTTATCCATAATTAATATTTTGCAGTTTAAGGATGTTTGTGTTGCTTTTGAATGGATTCCGTCACATTGCGATATTAGGGGCAATGAGATCGTAGATCGGGCTGCCAAAAAAGGAGCCATGAAAAGGTGTATAGACATAGTTATACCAAATACAAGAAGTGAATTGGCAGCCTCTCGTTTGATCCATTATAACAAATTATGGCAAGCAGAATGGGACAATGCAGAACACGGTAGATTTTTATATGCTTTGCATAGCGACGTTTCAAAGCCCATACATAGACAAGGCCTATCTCGCAGAGAAGAATGCTTGATACAACAACTAAGAGTAGGTAACTGTAGTTTAAATTATTACCTTTTTCAAATTAACCAACACGATACGGTCTTTGTGAAGTTTGTCAAGAAGATGAAACAATTAAACATTTTATTTTCTATTGTACAAAATACGACAAAGATAGACGTCTCTTAAAAGAAAGGATTAAATTGAACAACCCCAATCTGAAACAATTATTGATGTCTAACCCAATTTTTACTCGTGAATTATTGGGTTACATATACGATACTAATCGTTTTAGATAGCTTTTAAAGCTATCAGGGATCCCCTTAACTTATGTCGATCCTGTAATAATATATAAAATGAAGTATCTGCGGTTTTTCCATGAACAATTGCAACTAACTCCCATCTCGCCTTTTATGTGCATTTTATGCAATTTTAATATTGCAGCTTTTTTTTTTTTTTTTTTTTTTTAAAACCATATCACTATTAATTTCATTTCACCAAGGAAAGTCGCTCGTGGGCTTGATTTCCGAAGCCCACGCCAAAGCTATACACGAAATTGACTGGCGCAAATAATCTTTGAGATTGAAGAGCGCCATCTAAACGAAGAACCAACCAACCATCTTACTTCCTTATTCCTTGCCCGATTTTGTTCAAATTTTCACTGATATTTTTCAAATATCTTAAACTTTACAATAAAAGTAACTTAGTATGGAGGTTTTGGTTTCCTTTAATCGTAATAACGGGAGTTTAGATTTTATCATGTGACTTGCCTGTTTTCCTTAACAAAGAAGGCTTACAAGTTGGGAACATTCCAAATGTATGAAGAGGTTCATCTGATTGGTAGTTATTCCATAAATTGAATTTTAATTGTATCGCAATAACAAAGGTTGTTTTACCTGTGAGGCTTTCGCCTACAGCAACGAGTAGGCGAAAGTCTCACAGGAAAAATCACTTTTTTAATTGTGATACAATGAAAATTCAATTTATTTCAAATGTTAAATATAATGTGCTAAATGGTTGGACGATAAACAAAAAATTATATGTATATGGACATTGCTCAGCTTCCGCAGTTCTGGCACTGTAGGCTACTCAAATGCTTTTGTAAATTCTTCCAAAATCGGATCGTATAGTAGCGTGTGGTACCATTAACGAGAAGTCGTGGAGAGGTCGTGGTAGAGTGGCTCATTCAATTATTGACTCTCAATCCAAGGATTGGAGGTTCGAATCCCACAACGGGTCTCACGTCTTCTAGAAAGACTTTGATCTATAGGCCTATATAACATTCTCTATGCAGGTGTTAATGGGTACCTGCCAATTGGTGAGGGTAATAATAATTGCAGTGCCATCTATAACAACAGCTATGATGCTCGTGGGCCTCCCTTGGGGGAAAAAACAAAAACAAAAAACGGTTATACTTGTTATTATTATCATATGAAATACGTTCACGTATAGGCCTACATCTGTTCAATTGGCTATATAATTATACCGGGCTCTGCTTTTCCTTCAGTGACCGTCACGTCCGTCACTGGCGATTACTTCGAAGGGTTTCTCCTGCAGGCTCGGTTGGCTGACGACACCCTGGTCGGTACGTTCAGCGACCCACCGACTAACACCACACTTCTACAATGCACCGGCCCTGGAGACAGCGTTACCCATACAAACTCCGCCCATAAAGAGGCGGGAACATCCTTCACCTGGACTGCTCCTGGTAGTGATGTCGGGAACGTTATTTTTACGTGAGTTCATTTATTTATTCATCCATTCTTTTATGTATTTATTCCTTTATTTCTGTTGTTTTCAGGACAAAGAGACAATACACCACTTTTTGTACGTTTGTGCTAGATTTATAATACAGTGTACCCTCTTACTTGCGGAATTACATTTAACTAATATCTAGAGCCGGAAAATTAAGTGGAGACTTTAATTTTGGACACACAAACTGCACTCATTATGTTTATTTATTTATTATTTATCTATTTACTTATGTATTCATTCATTCATTCATTATTCATTTATTCATTCATTTATTAAATTTAAAAAAATAAAAACTTTATATTGATTGATTGATTGATTGATTGATACAACTATCCATTTATCTGATATTTATGTATACATATATCTATATATTTATTTATTTATATATTCAGTTATTCGCATATTAATTAAATCATTAATCATTCATTCATTTCATTATTTTACAAAATATTGTTTATTTTCTTTAATTTATTGATATATTGATCCATTGGGGACTCGGAGAGGGAAGAGGAGGGACTGGGCTTTTTAGTGTTGTTTCCAGTAGCAATGGGGATGAAGAAGTATTTTCATAATGGGCAGCTTTTTGTGAAAAGCATCTGTAAACATTGATCAACAAGTTTATTCGAGTGGTGAAAGTATAGAGTGGTGAAGTGTGACGTCATCAAAAAATCTTTTTTTTTTTTTTTCTTCATTTTCCGAAAGAGCATCAAAAAAAATGTCCAAATGTCGAAAACCAATTTAATATGTTAAGTATTGGCTGAGATATGACCATCTGAATAAATATATGTCCTATAGGAACTTAGTGTTATATGCTCTGGCTCCTAATGGTTAGGTATATTATTAGGTAAAATATTTAACAAGCAAAACAAGTTAATTTTTGAAGATCATGTACAATTTGATATTGGTATTTTTTCTTTTTCTCTAGGCCTTCAATCAAGGGGAGTGGGTACAGCTGCTCCACTTATTTTTATAAAGATTTGGACAAAATCACTTTGTGATGTTACATAATATGAAATGAATGCAGAATAGACGAACTCACTTTTATCTATGTAACCCCAAAACAAAAATAAGAGCAAAGAAATCGAGTTAACTCAGACAGATGGAAAAACAAATATAGGGACATAACTTAAACCTATTCGTAAACAACGACAATGAATTGCCATCTCGTTGGGTACGGATTGAGATTTTAATGTATTTCGATTTTAGTAGATTTTAAATAAATGTTGACCTGCTTTTTGCATATTATGTCTTTTCCCTCAGGGCGACCTTTGTTCTAGAGTACGACGAGTTTTGGGTGAAAGTTACTTCTCAAGAGATAGCCTTTACGGGTAAGTACTAGCTTATATTGTCCAAATTTTGTTCAGACTTAAGTTTTGCCATTCTAAAGATTATAATAACTTCATTTACATTGATTTCCTTTCATCTGTATTGATCCATGGTTATACATAGACATTCTTTTTCCATCGGCTTTGTTACAAGGAACGAATCACACTTAGGTTTTGCAATTTTATTATATTACGTCGCACAACTGATTCCCAACCCAGTGGAACGACCCGTATGCATGTAGAAAATGCCAGTTTTAGAACTATCCCGGCCCCCCCACTCAGGTTTCGAAATGACCGCATGCGTGTTGCCAAAATGTCCGGTAAAGGGGTACTTTTCGTGCCACAAAGTCCGGCCCGAGAAATGTAAAAAAAGGGGGTGTATTTGACTTTCACCCGGAGATTTCTTTAAAAAGGGGGTGTTTTTCTCTCATCTCTTTGTAATTAAAAAAGGGGGTTATAAAATATCTTGAAGTTGAACATAGAAAAATTGATGAAATCCCGCGATCAGATTTCAGAAATTCCTGCTAGTTTTGAAAGCTCATTCAGGATTATTTCATTATGAAAATTAAAAACATTGAGTCCCATGCACTCCCGTCCCAGTACGGCGGCAGTACGAACTTCTCAAAATCTGTGTGAGAGAGAGAAAGAGAGAGATAACAACAGAACGTATAGTCTGTACGGCGCATCCGCTAGCTGCACGCTAGCGCTCAGCATGCAAATCGGGCTAGGCTCGGCATCAAGCCGGGGCATCAAGATGGGGTATGAGGCGTGCCAAACTTGTCATGATTGCGACGTCTTTGAGCAGGACCCAGTCTCCTAGTTGTGGATATTGTGGCTGTCTACCTGTGGCTCACAGGGTGGCACATTCAGGTGAGTAGTTTGCCCTATAGCTTGATCGCAATAGTAACACTTTCAAACTCATTTTCCTACACCCATGAAAATGAATATGTGGGACTTGGATCTAGACAGTTTTGTACTGTAGTGTAGGCTACCCTAGTTCACACACAGCTGCATTACTAATACTATCCTGGCTGTGTATTAAAGGGATCGTTTAACAATGTTAAATCTGAGATGCAAGGCCCTACATGTTATCAGTGTCTGTGATATGGTGTAATATAAAAGCCCTAAAAAAAAATTGTGCTTCAAAATTATCAAGAAGAAGAACTTGAAGAAGTGCCAACCAGTAATGACAGCTTATCTGAGATGAGTGGGGGGGGGGGGGGGGGGGGGGTGTCTGCATGTCCTGAGATAGGGGGTACATTGAGCAGTGTTCCGGATTTAGGGGGGTCTCCAAGGCAGGAAAAGCCCGTGAAAAGCCCGCGAAAGGGGGGTTCGGAAATGTTGGCAGTACTCAGATAGGGGGTCTTTTCAAAAAGAGGGTACAAGCATACGCGTACCCTAAATAACACTGAGTGGGGGGGCCGGGAGAACTATACAGTCGATCCCAAGTCTTAAATGCAGATGTGTGACAAATCTGTCCTTCAGTTTAAACTAAATTACTTTAGTCCTGTTCTTTTAGTCTTGGCAGTGCAACACTCAGGAATTGGTAGGTTCCACGCAGTTGATTACGATGTGCAAATTATGTTTTGTTACCACTTCTCACTACACCCGCGCTTCAGTACAACACAGATCAAATAACGCATCCACTCAGCTCAGCCTCAGTCTTAAGGGATAGTTGAGTTCTTGTTTAAGACCGCGAATGCCTGCAAAGTGCATGGTTATTGCTCTTATTCCTATTTATGTCATTGCTAGTGCCTTTTTAGGAGCTAAATTTGCTATGAAGGTAAGTTGAGACCCCAAAATGTATGAAATGTATATTAACGGGACTTGGTTGTTCAGATTTTGCAAAATGTGTGTATGCGGCCCGTTACCCGGGGCAACGGGCATCTTAAAAAAAACTATTGACCGGTAGGCGGGCATGCATGGCTAACCAATCAGATGACTAGATTAATTCAACATACTAAACAGAGGTAGGCCTATATAATTTACTTCATGAAAGAGTAGAGATACAAATATTTGTTGCAAATTTAAGAGGAAAAGCTGATTCATCTAGACTTACATGTAAAAAAAACTCTTGACTGTTATGTGAATAAATGTTTATTTTTCCTAGTTATTGACGAATGCTCTGTGAATGATACATCGCCTAGCCCCTGTGATTATGTAAATGGGGCGTGTGTGAACTCAAGCGGCTCTTACAGCTGTTCATGTAACCCTGGATATGAAGTAAGCAATGATGATGGCAGTACTTGCAATGGTAAGGATGTAATGTCAAATTAGTGTCACCTTTTAGTGACATCTTGCAAAATCTTTTGATCCAGAATGCTCTGAATTACAAGTTAAATTTGATCATATTAAATAACCAAAAGACACTAGAAAATTTAAATCCTCTCCCGTTACAATACAGTACACTGTGCCATTAATAATAACGATTTAATCTAAAATATACAATTAACTTTCTAAATTTGCAATGGAGAGTAAAATTTGTAATCACTATTTTCGTGTACAAAATGGCAATATGTGTTGATTTTTTCGTAGCATTCATTCCCACTTTCATTTAACATTCATTTTTACTTTTTTACTCTATGAAAGAGTAAAGATACAAATAATAGTTGCCAATTTATGAGAAAAGCTGATTGATCTACACTACACCTATTATTTATCGTATTAGGAAACATGAATCTATGTCTCTTACTTTAAGTGACTTACACTGGCTACCCTTTCACTCTCGCATTTTATTCAAAATATTGTTGTTAGCTGATGAATGTTTTTATGATTTTGCGCCTCCTTATTTGATAGAGCTGTTAACATTGTACACACCTTCTAGAAATCTTCGTTCTTATAAAAAAAAATTGTTTGTAATTCCACCAGTGATGACTAGGTCATCATATGGTGAACGCAGCTTCGCTCACACTGCCTCAACTTTATGGAACAATCTCCCGGAACATCTAAAAAACATTGACTCCATTGTTAAGTTTAAGATTGCTTTAAAGACGCACTTATTCAACATTTAATTCATCCATTTTGTCTGTTACCCAGTACATCTTGTCTTTGTATTCTGTTGTGTTTTTCTCTAGAGCGCATAGGGACATGTTTCATTACTATGTGTTATGCGCTATACAAGGACGGTTAATTATTATTATCATAGAAAACTCTTGACTGCTATGGGTACAAAAATGTTTACTTTTCCTAGATATTGACGAATGCTCTGTGAATGATCCAGCGCCCTGTGATACTAAAAATGGGGCGTGTGCGAACTCAGGCGGCTCTTACAGCTGTTCGTGTAACGCTGGATATACACTAAGCACTGATGATAGCTCCAAATGCAATGGTAAGGATGTCATGTCAAATTAGTGTCACCTTTTAGTGACACCTTAAGGGGGGCCAATCTAGAAAAAAATTCTCAATTTTAGTTTTTAGTGTTTAAGTGATACTTGATATATGCTCTTCAACATTCAATTGCAGTTTTCATGATATTTTTAGTATTTGAGTGTATTTTGGGGCAAAGGAAATATCAGGTAAGCCAATAATCAGACCGGAAGTGCATAGTTTTGGTCAATTTTTATTTTTAAAGTAGTCAAAATTGAGCACTTTTTATTGTTGCCATGGACCTCTGGATGTAACTGACTAGGTACCGGGTTGTCCGTCCCTTCGTCCTTACGTCCCGTTCTCGTGGTCACGTTAGCTCAAGAACCAATTTATGGATCCCCTCCAAATTTTGGGCATGTATGTATTTTGCAGAGCCGATGAACTGATTAGATTTCAAGGTCATGAGGTCAAATGTCAAAGGTCATGGGGCTCATTATCTATGCAAAAATAGTTTGTGAACGCACTATCATTCCGATGGAAGGATTACTATCAAACTCAGGACACGTATGTATCTTGCAGAGTAAAATGAACTGATTAGATTTTAGGGTCATGAGATTTGTTCGCCCCTGTGTATTTTTTTTCAGTTAGCCTTACACATCTCAAGAACCTATTGACGGATTATATTGCCATCAAACTTGTGCACACAAATATATGTATCTTGATTAGCCAATAGCCTGTTTGATTTTTGAGTCATGAGGTCAAAAATCAAAGTGTCATAGGCTACATATATAATAAAAAATAGCTTTTAATCACGATATTCTGAGAATCTGTTAATAGATTACAATCAAACTTGAATTTAAGAAATTGCTCCTGTTTTGGTTTGTAAAATCACTCTAAGGCGGCATCATTTTCGACTGCGCGCAGTCCAAGATCCATATACTTTATTCCCTTTTTTTGCACTGTTCATCGTAAATGAACAGATATGTATGACTAAAATGTAAAAAAAAGATAGCAAAAGATAGCAAATATTATATGTTCACTGTATGAAGGCGGCAAGAAGCTGTCGAGGGTGGGACTTCGTTATGAGTCTATAGCAAACGGGCCATTTATTAAAAATCATCCTTTTTCAGCAAAAAAGAAGAAGATTTGAATTGAACACAATTAAACCAAAGGCTGATGTATTTATCTCATTGTTTGTCATCCTTGTAGGAGCAGCATGGGTTACCTTCAATTCAGCATTGATCATCAGTCTACTCGGTGTGGTCTTTGTCGCTACCAAGCAATAATTCCGGTCCAATGTTTTCCCGTAGAAGCTCCATGTACTTGGCATCCAGTTGCGTAGCGTGGGTGCTACTACATCGTAGCGATCGATTGATAAACTTCGGATTATCAAGGTTTTATTACTGATTGTAATGGTAATGGTAATGGTAATTGTAATGGTAATGGTAATGGTAATGGTAATTGTAATGGTAATGGTAATTGTAATGGTAATGGTAATGGTAATGGTAATGGTAATGTTCTTATTGAAAATTCATTTGCAGCCAGATGGCTGAATTGCAGAATTGTGTACATTGCGTAAAAACATGAATAATTATACAAACATAATTAAGATGAGGATGGAGGAGGGGGTCGATTCACCTTTTGTTAACGTCCCCCTCTCTGTCTGTATGTCGGTCTCTCTCCCATTTATTTCCTTTTATTCGTCATTCGATTGTTTGTGTTTGTGTGTGGGCGGGAGAATGCACGTGATCTTTTAGCTACGTCATGTCTGCCTATATATAAAGACATCGAATTGCGCTCTATTCTTAAAAGAGTGAACTGTTAGTTCTTCCACGAATAATTAAATTCTCCGTTGCTTTACCAATATGTATTCTTTACATAATCCACATTCTATTGGGATAAATATTGATTTTGTGTGTGTAATGTTTTGCATTTCAGGAGATAAATCTTAACAAAGCTAATAGTTTATTATAATATGAAAAATAGGTAATCGCTACGAAAGAATTTTTTTCTCGAAGCTGTTCCATGTACTTGTTTTGCTAATACAGTACTACATTCTTATATGTTGTTGACTCTAAATTAAATTGCCTAGCCCATATTACTTTGTTAGAGTTTGTTTCTTTAATTTATTGTGTGATTGTGCAAAGTTAAACGATGTGCTATAGCTGTGTAACGATGCCTGCGAAATCTTTAATCATACATTTGCAAGTTTAAAAGTTGGAGAGGGATAACTACAATATTTTGGCAAAAATCGACCCATACTATTATTACTATGGTTATGGGGTGATGTGTCACATTTTCGGAGAATACATGCCTATTTATAATTATTTTATCATTTCATTTAATTTATTGTTCAGTTCTGAATACAAAAAAAAAAAAATCAGTATACATTAGGAAATACATAGATGAACTCATTTTAAACAGAACTGGCCCGGGCTCCAAGATGAGCAAAGCTTGATGCCTTGTGAGCCCTTACAATTAAAGGTGAATTGGGAAGAAAGTGATGAAAATATGCATGTTTGCTATCGTTGGAATGCTGATGACATAAGGAATACAATATATTTATTTTTAAAAAATTGCATGTGTTGTTAAATTATTATTAGACTTAGAAAGATCAATAGTGTAAGCAGAGGAACCCGGAAGCGGTGATATTCTCGTTCGTGACGTAGTGTATGTGACGTATCTCCGTGGACTGTTCCTAAACCCGGAAGTATTTCAATGTAAATACGTACACAAACATGGGTCATTTGTTTAGTAGATTTTGCAATTTTTGTGATATTTAATGAAGTGTTTTATCGAATATACAATAAAGTAATAAACATTCTTTCAATTATATAAGCATTGGTTACTTCCCGATGTTTGGTTTCCTTGAAATATTGACGTTTGGTATAGTAAAATTGATCGTCTTGCAGATCCTGACACACCGGCTTCGCCTATGTTTTGTTTTGATAATTAGCGTAACTTTAGGCTCGTGGCACGGGGAAAACTCGCGATAGCTCAGCTCAGCCATTCGTAGTGCAGTGTTCACTGTGTTTCGGTGTATTGCAGCGTGACATTTTTGGGAGATAATAGTTGTTTTTCTCGGGTTATAATTAGCTGAAACGTCTGCCAATCAAACAAATTAAGCAAGGAGACCGCGATCAGAATGCAGGTGAGCTAAAACAGTTGTATTCCTCGGCTTGTAATTACTTCGTGTCTAGTTGAAATGTCTGCTGATCGAGAAAAAAACTCAGCAAAGAGACGGCGCGGTAGTGCGGTACTTTCTCTTCGCCATGCATGTTGAATCGACGAAGAATCGTTGGGGTAGGACGAAGAATCACCCCATTTTCCCCATCGAAGACTTCTTCAAATTATAATTTCAAGTGGCCATCCAGATGCTCAGAGAAGTCGAGCAACCTAGTAAGCCAAAATTGTAATTACTCCCTTTGCATATTTTGAGATAATGTCGCCCAACCCGCTGTTTGAATGTTTCCCTATGCACCCGCTGAAGCTCCGTCGCCTTTGGCGTAGGCGTCGTCTCGGAGCTTCCTAGGGTAGCTGCAGCTGCAACTCCCGCATCACGATTCGATCAGCGTTTACATTCTTGTCGTCTTTACATTCGCCCAATTCACCATCATCTTCACTTTCTTTACCATCATCACTGCTACTAACTTCTTCTTCATCATACTCTATTCATTTCTAGTTCATCTGAGCTGTCTTCTGTCACTTTTACTGATGATTATCATCCCGATATAACATCTATACTTTCACTCTGATTATGTACCCTGCAGTGCTATCTGATTGCGAATAGAATGCGCGCGGTGACCGTGTTGTGAATAGTCCACGGAATGACGTCACACGCCCAAACCTCCTAATGGTATCGTAGACGAAATTCTCTCAGAAAAACTTGATTCTCGTAACTTCATTCCATTATATCTCCTTCCCCTTATGTTTATTGACAATGAACCTAAAAACAAAAATGAAGAACTGAAAATAACCCTTCTAATGATACCTAATTCAATATGAATGGAATTCACCTTTAAGTACATGTAGGGTGTACCTGGTGATGCAAAGAGAGAGAGAGAGAGAGAGAGAGAGAAAGAAAAAAAAGAGAGAGAGAGAGAGATAGAGATAGATGGAGAAAGAGAGAGAGAGAGAGAGGGTTTAAGTGAGAAGGATTGCACATATCATTGTCAATAAAGCAGACATAAATATTCATGATTAAACAGTATATTGGGAGAACAGCTTTCTTTTCACAGCTTCTTTGAATGCAAACTCTGAGTGAATATTCATTTGATCCAAAGGCAAAGTATTCTATATGTCCGGGCCGCGTTATTTTTTTATGCGGCACAGATTGGGGCATGGCGCGTGTTAAACCTATGGGAAGTACGTTCTTTCCCTTCTGAATAGTGTCTGCACGTACGTGAGACTAGTCATGTTCGCTAGCGTATTAGCGCTGCGAAGAAGTTTGTACACAATCCATCGCGAACTATGTGTTTAGATAACATTCCTCTTCGTTTAAGTTAGTTAAGTTTTATTGACTAATTATTGTGATGTTCTCCTTATTGACGTGCTGCCTCCTCTTCAGATTTCCTATTTGATTTTAATTGTTGATGTAATGATTTTCCATGCGGTAGTGGATTACATGTAACACTATTAAAAACAGACCTCTACTAACTTATACTGTCTAGTACGCACACGACCAACATTAGTCTGTAAATCAAGACCCCTTTTAAAAAAAAGCCCCAATCTGTGCCGCATAAAAAAATAACGCGTCCGGGCCGCTAAACTTTAATTCCTACGAATTATCTATACCGGCGCATGCGCACATGGTCATTTACCTCGGCCTCATAAATATTCTTTAGCAATGACGTAACCATCAGGGTTAGTGATAGGGTTATACACTAATCATGCAAACCACCTTTCATCAACCCATCGTTGGCTCATCAGTCGGTAAGGAAAGCGCATTATGTTGGTTCAAATCTCGGTATTCATCCTGTCCCATGTTTTGCCTTCATAAAATAGTGAGGCAAAGCAATAAATAATCAAAGTCTAATTGTTTGTGACCTCTTTCTAAGCTGACGTAAAACATATCAGCCAATCAAAAGACTGGAAATATTAAAGAAAAGAAATTAGGGCCACTATGTATAATTAATTTATGTGCCGTAGCGGTTTTGAGATTGGATAGGTGAATTTATTTGACTTTCTTGTTGGATAAGAATGTATGTCCTTGTTTCTTAAAAAGGGCAGTTAGAGCAGGAGGCAATTGGCCGTGGCATAAACGATACATAAAAAGTGCAGTCAGTAAAAGTTAATATCCGACATTTTGAGGGTATTCAATTAAAAAAAACAAGGGGGTGCTGTAATCTCTGTAGCGAGAACCAGTACAAATACGTAACACCTTTTTAAAAACTTAAAATTGAATCGTTGAAACATGTGGAATTCGCCCATACTAAATTACAGTATGTTATATACGGTAGTAACATAATATTATACATTATGAATAAAACGTTTAATGGTAGGTAATATTTCAATTTTAATAGACAGAACACCAACATTGCGATAAATGGTTCTCGATATATATCATATATATTTGAAAAGTTCGTTAATATAAACTCTAAGAAATTCAGTATCGGTTTTCTGTTCGATCAAAATTGTACTGGTTTATTATGGGTTCTGAACTATATCAATTTCTTTTCCTTAAGATTCAAAGACAGTATATTACGTCGAAACCATTTGGCAAGTTTTGACAATTCTTAATTTAAGAGTGTCGGTGAGAACATTGAGATTCGAATGAGAGAGAAATACATTTGTGTCATCAACAAACATTATTTATTGTTAGACAGTTGACGAATGAGAACGTCATTGATAAAAACAATAGCGGACCTAATATTGGGCCCTGTGGGATTACACATTCAATATTTAATATTTCAGAATTAACATGATTATAAGAAGTAAACTGCTTCCTGTTTGGCAAATAACTCTCAAACCAATTTAAGGCTATTCTTCTAACAACATAACACTGTAGTTTCCTGAAAAGAATAGAGTGATGAAGAGTGTCGAATGGCTTACTAAAATCCATAAAGACGCCAGTGACATGTTTATGATCAACTAAGGCATTCGACACTGTCATATAATACTAGCGCAAGCTCAGTTGAATATGACTTCTTGAAGCCAAACTGATTTAGATTAAGGTCATTTTTTGTCAAAAATTCATACAATCTGTTGTAGACACTACGTTCAAGTATTTTTGAAAAGCTTGACGAAATGGAAATTGGGCGATAGTTACTCAGATTAGAGACATCACCTTTTTTTATATTTCGGTATAACTTTTGCTGTTTAGAAAAAGAAAAATTGTAAATAATCCAGTTGTTAATGAAAGATTACATTTTAACACAAGGAGTTTTGAAATGCTACACATTATTTTCTTTATACACTGGTGCTAATTTCGTCATGGCAAGTTGAATGGGTTTGCTTAAACGAATTCATTATGCGTAGTATATAAAGATGATCGGTAGGTTTTAAGAAGGCTGAATTGTTTACATGTATAGTTGGTAAGATATTTTTTTTAAATCGTAAACTTTGTGGATCTATCTTAGTTGCTTGCTCTGGACCTATGTTAGCAAAATATGTATCACAACCGTTTGCAATGTCTTTGAGGTTATCCAATTTATGGTCATTTGAGAAAAAGTAATGCTTGCATTTCCATAAATTGATTAAACGAATTCGTTTTCACTGGCTGCTTGCCGTAGCAACAAACGGAGTTGACAAAAGACTACTCCGTTTATGGTGGGTTCCCACTGCCGATCAAACCAACCCGACCAAGCCCGATCAAGCTTTTTTGGCCTGGTCGGGCTCGGTCGGCAAGGGCGATCGGGATCGGTCTACCTTGATCGGTATCGATCTGGCTTCCTACACTACAATTTTTGGCGTGTCAAAAAAATATCGTGTAGGGGTCAAGAAGGCAAGCGATCGTACAGCGATCGTGTATTGGTCGAGTAGAGGTCGAGCTGATCGAGAATCGATCGTATAGAGGTCTAGTTTGGTCGGGGTGGATTTTTTTCCGCCTATCACTACCCGCTCATCTCGATTTATACACAACTTCTACAAGATTGGTTCCCGATCAACTCGATCAACAATTCAACCGCTTCACAATCGGTACATGTCTACCCTAAACGGTTACTCGACCGAACTCGCTCACTTCTCGACTGCCTTTCGATCACATCCCGAGCACTTCTCGACCGCACTCGATCTTTCCGATCGCAACTCAACCAAGGACACAATTACGTCCTCATCTAATCACATTTTCTTCGTACCGGTATATTGATACTAGTTAAATTAATCGCTTCTAGAATTGGTAATAACATGTGACAGCGACACGGCAGACGCGGATCCAGGATTTCTTAGGGGGGGGGGGGGCAAATTTGAAATTATGCGAGCCAAATATTGGTACATAGTTGTGACACCGGCAGTGGCAAAAACGTTGGGGGGGTGGGGGGGGGGGGTAGACACACAAAAAATCCCCATCCCACTCTTACATGCAGGCCCCGCTGAACGTTACTCGGCGGGGTCAAGGGTTGGAGCCCATAGAAGCTCAGGGGGAATAGGCATTTAATTACTGTCGGATGAGCATATTTTGATACCTTATTTGTGACAATGGCAGGACACATATTGGTGTGGGGTCCAGGGGCTTTATAGAATAAATTATCGTCAGATGAGCATATTTTTATACCTTATTTGTGACGCTGGCAAGTCACGAATTGGAGTGGGGTCCAGTGGGCGGAGCCCCCGTACTGAACGCTGATCAAAAATGAGTACTGTACCATCAGCTGACGATAATTTTGTGCAACCACTCAATAACTCGCGAGTCATCTTGGACCCCTGTTCGAACAGGTCGATCTGCTCGGGTCGAGATTGTGTAGAGATTGTGTGTACGTCTTGTTGGTCTAGTAGGGATCGCGTTGGGATTGTATGGAGATCGTAATGATCGAGAATAGATCGAAGTTGTGGTCGACTATACGTCGTGCAGGAGTCGTGAATGGTCGAATGCGGGTCGTCAATGGTCGAATAGCGGTCGGGAAGAGCTTGTGTTTAGGCATGGGGTCGGGATTGGTCGGGGAAAAATGGGTGATCGGGCTTGATTGGGCTTGGTCGGTTTGGTTTGATCGGCAGTGGGAACCCACCATTAGACAGCAAGTGAAAACGAATTCGTTTAAACAAATTATGGAAATGCGAGCATTACTTTAAATCAACAGATATTTGTTATTCCTGGCTCATTTTTCCTAATTGAGGTGTCATATGAAAGGGCAGAATATGAACCTTCTAGAAATGTGATTTTCTCTTTAAAATTTAGATACCGCCCTAAAAATGACTTTTCAAATTGTTTTTTAATCACTCATGCGTGAAATATGTATCATAATAGTTGCATGAAATAAAAGAGGAGGATTTAAGCGTTACCAATTATGATTAAGTTATGATAAAACATCGATAATTCTCGGTTTCGTTTTTTCTGGGACGCACTGTATTACATTTTCTTCTTAAAGCTCAGTTTACTCAACTGATTTCCATCATCAATATTTTCAGTAGAAAACCAACAAGTCTTCCATTTTTATGTTATATCATGTAAATGACTGTAATTTACCCTAATTTCAGGGGATTTTTTTCTCGCAAAAGCTAACCCGTCACCTTTTTTTGGCCGCACTACTCCATGACATTTTCCTTTCCACTCCAACAAATCTTTTGAAACCAAGTTTAAGAAAATTGGATGTTTCGTAGTGGAGTAATACGATCTTTTGTGACAACATGTCAACTCCAAAATTTGAAGAAGAAAAAATGATAAAGGTGTCGGTATCCCCTACCCCAACTCATAGTAAGCTCGGAACAGCCTAGTACAATTTGGGGTAAATCTTCATGATCAGGCGTGGATTCAGGAGGGGGCACAGTCGGCCCGTGTCACCCACCCACCCCCCCCCTCTTTGGCGGCTAAAAAGAGAGAGAGAGAGAGAAAAAGAAAGAAAAAGAAAGAGAAAAGGGGGAAAATACTCATGTATATGCAGGCGCGTACGCAGGGGGGGGGGGGGGGGGGGGGGGGGGGGTTGGGGTTAACCCCCCCCCCTTGAGGTTTTTTTTATGTGTGTGTTATGAGTATGTTTTTTAGCAAAACCCCTCCCCCCTTTTGTGGATTTTTTTTGTTTTTTGTTTAATAAAAATAAAAATATTAAAAAAATATAAAAATTATGCAATGGCTGACCTAAAATAAATGACCTAATCAAATTTTCAAATTTCGAGACCAAAAAATAAATAAAAAAAATGACCTCTCACTGAAAATACTGTTATTGAGAAAACAGAGTCATTCATTTTCTTAGGAATTCTTATTCATGAGTCACTTGGCTGGAAGTATCACAATGCTAATAATATGACCTCTGCTCCCGGATGAGGAAAGAAAGATCATGAGATTTCAAAATAACAGGAAATAACACCCACCTCGTTTTAGGCTTACTTTGTGAACATATGGTCAACATTTGATTTGATCGTTATCGGGAAAAAAAGCTTTGTAATAACATAAAATGCTTAACAATAATTTCTAACTTTCAAACTAAAATGAATAGAATTGTAATCTGAAACCTCATATGCAGGGAACGGAACGAAGAAATGAGCTTACAATATTAATATTTTTTTCTTCTAAGTGACAATATAAATATAAATTAGTCAGTTATGATCTAGGTGACCCTAATACTAAGGCTAGCGAGTTCCTTTTTATTCTTCTTCTTCTTCATTCTTTACTCCCGCCCTATCTCTCTTTCCTTTTTCTCCCCCTTGCTTATTCTCCTTAACATTCTTTTCTTTTTATTTTCGCCTCTTTCTTCTGTCGCTCTCTCTCTCCTTTCCCCTTCCATGTTTGTTTCGCCCCATCCCCCTGGACCAGTCACTGGTTAGGATTGTCATTTGGTTTTGGGTGAGGTGTAAGGGTAGGTCTGCTTTGTCCGGGGTTAAAGTCAAGATTTTTGAAAGTGTTAGATAGTGAGACAGCGAAGCGATTGACACCGGACTATTTATATATCGAACATCAGCACCATGACCAAAATTTTTCATCATTCCCTCTGATATTGCCATCACTCCAATCAGTATTGCCATCATCACCATTCATAGATTCATCACCATTACGTCACTGTCATCATCACCACAACCGTCGCCACCACCTCTACCTGAATCATCTTCATCATCATCGTTATCCGTTATTAACATTGTCATCTTTATTTGCTATTCTCTGATTTAAGGACTATGGGGTTCAAAGCTAAAGTCATGTCATTACTGGAAATGGAGAAGAATTCACACGAGCATTTAAGATGCCTTGTGATAATTTGATGACTTTAATCATATATCGAAGACATTCGAGTGAATACACTGTGGTGCAAAGTAATAATAAACTATATAAAATGTTTCAAAGACAACAAAAATTCCCTGAACTTCGTCAGAATGTGCCCCGGATGAGCATTAGCAATGAGAAAATGAATACAGGTAGAATAAACCGTAAGGATCTTTTCAGGAGCAGGGTGTACTCGGGCCGACCGGAGGGTCATAATATACTGATACAGAATTCATGGGAGATTTACCTCCAAGGAAATATAATTGGAAAAATCCGTGGACCCCCACCCCACTCCCCTTCGTCATGCAATATGTTGGCCTACGATTTGTTCGACAAGCGAATTCCAAGTACAAGCGTTGATCAATCAACCCTTAACTGCTAGTGGCAGCGCCAGATCGATTATTTGGAGGCGCATCTCAAAATTATTTAACAAGTAAAATCAAAATAAAACAATGTCACATCTCCTCCCAAAGTCAGATGACATGTCTCTATAAAAGTCTCGATCTGACAAGCCAATAACGTAGACTTAATTATCTTTTTGTAGGGGGGAGGTATGTTTGACACCCTGACGCCCCCTGTTGTATATTGCTAATGACTCACAAGCCCGTGGAACTTTGTGTCACCTTCTTTCCCGCTAACACTGTTTGTTCCTGGTTAGCTCATTTACTTGGTGGACCCAGTGCGATCTCCAGTAACAAACGCTGTTCTTCCGCTTTCCTATATCTCCACAAAGAAGCTAAAAATCGGTGAGTAATTTCGATAGGAATTGATTTAACTGTATCAATAGAATATATTTAGCTGGAGAAAAATGTCAATCGGATTCATTTTGAACTCACGTTTATGGACGAGCGTTTATGAACTAACGTGTTTCTTTTCTTTTTCTTTTTTCGTTTACTCATTTCTGAGTTTGTTGTTTGATTTTAGATTTGTGTTGATGGAAAATTGCTTACCCTACTTTTTTGTTCTGTTTTAACATGTGGTATACAAATCTGTCCCGATTTTTATGACGTTACATGCCATATATTAAGGCATTTGAAGAGCCATGCTTTTCAGGGAACATTTTGTCTCTGATGTTCTTCCACACTTGCCTAATATAATGATAACGCTCACAAATTATTTTTCACCTCTTCCCATAACTCAACCTTCTCTTTAATTCCAAGATGTCATACTTTTGGTCTCTCGCATTCCTGGCTGCCGTTCCTCTCGTCATGGCCTTTCCATCGGGCGCCCCGGCTGGTGCTTGTGTGGACATGATACCGGGCCATCGGAATAGGAACCAAACGTGCATCACTCCTCAAGCAGGGCCAAGTCCGTACGCCCTCTGCGTCAGCAAGGACATGTACACTCCATCTGAACAGCTCACAGGTATACCGAATGATAAATTTCTATACAATATCGAATATTTAGAAAAATAGCACAATTTTCCTTTATATAATTGTAAAACAATTTAAAGTCCATTGATATGCAATGGTGAGAGTTGTATAGCTTTATCGATTAAAAAGAAATACAAAATAACATTTTGTCGATTGAAATTGATGACAAATTAGATATTCAGCTTCAGAGCCGCGATAGCTCAGTCGGTAGAGCAGTGGTCTCGTAATCCGGTGACCCGGGTTCGAAACCAAGACGATGCGCTAGTACCCTATGGTAAGGCATTAATCCTCACTACCAGGTCCCTCGGAGAGGAGAGGACCTAAAGCCCGTCGGCCGTCTGGTTGCTTACTTACGAGAATTTATGCTTTCTTAGCAGTCAGGTAAAATAACCATCACATCAGAGCCACAATTGCCTGTGGGCAGCAATCAATAATGTCGACAACGACAATACAATAACCGTAACAACGGTAATTTAGGTTTTAACATATGACTTCCCCTTTTCCTTAAAAAAGCAGACTTACTTAGTTGGAAACATTTCAAATGTTAAATGTAATGTGCTAAGTGGTTGGACTATAAAAAAAAAAGATTATATAATTAAACAGACATTGCTCAAGTGGTGCAGTTTTGGCACTGTAGTCTACCCCCCCCCCCCCCGCATATGTATTATTGTTGTTTTTGTTGTTACCAACAAAAAATGAAGAAAAAACATGATCATGTCGGAAATCAGAACGAAATGAAGACGTTTTTGTCCACCTGTCGAGAGTTTTTATGGAAACAAATCGACATCCCCGGTCTGACTACCCCCTCAACCATTCAGAATCTTCAAGCCCACCACACACTTCACAATCGTCCTGCGATCCAATTTCCGAACTGAGAAATTAAAATTGTATTAGATAGGAAATCCCCCAAAACATCATCTTCCTGATTTAACTTTTAAATAATTATAAGAATACTAATAACAGGAATTTTAGCTAGAATAAAAGCCGGATCAGCTTAAAACCGTGGACAATCGCTATACTGGCCTGACGTTTCATTTAGCTTGTTATCCTCGAAGGAACCATGGAATCCCTTGAAATCTAGATTTTTCTTATTCATATAACTAGTTAGACCCTCGGCCATTATAATTTACACGTTTAAATGTTTGTTTCAAATGCTTTTGCACATTTTTGCTGATGAGGCTACCCATCGATTAACAAAATAATGATTATTATCGTATGAAATACATTCACATATAGGGCTAGGCCTACTTCTGTTCAATTCGGCTACATAATTATTGAACGGGCTCTGTTTTTCCTTCAGTATCCATCACAGGCGGATCATTCGAAGGTATTATCCTGCAGGCTCGGTTGTCGGATGACACCCTGGTCGGTACGTTCAGTGACCCGCCGAAAAACACTAGGCTTTTCCAATGCACCACCCCTGCAGACAGCGTTACCCATACCAACTGCAACATAAAAAGTGCGGGAACATCCTTCACATGGACCGCTCCTAGTGATGTCGGGAACGTCACTTTTACGTGAGTTTATTTACTTATTGATTTATGTGCTAATTTATTCATTCATTTTAATATGTTTTATTTGTGTATAGATGTATTTATTCATTCTTCATTTATTAATTAACTTATCATTTTTTCTTCTATATACTGATTGACTGATTGATTGATTTATCTTTTTATCTATCCATTTATGTATTTATTTCTTTATTCATTCATTTATATAATTATCTATCATATATTCATTTATCAAATAAATAAATCAATCATTCATTCGTTATATTGTGACCTAATATATTTATTAATTTCGTATTGATTGATTGATTGATTTATCTATTTATTTTCTTATTTATTTGTTTATTCAAGTATTCTTTTTACATTATCGGGTATTGATCTTCCAAGGGGTCCTCTTTACATTAACAAACAAAAAGTTTTTCGTTTTGTTTGTGACGCATCCTGATCGGGAATCATGCAAAGAAAGTTTAGGGGGAGGAGAGGGGGAGGAAGGGGGAGGGGCTTTTTAGTGTCGTATCCAGTAGCGAGGGGGGGTCAATTCGTAAACAAAGACAACGAATTGTCATCTTGTTGGGTAGGGATCGAGATCACTATGTTTTTCGATATAAGTCGATCTTAACTTAATATTGACCTGGTTTTTGCATATTATATTTTCCCTTCCAGTGCGACCGTTGTTCAAGAGTACGGCGTGTTTTGGGTGAAACTTACTTCTCAAGAGATAACGGCCTCATCGGGTAAGTACGATATACATGTAGTTTACATAGTCATGGTCCAAGATTTGTATTTACTTACTTTTTTGCCACTCTTGATATTGTAATAATAATAATGAAACTACTTTTGATAATACAAATGGTAATGATAATAATAATAATTATGATAATAATAACAATTATGATTATAATAATAATTATGATAACAATAATAGTTATGATAATAATAATAATTAGTGATAATAATAATGATAATAATAATAACGATTAGTATTATTATCGCTTTTATTATTATCATCTTTTCATTATTATTGCTATTGTTGCTGCTTTAGTTGATGTGGCAGAAGAAGAATTGTATAAATAGCCCCATTCACCTTTTATGCTCTGAAAAAATAGAACATATATTAATTTAATTTAATTTTAATTTAATTTTAATAATTATTCTATGAGTCATCAATATAGTTTATTCCCACTCTGAGTCAAATGAAGAAGTCAACAAATTTGTATTTTGTAAGTGTGATTGACCATGGTCTTTATTGAGAGTTGATTACCATAATTAACTCGTTTCAATCAAACTGGTCAGCAAAGGAATTATAGTGAAAACATAAAAAACAACAATGAATGCAAATCATTACTTCGAGCATTATAATATGTCGAGAGCGATCTGTAAGGAACCAATAGGGGGCCCAGTCGGGCGACAAAGTAATATCTCTTGACTAGCCGTAACAATTCTTCCATTCGCCTGGCCATGCGAACGGGCTTCCCCCATCTCTTGCTGGCTTTTTGCACAGACAAGAGGCATGGGTGAGCGAAGATGACTTCCAGCCGGACACCCTGAGCGTTACACACGGCATAAGCCAGGCAATCTCAGCTTCAACGGACAGGAACCCGCTCACCCCCCCTATACCCCAACCAAAAACGTGGTGAGCACAAACGACTTCCCGCTTAAGAACCTGGGCAATACTGATTGTATTCCCAGCTTACGGACAAGTCAGGCTCGTAAAATTGTATATATACGGCAATAAAACAATCCTCTAATAACATCAAATTTTGTCTCCCCTTCCTAACAGACCGCTTGCTCTAGATTTACATTACCACAACAATATATTTCTTGTATAAGCGATTATAGGCGTCCACATTCGCAAGAATGCCGCCAAACGAGGTGTGACGCAACTCGCCGCCATATATATCGCGTTAAGTGGTGTTTATACAGGTCACCTCTATGCTTCCACGGATGTAAACTTTCCTATATTAGATAAGTCTGATCAAGGGTCTGATCATAATGAGTTAACTGCACTACTGTTAACGGCTGAAGGCAAGTTAAGCCTGGCATTAATACACCAGCAATCCAATTAATATACTATGTGCATTAATATCAATGTGAAGTGAACACCTCATATATGGAAGACGAAGAAGCAAAAGAAAACATATTATATTGGCTTAAATATCCAAGAATATACAGTAACTCTAATCTTGATAACCTAGTCGTTAATACTGCACACGAGAAGATACAATTGATTTGTCATAATTAACCCCATTTAAACATTACATCTCGATGTTAATCGACATAGAAGCCAAAATTAAGAATAACTAACGAAGCTATCCTTCTGTACGGGGAACAGGACATGGCGATTTTATGTTAGCCTATCCATACGAAACTCGAAGGAGAATGTCCGAACCCGTAATCGTTTCAGCCGCTGGCGTGGATATTGCGTATAAGGTCTGTGCACGGTCTGCGCCAACTCATGGTAGAACTGTCGCTTGCGTGGGCGAGTCTACTGCATGGAGAAAGTTGCTGACGTAATCCCTCGAATCCATCAGACGAAGCCCCGCGTCCCACTCCACGTGACTCGAACTGGGAGGCCGAGGTTTCCTTCCCGCCGTTTTGTCGCAAGAAAATCTGCCCATTGCACCATTGAGTCTCCTTACTACCCATACCTGAGGCTCGGTACGCAATCCAGTGGTGAGTGTGAGTGAAGAGGCTGCAAAAAGGAGGAAGAAAACAAGAAACAAACGGCCAGCATTTTGGGTTCCAAACATCCAACACACTGAGATATATTAAATTTCCCTAGCCTATTAAATAATAGACGACTTTTCGTCCCCTTTTTAAAACTAAAAACATCTGAAAAAGTTAGCAATAGGGAAGAAGCAGGGGGGGCGAGGTCACGGTAAAAATCAATTGCTCAGCCTACGAACTAACTGTTTGCTAAACCGCGCCCAATAACAAACTTGATCACTTCGGGTCGACCCTTATATAGCGGCGAAATGACTGAGAGGTCCATCGTCCCATTTTCTTAATCTGCTCTTCAGTAAAACCCTTCATCGCAGCGGAAGTAGCCGCCCCTATACGAAAGGAATGAGATGTGTATGATTGTAAATGAAGCCCTAAGAAAGATACACACAGACGTAAAACGCGAGTAAACCTGTGTCTAGTCAAGGGAGATGTATCAAATTGCCTGAAGAAAGCAGCGCCCTGAGTTGGCCGTATGCGTGTGTACTCAGTCACTGCACGCACTGGGCACATCACAGAACCGCTCTCCGGGATGGTGATTACACAACCCACACCCAGCTGGTCTGTCTTAGAGAAACGGACCGTTATCAATAGCCTGCGATTAGGGGATTCCCCCGAAACAATTACGTCACCGCTCGCGAGCGGGATTACCCCATTCTTGGCTGTAAATTCCCCCACACGCAAAAAGCCAAAAAACGCTACTAAAAACGCCGCAGTAAACAATTTGCAGTCGTAAGAATTCGAACAAGCGGAAGGCAGCACAGATATCAGACTCCGCAATATGGTCAATGTAATAGGGCATCTAACATCTTTTCTTGAATGCCTCCGCCTACACCCGTCAATTAAACGTCTTACTGGAAACAATTGCGTGACGTCTTCCTTCCCGTTGCTGCGCAAGTAAAAAGACAAACCCGAAACATAGGCCGCTATCGTGCTAGCGGCAAATTTGTGCCAAGACATGTAAGATATGAACAACGCGATTTGCTCGATATTGGGCGCTTGCAAAGTGTCAAACTGATAATCACCCCTAAAAATCTGGAAGGTAGACCATGCCAAGGCATAGGTTCGCATGGTATTCTGAGCCCGAGATGAACCTAGTAAGACACGTCGCTCATTAAGAAGCTGCTCCACAGATGGGGAGGAAGGGGGGTACCGGCGAGCTCGGCGTCCGGGGCAAGGCGTCGAAACCTTTCCATCTGAAAACGAGATAAAGAGTCAGCAATTTCGTTATCGACGCCAGGCACATACTTTGCCTTAAAGTGGATGTTCCACCTTAAGCACAAAAGCACTAAGCGACGGATAAGCCCCATGATATGAGAACATGTAGACGATTGCTTATTAATGACTGCCACTACGGCCTGATTATCCGACCAGAAAACCACTTTCCTTCCTGAAATTCTCTTCCCCCACATGGCTACCCCTACGACAATTGGAAACAATTCCAAAAACCCAATTGAATAATGGGCATCAAGTATCTCCTCGGGCCAACGTGCCTGGGCCCACCGTGACTCAAAATATATGCCAAAGCCGATGCTTCCTGCTGCATCCGTGTAAAATTGAAAGAAATCATTCCGCCTCCATACGCTGTCCCCGAAGCAAACTGTCCCATTGAAATGCAGTAAAAACTCCCTCCATGCCAAGAGGTCAGCCTTGGCACCTTTTGAAATCCGAATTCTATGGTGGGCCTTGTGCACACCTCTCGTCAAGTCGATTAATCTGCGGAGAAATGCCCTACCAGGACCTATAGCCTTACAGACAAAATTCAGACTGCCCGTAAGAGATTGCAACTGCCTCAATGTCAACTTTGACTTGGACGCGAAATCATCCAGCATGCTTAGCAAGACCCTCAGTTTCTCCTTAGGCACCCGGACCTGCAATTCGATGGAGTCGATCTCCAATCCCAAGTAGGTAATAACCTGCACTGGGCCCTCCGTCTTCTCGTCAGCAATAGGGATGCCAAATCGATCACACATCGCCCTAAAGCACCGCATCAGGTGGGCACATTCGTCAGCCGCCCTGCCCACGAAAAAGAAATCGTCGAGATAATGAAGGATGCCCTGTGATGACGCAATGCGTCGACAGCAGGCCTGTAAGAAGGAACTAAACCTCTCAAAAACTGCACAGGAAACCGAACAACCCATCGGCATACACCGGTCGAAGTAGAACTGACCGTCGAAACACATACCAAGGAGGTCAAAATCAGCTGGATTCACAGGCAACAATCGAAATGCTGATTTGATATCTGATTTCCCCATGAAGGCATTACGGCCGAGCGCGACCACTAACCTGACCGCCTCGTCAAAGTCCGAATATCTGACAGTGCACTCCTCCCGATCTATGCAATCATTGACTGACGAGCCTTTAGGCGAAGATAAATGATGGATGAGCCGATATTCACCCTCTATGCGCTTTGGCACTAAACCTATCGGGGAGCAACGAAAATTATCGAAGGGGGGTGCAGAAAACGGGCCAACAATTCTCCCTAGCTGTACTTCTTTTTCGATTTTTCTCCGAACAATCTGGGGGTATTCATAAGCTGATTTCAAATTCCTAGCAGACATGGGCACGCGCTCCCCAGAGAACCCAAGCGAAAACCCATTCTTAAAACCCTCAATCAACTTTTCTCCTTCTGTATGCTTATCATAGGTGCGAAGGAAAGGCAACATGCGAACTAACTTAATTGGAGTCGGCGCTAAAACTCTACTTGCTGGCGGACGTTTGCCCTTTATTGCAGGCAAACTCCCCATGGGAGGCGGCTTCGCATTTAATGCATTTATGCATGTATTGGCAGCTTTTCCCTTTAACACATTTTCCGGCTGCATTAAAGGCAAAGCAGAAGCCTGGCCTAGATTGACGGCGGCTAGGGGCCGAACCCGCTCCTCGGCGCTGACCCGAGCTCCACCCACCCCGAAAGGCTGGCTGCCGCTGTCGCTGTTGACCTCCTTGGGGGAGCCAGGCAGGGCCGGAGAACGGGCCAGCCCCGTAACCGCGAAAGGGCTGCGCCGTTGCCACTAGCAACCAGAGCTCCGTGTCGACTGATCCCCACGACGCTTCAGGCCGAGTGGCTTGGCGCAACCGAAACTGAATATCGTACTCGCGCCAATTGTAGTTTGACGCCGCAGCCGTCCTCACTATATTCATGTACTTAAGCAGCTCTCGCGACCGCGAACCATGCCTCTCTGTGTAAATTGACACAAAGGTCAACATCGCGCTCGTCCACTGCTCAATCGAGCGGATTAAAATTGGTCGAGATTGAGGGCGGAGGTGAAACCCCCCGTTTGACTGATCAAAGGCAAGTGTTAGATCATTGGACGTGTGGTACCCTTCTTTGAGCATATGCCCCAGCTCGATAAATTCCCCCTTCCAAATTCGCTCGCGCAAAGCTTGGGGGACGGTGGAGCCTAGCTCCTCACTAATGCCTTGCCGCATGTATGGCAGGCCTGGCTGGGGGAGATGGGGAGTGGTATTTAAAACAGGAGGGGAAGAAGCCTCCGTTGGAGGGGCGGTAAACGGTTCGATCGCGCCCATTACCTCCCGACCTTTTAATTGCGCGTTTTCTAAACGCAGCGGCCACGACTCACCGGGTAGAATTCTGCCTTCCCCGTCGGTAGGAACCCCAGGTAGACAGCCTCTGCTCGCACTTCCATCGCCGACACCCATCACCGTATTAGGAGTTGGCCTGATTAAGCCGGCCGTTGACGCTGAAACCCCCTCGTCGTGCTCTTCGAATGCCCCTGCGACCTCAATAGGCTTCGACTTAGTGGATCCGCGTGGTCGTCCTCTCCTGCGGCCCCTTGCTGCACCGGATAGCTGAGGAGCATCAACCTGTGCCACTTCGGCACTCCGCCTCACACGGCTTGCTGGCCTCTGCCTGGATTTGGGCATGGTTGGTGACGCGTCGACTTCCACGAGATGCACAAAAGTTATAACAAATTAACACACCAGCAAAATACGCCCAATGGAAAATACGAAGCAAAATAATAAGTAAAAATATGTCCCACTTCGTTGTGATAAACAGATAAACTCCGTGTATGTGTAACACCGGGCGAAGATGGTGTAGTTCTCTAAAAAAGTTGTTCAAATTTCTCTAAAAAGTTTGTTCACGAATCTGACCATCTCTCATGAAGACCATAGAAAGAATGAAGCGAGCCGAGAGCACGCGGAGTATGGCGCGAACCTTTCTGGTTTTATTACTGACGCCAATAAAGTCTTTCACGACCCCCCTCCCTTGACCACGCGGCGTGTGGTCTACGGCTCGGTTCACACTTCTTCGTTCAGATTGGGAATAACCTGTTTTAGCTACTTTCGAGAAGTTCGCTAAAATGTATTATATTTCTCCCCATCTTAAAGCTACCCAGGAGATGGCCTGTCAAATACTGGCCAACAACAATATATATCTCCTGGATAACAACGGACATCTCAACCCTGAAGGGGCGAATGATGGAGCCGATGCTAAATCTAACATCAATGATACCTGTGAGGGTCGCAGAGCTAAACGTTCATCGTAAGTTCATATCCCATCCATCCATTTTTATATCTCTTTTGCACACGGGCATCATTTCAATATCCGCCTATGAAGGCAATTGGCATGCGCCAGTACGCCAGTGCACTGGGGATAAGGAGTATTTTTTTTTTTTTTTTTTAATTGAGGGGGGGGGGGGTAACCCCCAAGACACTCCCCCTGCGTACGCGCCTGAAGTTATCAATACAATAGACTGGTGCGAAGAAAAAAAACAGGAGAGGTTATTCTAGAAAGCCCCGTATATGTAGCAAAAACAACTTATTGTGAGCACCTGATTCTGAGAACGCATACATGTATGTTTTTTCTTTACGTATTCTATACTGGGCAATGAGAATAAATTGTGCAAACATGTTAGATTTGAATTAATAAGTCAGTGAACGAGAGAGAGAGAGCGAGGGGATGGAGACAGATATTTTGTAATTTTATAAGACAAGAGAAGAAGAAGTCGTAAAAACACAACAGATCTTTAGGGAACATTAATGATGACATATTATGTTTGCAGGTATTGTTGTAGATCTGGATGTGCCCCTGGCGGATCTGTCTCTCTGAAAGCAAGCGTACTCGAATACATCCTGGATGTTGCCAACAATGGAGAATACAATCGTAATGCTAAACTTCAGGTATCTTCCCATCATTGATTCACATTTCGGGCTACATACATGTTATTTTAGTCATTTTTTTGGACACATTTTACAAAGCCATGATAAAATGTCCACTAATCATGAATACAATTCAAAACCATTGAGAATAACGTTAAATCTTAGTGTGGAAATTCTAAGAAAATCACAAATATGTCAACTAATGTATCACTAGAAATTGGTAAGCTTACAGATGGTCACCTTATAAGTTTTTAGGTCAGCTACATATCGGGTGATTTATATAAATACAAATAAAACCACCTCCATAGCAGCTGGGATATACGAGAATTTCGCCAGAAAAATAACGATGTTTCAATGACGTCACAATATGGACCAATACTGCCCAAGCAGACGACATCCCATAAAGAATGAACATAATTGCAAAGCTATTATTTCTCAAATTATAATGAGTTTAGTGTATATAAATGTGATGGCATTTCAAACCATTCAAAAGGGGATATGAAACCGATTCTGATAACTAAAATCTTTTGTTTGTAAATACACAGGATAGGGGTAAATTAACAATCAAAGAAACCAGACTTTCAAATTGAAAAAAAAAGGAATGATATTAAGGACGGTATTTGTTCCCTCTTGAAACGCCGAACATACCGCGGTGTGTGCAGCTGAATATACAATGGCGTCTAATTTTGTTTACAAGCGACAGATTCCTTTGTTTTTGTATCGCTGCATTTGACATCAAAATAAAATAATGCGCGGGGTTTAGAGTGAGGCAATAGATTATACATTTAGCCTGACGGTAGTGAAGGCCCGGTCACACAGAGGGGACTCATGGGGGAACGCACGGCCAGCGTATTGGAAATTTGCAATTTTGGCCAGTGCGTTGTCGTTCGCTAGGTGTGCGTCATCATTCGTTACTCGTTCGTCGAGGGCGCCGGACCAACGCTGGACCAACGCTATGCACTCGTCGTCATTCGCTGTGTGCGTCGGGATTTTTTGAGCATGCTCAAAAATGTGCGCGGAGCTCGACGCATGAATGTACACGCCAAAGGGACGCCAGACATGCGCGGAGCGCGCTAGACCAACGCCAGACATAATGTGGAACACACGCCCTGTATACGCGCAGCGCGCTAGCAACACGCTATGCAGTCGGTGTCAGCTCGCTAGCTTCTCCCAAATCCTGACAAAAGTCGGAATCACGACTTTTTCCGACTTTCAGTGCGCCGGCCGTGCGCTCCCCATGCGTCCCTTTCGTGCGACCGGGCCTTGAAGTAAAAGAAAGAACTCAAGAGAAGATGAAAAAACAGGCACTGAAATTGTGTGAGATGTCATGGGACATCGTCTGCTTGTGCAAATCATGTCCATACTGTGATCTCACACATCTCAGCAGCGTTTGGAGAGCTCTTCAGGTGTTATGCCAGGGCTGTATTTAAGCGTTTTGTAATTTATAATAATCTTTACTTCGGATGTTTCCAATCATTGAATTTCGATAACCTTGTCGAATTAAAGTTTCAACTTTGCAATAATATTAATAAAGTTAGTTTTTTAAAATCAATGAATATCTACATTAACTTAAGAAATATTGGTAGAAATGTACCCCATTCTAGGTAAAAAGGTAGACCAAATTCTGGTAGTTTAAACTATATCCTTGAAGTGCGTACGCGCACATTCGCCATTCCCACTGACCTCTACTGGTCAGTGGCCCTTCCTCATGAATTCACCTACCAGAAAAAAGGGGTCTGTATTCGTGCGTAATTCTAGCCAGTGTGAGAGCGGGCCCGCACGTACGTCACCAATAAGACGTCGAATAGAAAGCAGTTGAGGAAGTGGACTAGTCAAAAGGTAACATGCTTTCTTGATGGTTAAAAGGATAAAATGCATTTTTGATGGCTAAAAATGTTACATTCTACCAATATCATGCAAAATTTCACCCCCAAACATGCATGTTCTCCCCTATCTCTCCCCCCCCCCCAAATGGAGGAAAAAAAAATACTAGCTGTTTTTGGAGTGCTGTGAATCAAAGGCCATGTGCTGTATAAGTGTCCATGAATGCCTAAAATACAATACCTGCAATTTGTGTTGTGTTGATAATATTGAAAATATTTCGGGTATTTGTTTATACCGGTCTAATAACTTTATTTGGAGTTGAATCTGCTCCAAATTAGCGGTTACATTCTCCTTTAAAAGTAGATTCCAATACGTGTGAGCGCGGCTTTCCACTGCAAACGAAGTGGTTACTTTCTGTTCTTTTGAGAGTGAATTACAGTACGTTTAAGCATGTCTTTCTCCTATGAGAGTTGATTCCAAACGAAGTGCTAATTTCTCCCCCGAAGTGAATTTTCCCTTATAGTAAGAGAGTTCAATTGTTTTTTTTAATGTGGGAAATAATTACTCTTTTGCTCATTTCCCTTTCCAAGATCAACACAATCGCTGGAGCGTGTCACTCATCAAACTCTTGGCATTACCGAGGTACCGCTGTGGACTTCCAGATTAAACGCGATGACCCTAGCTACTACGCCACCTCTTGGATGAGCATTTGTTCATCACATGGAGCTCGAGAGAACCTTGGTCCTGGATCCGCTGGACACTCAACTCATACCCACTGTGCATTCGAATCCAGGTGTTAAATAGGTACCTGGAAGTTAAGGAGTACCGTTTAAAAAAGCACTGTGTACTGATAATGGCTGCCGGAGCTAATACTAGGGGTATTAATCAGAATAATATTTATTTAAAAAAAAAGCATAAAGACGTTATATCATAGTGATATGAGCCATACAAAAGCGATGCATTATTTCAATCATCTATTATTCACATTATTAAACGCTTGGACCTGCTACTATAATGCACTTACCAACTCTAATGACCACATGTGCACCGGACGATAGGCCCATCTTAAATCAATATGAATTTTCAATCATAATCAATGTTAACCTTGATGACTCCTACTTCAATGAGTGATTTTAAAGCCTTTCTGAAGGTAATAACTGGTATTATAAGTGGAAGATCACGGTAGAACCAGATACAGTCAAAGTTCTATTGCCGGCTAATCTGCGGATAACTGAATATGTGAGACGGAGAGGATCAATGGCTGACCTCATTCTGTTTGCAGTGTTCATTGTAAATGAACAGAAGTGTATGCCTAAAATGTAGCAAAAAAGAAAGAAAATTATCTTCCATTACAATTATGTTAATAATAAACATTGTATGTTCACTGTATGAAGATGGCAAGCATCTGTTGGGGGAAACAGGCACTTCGTTATGAGTCTATGGCAAATGGGCCATTTATCAATTTATTTATTTTTTCAGAGTTGAATTAAACATAATTCAACCAAGGGCTGATTTATTTCTCTCCTTGTTTGTGTTTCTTGTAGGAGCACCATGGGTTACCGTCAATTCAGCATTGATCATCAGTCTACTCGGTGTAGTCTTTGTCGCTACTAAGCAATAAGTCCAGTCTAATGTTTTGTTCGTAGAAACTTCATGTACTTGGCATCCAGTTGCGTAGCGTAGGTGCTACTAGATCGTAGCGATCGATTGATAAACTTCGGATTATAAAGGTTTTATTACTGATTGTAATGGTAATGTTAATGGTAATTATAATTTTAATGGTAATTATAATGTTAATGGTAATGGTAATTGTAATGGTAATGGTAATTGTAATGGTAATGATAATGTTCTTATTGAAAATTCATTTGCAGCCAAATGGCTGAATTGCAGAATTTTGTACATTGTGTAAAAACATAACAATTTATACAAACATGATTAGGATGAGGGTGGAGGAGGGGGTCGATTCACCTTTTTTTTAAGTCCCCCTCTCTGTTTGTCTCTCTCCCTTTCCCATTTATTTCCTTTAATTCGTCATTCGATTGTTTGTGTTGTATTTGTGTAGGGGGAGTGGCATGTGACCTAGCTAGGTCACGTCTGCCTATAGGGCCATTGTATTGCGCTCTATTTTTAAAAGAATAAAATGCTACTTCAACCCCGAACAATCAAAATCAACGTTGCTTCATTAACATATGTTTAGCTAATCATTATACTATTGGGATAAATATTTTGTGAATGTAATGTTTTGCATTTCAGGAGATAAATCTTAACAAAACAAATAGTTAATTACAATGTGGAAAAATGGTAATCGCTACGAAAGAATTTTTTTTTCTCGAAGCAGTTCCATGTACTTGTTTTGCTAATACAGTAGTGTTGGCTCAGTCAGTAGAGCGTCCGCCTCACAACCGGGAGGTCGTGGGTTCGAACCCCGGCCGCGTCATACCAAAAGACGTTAAAAAATGGGAGTTGTTGCTACCATGTTTGGCGTTCAACAATAAGCGGGATAGAGCAACGTCGATCTGGCGCTGCTCAGTGGCTGCCGGGCTCACGATCAATTGGCAAAAAGAATTTCCGTTTCGGTTTAATAAAATTTGGAGTGGACTATTAGGCTATTATTATTATTATTATTATTAGTACGTTCTTATATGCTGATGACTCTTCACACTAAGACAAAATGGTGCAAGTATGCACCTTTAGGGGTGCAAACCGATGCAACAATAGCAGCACCTTTAAGGGTTAAATCCTGCACCCTTTAAAAGGGTGCCAGATTGAACCTTTTGGGGGAAATAGTACCCTTTATGGTTCATTACTGCACCTTTAGGGGTGCAAACCAATGCAATAGCAGCACCGTTAGGGGTTCAATCCTGCACCCTTTAAAAGGTGCAATCCTGCACCCATCATCGAGGAATACTGTTAAAATTTGCTCATACACAAATACATATTAATGTTTCTTGGTTAGTGATCATATAATCAATATATCTATTGCTGAAACGTGAATGTAATTGTAACATGATCAGACATAATAATCTAATAATGATTGCCAAAGGAAAATACAAATCTCAAAATTGATGTGCATTGTCATAATTTGCTTAACAAATCATGACATATGTATTTTTATTTGAACACGTGGAAAGTAATCATGAATATGCATGCATATGCAAACTTTTATTTTGCACCCTTTTTTGGTCGATAGGGTTCATTTTTGTGGGAAGGGTGCAAAATCTTATATTGCACCCTTTTTTGAACCCCTTTTCCTTCAATAGGGTTCTTTTTTATGTAAAGGGTGCAAACTCTTATTTTGCACCCTTTTTTCTAAGAGTGTTGATTAAATTGCCTAGCCCATATCACTTTGTTAGAGTTTGTTTCTTTAATTTATTGTGTGATTGTGCAAAGCTAAACGATTTGCTATGGCTGTGTAACGAATCCTGCTAAATCTTTAATCATACATTTGCAAGTTTAAAAGTTTGAGAGGGACGCATTCACACCTTTTAAAAATGCCAATTCATCACTTCTTTTCTTCATAATCTGATATCTACAATATGAAGGCAAAAATCGACTCACACTATTATTACTATGATTATGGGGTGATATGTCACATTGTCGGCATTGTCGGCGACTACATAGTTTACCTATTTTTAATTATTGTATCATTTCATTTAATTTATTGTTCAATATTGTTCAATTTATTGTTGAATACAAACAAAAAATCAGTATACATTAGGAAATATATAGATGAAGAAATATGAACTCATTTTAAGCAGAACTGGGCCGGGCTCCGATGAGCAAAGCTTGATGCCTTGTGAGCCCTTGCAATTAAGTACATGAAGGGTGTACCTAGTGATGCAAAGAGAGAGAGAGAGAGAGAGAGAGAGAGCACTGAGCATTTGATTGTCAAGTGGATTTGGCGCCATACAAATCGTATGTATTATTATAGAAAAAGAGGGTTTAGGTGAGAAGGAGTTACAGTTGATTGCACATATCATTGTTAATGAAGCAGACATTAATATTCATGATTAAACAGTAGATTGGGAGAACATTCATTTGATCCAAAGGCGGGAATTCCATATGTCCGGACCGCTAAATGTTTATTCCTTCGAACTATCTATACCTGCGTATCACTATGAACATGACGGACAAAGAAAGAGGACAAAATATACAGTTCCTCATTCTACCCTCAACAATTGCTGTGGTAGACAAAGGAATATCCCTTCACTGCTATTATGTAAAAATGTGTAGAACAGGTCAGGGGCGGATCCAGCCAGCGGCAGGGGAGGGGGCCCAATTCGTGAGAAAATATTTAGCGGCGAAATAGCCGGCCGCGATAATTCACTCAGTGGGGTTGGGGGGGGGGGGGGGGGGGGTGGGGTTGGTGGTGGTGGTAGTGAGCACTAATTTTTGGCCCTTGAAAATGTTAACCTTTTTTGGAGATGGGCCCTCTCCACTGGCGCTCAAGGGGGTGGGGGGGGGGGGGAGGTGCGATTTTTCCAATTTTCTCTCTCTCTCTCTCTCTCTCTGATCCTTTCTCTATCTCCCCGTCTCTCACTCTCCCTCTCTCTCTCGTTTTATGTATATACCTATAATATAGTAATTATCTGGCACTTTTGTAGACTCTGTTGATTCTTATATCATCCTGGATGAGAAAAGAAAGATCATGAGAGTTCAAAATAACAGGAAATAACACCCACCTTGTATTCGGCCTAAACCTACTTTGTGAAAATATCGGGAAAGTCCCCCAAATGTGTGTGTTCTCATTTGTTTTAATTTTCACATTTTGTTTGGTTAATTTTGATTTTGGTTTGTTGTGTTTTCACCTGACCTGGAATTTTCGGACGTCAGTTATGTTCCTCAGGTCTCAGCTCAGCCCCCCCCCCCCCAAAAAAAAAAAAAAAAATCCCTTCCCCTCCTCCTGTCACTGGTAAGATAATATTCACCAGGGAATTTGAAAAATTTAAACCCTTTTTATTTCTCGTGAGAATGTACGTACTTGTTCCGAGAAACAAATTGTTTTATTAATTCCTTGTTGCTTTATAAGAAAATCATCAGGAGGTTTGTGGAGCCAGGATATCGCGTGTTTCCTTTTAATAGGTCATGTGCCGATACTGTGTTTAATATTTTTAAAGCTATGAGATTCCGCTTTTGGGGAAGAAAAATAAACATTACCGGAAAAGTGTGGGTGCCAAACTGATCGAATAAAAGCATGTTTACATGAAGGTGAGGTATGATGCAATATGAAATTAGCTATGTATACGATTTCATAATCCTTTTATATTAATTATACAATTTAATGGGAAAAAAAATATATAATTGGAAAAATCCGTGGACCTCCACCCCACCCCCCTTCGTCATGCAATATGTTAATAATAATAATAATGTCAATTTATAAAGCGCACATATCCATTCTTAAAGACTGCTCAAGGCGCTCTTGTACAACATCTAAATAATTATACAATATTAAAACTACGACATAATTATACACTATAAACACTACGACATAATTTTACAATATTAAAACTACGACATAAACAAATGGTGCTTAAGTTTCTTCTTAAATATTTCAACTGATGATGATTGTCTTATTTCTAATGGTAAAGTGTTCCATAGTTTGGGTGCAACATTAGCAAAAGCCCTGTCCCCCCATTTGTTATTGGTTTTGGGTGTACATAACTGGAGCTGTGAACCTGAACGTAAATTCCGTTGTGGGGTGTACGGTTGGGGAAGAAAAAAAAATGTTGGCCTACGATTTGTTCGACAAGCGAACTCCAAGTACAACCGTTGATTAATCGTTGATTATTCAACCCATAACGATTATTTGGAGGCGCACATGCTCATCTCAAAATTATTTAACAAGTAAACTCAAAAGAAAACAATGTCACATCTCCTCCCAAAGCCAGATGACATGTCTCTATACAAATTCTCGACCTGACAAGCCAATAAAGTAGACTTAATTATCTTTTTTAGGGGGAGGTATGTTTGACACCCTGACGCCCCCTGTGTCACCTACTTTCCAGTTATACAGCTGTTTGTTCCTGGTTAGTTCATTTACTTGGTGGACCCATGCAGTGCGATCTTCAGTAACAAACGTTGTTCTTCTGCTTTTCTATATCTCCTCAAAGAAGCTAACAATCGGTGAGTAAAATCGATAGTAGGTGGACATATTGTCAATCAGATTAATTTTGGACTCACATTCATGAACTTGTTTTTTTTTTGTTCGTTTCCTCATTTGTTTGTTTGTTCTTTGTTGTTTGCCTTTAGATTTGTGTTGATCAACAACTAGGCCGACTTCATTTCTTCTCTGTTTGCAAGAAAAACAAATTATCTATGTGTGTTAGGTATTCAATTACAAATTCGCTCACAAATTACTCAATACTTATAACCACATTTATGGATGTTGTGATATTGAAGTTATACCGTCGTGCTATTATGTATACCCTGTCTTAATTACTTTTTGTAATGTTTATCGTGTTCGTGTACGTGCATGTCTATTCAAGGAATTTCGTGACGTTAATATTCGAATTAATGTTATTAGTGTTATGACATTACCTGTTTTTCTTATAAATAGGAATTAATCTGTAGAAATGTGAAAGCATGCAGGGAGATTTCCCAGTCTCTTTTTGCACTTTAAAATAGTTCATCAAATACCTCTATAGTATTACACAATTACACAAGTATGTCCACAGAAAATAAATATCATAACTTTAATTTAATGCTCTTGAATCATTTATGTTACATTTGAGAAATATTTGGCTATCAAAGCTTTACAAACCGAAAATGTGTCATTGTATTTTGATACCGAAAAAGAGATAAACTGTTATCCTTTTAACCCCCCAAATAGTTTTAAAGCAGTTCTTCGAGACCTTTTGGAGCAACTTCAGGGCTCATGAGGTCTTCGGTAGGTGTCTTACTATGTCACTGTATTGTTCATAGTGGGTTTTCTACACCAACGAACACTTTTTAGCCAAAATACTTCTTCAGTTATATTTAAAAACACTGATGGGCCCATAAAGCATAACATTTTGGCTCTTTGGGCACAGATTATCAAACATCAGGTGGTGGAATCGTTTTTTAAATTAAATTTTACTTCAGAATCCGCATTAAAAAGGAAGTGAACACCATTTTCCTGTTTGGAGTTGTCTGTGTACCTAACTGAAATAGGGTTCGTAGTTTGTCTCTTTGCTTCATATTTGTTCTCCCCCGATGAAGGGCAAAGTGGACATCAAATTTTTCCCTTTAAAGGTTTTTCTAAATTTGTTTGTAGTTTCGGAAATGTTGTGGCCATGATTAAATCCCTTCATATTTGGTCCGTAAGAGGACAATAATATAATACAAAAAAGACGATTTGTTGATTTTTTTTGTCAACAAAACATACTTACATTCGTTATACTTGACATAAGAAATGAATTCTTCAGTACACACACCATCCAGGTTTGGAACAACCTGTCTAAAGATATAATGCAAAGAAAAAAAACCGAACATTTTAAATGGCTGATAGACAAAGCCAGGTTGAATAAGCATTTTGACCTTCCCTGACTCCTCCCGTAAGCGCACAAATATCTTTCTCAAGTGACGATGCCAGACGTATATTGACAGTGGATTTACCATCCAACCAGGGGGAGGGGGGCGTCCCCCTCCTCTGGCCAAAAACAAATAGGTTGAAAAAAAATGATAACGTTAATTTTACCTTTACAAAAGAGAAGAACAAATTAGAGCCCCCCCCCAAAAAAAAATATATATATAGATCTATATATATATATATATATTAGTGCTCACTGCCTCCCCCCCCCCCAGGGGCGGATCTAGCATTTTGCTAAGGGGGGGGGTTTGACCAAAATAATGACGATGCGGAGCATCGTCCACGAGCCGCGAAGCGGCGACCCGATTTTTTTAGGGGTGTTTATTTGAACCCCGTAAGTGATGTTTTCCTGGCATCTATTAACACAATGGAGACCATAAAAAGCAGTGCATGATAACGTCTTTTTAAATCAAGTAACAGTTTAATACACAGTTATATCCAGAGTTATCATGTGTTTGGTTAAGTTACCAGATGAGTTGAATAACTTCTCACAATATTTGCACTTGAAAGGGTTTCTCTCCAGCGTGCGTTCTTTTTTCTTTTTTTTTTTCTTTTTTTTCCCTTTTTTTTTTTTTTTTTTTTTTGGGCCGCCCAAGGGGGGGGGGGGGGGTTTAAACCCCCTAACCCCCCCCCGTAGATCCGCGCCTGCCCCCCCCCCCCCGATTATTTTGCCGGTCGGCTGAGTCGTCGTTGAATAGTTTCCTCACGATTTGGGCCCCTTCCCTCACCACCGGCTGGATCCGCCCCTGCGGCCAACACCTACATCCCGTAATCGATGATGATGATGATAATGAATTTGAAGATAGTAAACAAGTCATTTTTTTATTGGGATGCTTTCTTTTGATATATCTATATATATATATATTACATACATAGTCACAACATTTTACGCATGAAATGTGAATCTAAAATGTTTAAGTGGTCATTTCGCCAAGAAATTATGAGTTACAGTTACGTCATTCAAAGGTTTACCGTAACATGCAGAAGAGACAGGTTAACGCGAAATTTCATAAGGATGATTGAGTGGTGTTTAAGATGTTGCCAAACTCGTTCTATTTTTTTTTAGACATCCCGGTTTTTTTAGCATTCATATAAATATCATCACTCCTGAAGCGCCATGCAAGAGTGTCCGCTATAAAAGAACCAACTATTATATATGTTGATGATGATGATTAGTATTATCATTATTATGAAGATGAAGATGAAGAAAATTGTCATTATCATTATTTTTAAATCACCATTATTATTATTGTTATCATTATTTGTTTTGGAGTATTTTTTATTCATCGGTTATTTTTATGCTCGGGAACTACTTATCATCTTGAAAATGAACAGAAAAATGTAATTCAAAGTCAATTCGACCTTAAAATGTATGCGTGGTCACGAAACAACGTCATGTAGTGGAAAGGGCGACAATAATAAGGAAATACAAAATGACCTCACTTTTCTTTTGAACAAATCCTATATAGCCATCACTTGTCGTGTGACTGCATTTCCTTGTAATCCAAGATTGTATTCATGTTTTCATTCGTCTTTATATGTTAATCATTTTCTCGTTTGATGGGAAAACCGAAGACGTATAAAATTGTTGCAAGCTAAGCACTTGCAAATTGAAGATCCGTTTTTAAATTCTTCTTTTTCAATAGTGATTACAAAAAGATTTATACAAGTCATGTAGCATATAGAAGAAGAAAAAAATAAGAATCAACATAGCTTCATAGGAATGATTAAATCCGAAACACCCCTCCCCTTTTAATACTTCAAGGGATAGTTGAGTTCTGTTGCAGAGGGAGAAAATGAAAAACTGATTGTCAAATTTAAAAGAACATACAATATAAATGACAAAATCATCTTCGTTTGATCAAAATCGGTTCAGAGACGGCTGAAATATCCATAAATATAACGATTTCTAATACTTGTGTACCACCACAAATATTAGATAATTTGAAGAAAAAAAAACGTTGAAAAAACGAAATAACGCCTTTTACGTCCTATTTCAGCCAATGCCGATGTTGGCTTTTTTGTTGGCATTTTTTCGTGTTGGTTATATTACGCACAACCAGCCGGCCAATGTTTTTTTTTTAAAATTAAATAATTAATTAACGGTCACCGTATTTTTTTTAAAGTGGAGCTGAATTAGTATGATTGTATTGGCTAAATTTCACACATTTTGGGGTCTAAAGTTACCTTCATAGCAATTTTAAGTTCTAAAAGGGCAGTAGATATGTCACAGATAAGAATAAAAGCAATAACCATGCACTTTGAAGGCATTTGCGGTCTGAAAACAGAACTCAACTATCCCTTTAATGTGACTATTTGTAGACTTTCATGTTTTTAAAAAATACATTTTTCAGCTTTAATTCTGATGGAACTGTATTTTAAAAATCTAATTTTGGTGAAAATGTCTTCACAACATTGCATAAATCTATTGTTTTTTGTTATTTTTCGGTAACGTATCAAGTCCAAGATGTCATACTTTTGGTCTCTCGCATTCCTGGCTGTCGTTCCTCTCGTCATGGCCTTTTCAACGGGCGCCCCGGCCGGTGCTTGTGTGAGCTTGACCCCGGGCCATTTGCATAACGCAAGTGTGATCAACCCGCCTCAAACTGGGACAAGTCCCTACGCCCTTATCGTCAGCAAGAACATGTACACTCCATCTGAAGAGCTCACAGGTATGCGTTAAGTGATTGAGAAATTTCGATGAAATACCGATTATTTAGTAGAAAAATAGCACAGTGTTCCTTTATATAATTGTAAAACAATGCCAAGTACATTCATATGAATGGTGCGAGTGTTATAGCATCATCGATTACAAAAACAGAAGTTTAAAAAAAAAATTGTCAATTGAAATCGATGACAAATTCAATATTCAACTTCAGAGGCACAGCCAAAAATGTGCCTCTAGACAGCTACCAATATTGTCTCGACAATGCAATCACCGTAACAACGGTAGGGATTTCACACATGAATTTTCCCTTTTACCCTAAAAAATTGGACACTTTTCAAATGCTAAATATAATGTTTATGTACTAAGTGGTTGGGCGATACAAACAAATGATTATATAAGTATATGGACATTGCTCAAGTGGTGCAGTTCTAGCACGGTAGGCTATACCCAACCCCCTCAGAATGTTGGCCTTTTCGGCAAATGTATTATTGTTGTTGTTGTCTTGTCGGAGATCAGAACGAAATGAAGACGTTTTTGTTCACCTGTCGATAGTTTTTATGGAAACAAATCGAAGAATTATAAGAATACTAAAAACAACAAGAATTTAAATGCTTTAAACTCTTCTAGTCAGAAGAAAAACCTAATCGGTTTAAAATCGAGGACAGTCGTTATTTTGATCTGACGTATTATTTAGGTTTCCCTCTTTCAAGGAAGCATGGAATCCCTTGAAATTTAGATTTTCTTAATCATATGACTATTCAAACCCTTGGTCATTAAGATTTTACATGTTTAAATGTTCATATTAAAATAATGCTGATTTGCAAATTCTTCCGAGATCGAATCGCAGTCGGGTCCTTTAGTGTGCGGTGGGCTTAACGAGATGTCAAGGAGATGTCGTGGTATAGTAGTTCATTCACTTGACTCTCAATCCAAGGATTAAAGGTTCGGATCCCACAACGGGTCTAAAGTCCTTTGGCAAGACTTTGGTCTATATTTGGACACTCTTCATGCAGGTGTTAATGGTACCTGCTATTTGCTTGGGTAAACATAATTGTCGTACCATCTGCAAGAACAGCTTTGATGCTGATGAGGCTTCTCCTGATGGGTAAACAATAATATCATATGATATACGCTCACATATCTGTTCAATTTGGCTATATAATTATTGACCCGACTCTGTTTTTCCCTAATTCAGTGTCCGTCACCGGCGGATCATTCAAAGGTATTCTCCTGCAGGCTCGGTTGGCGGACGACACCCTGGTCGGTATGTTCAGCAACGAACCGACAAACACCAAACTTACTAGGTGCACCAGCGATGCAGACAGCGTAACCCATGAAAACTCCGACGTGAAAAGTGCGGGAACATCCTTTACATGGGCCGCTACTAGTGATGTCGGGACCGTCACTTTTACGTGAGTCTATATTTATTCATTCATTCATTTATTCATTTATTTATTTACAAATTCATTCATTTACTAATTTAGAAGAAGAGCACAAATTTCGACATATTTATTTATCAATTGATTGATTGATTGATATATGTATCTATCCATTTATCTATTTATTTACTTAGTCATATAATTATTTATATATTTATTTGTTTCTATAATCATTTACTCATATAGTAATTAGATCAATCGATCATTCATCCATTTGAATATTTCTTTAATTTTTAGATTTTGTATTGATTGATTGATCGATTGATTGATTGATTTATCCATTTATTTATTTATTCAAGTCTTCTGTTTACAATATTGGGTATTAATCTTCAAAGGGGCGTTCTGTCTGTAAAGTTATTTTGTTTTGTTTATGACGCATTCTGATCGGGAATCATGAAACGAGGAGGAGAGGGGGAAGGGGGGGGGGGGCGGTGATTTGTAGTGTTGTATTCAGCAGCGATGGGGATCAAGAATTATTTTCATTAGGGGCAGGTATATGTGAAAAGCATCTGTACAAAAATGATCATCAAATGTATTCGAGTGGTCAAAATATGTAACAAGTACAACAAGTTAATTGTTTCTCTATAGGAAACAAGGGGAGTGGGTAGATCTGCTCCACTTATATTTATATAGATTTGGACGAAATAATTTTGTGATGTTACATAATATGAAATAAATATAGGATCGGCGAACTCAATTTCTTCTATGTAACCCCCAAAGTCCAAAACAAAAACAAGATCAAAGAAATCGAGTTAACTCAGACAGATGGAAAGGTAAACAAAGGAACAACACTTATCTCCTCGTAAACAACGACAATAAATTGTCATCTCGTTTGGTATGGATCTAGATCCCATTTCTATATTTTATTTTAGTCGATCTTAACTCAATGTTGACCTGGTTTTTGCATGTTATGTCTTTTCCTCCAGTGCGACTGTTGTTCAAGAGTACGAGGTGTTTTGGGTGAAACTTACTTCTCAAGAGATCTCGGCTACAGCGGGTAAGTACGATAGCTTGTATAGTCCGATATTTGTATTTACTTATAAAGATAAACTAAAGTTCTGGTAAATATAGAAAATATATTCTCATAAAATCCCCCCAAAAACTTACACTGAATGTTCAAGATTACAAATAAATTACACGTGCCAAACAATAATTTGGTAGAAAATGTATAGTCCCTTAGTAATCCCTTAGTAATGAGCTAAAAAAGATAATGAAATCCGGGAACGTGCTTAACGCAGGACACTATGTGCAGATGTGAGTTGTGTTTTTTATCGAATACGATGTCCAGTTAGTTTGTGTGCATTTGTTTTTGTTTTACTGGTTCAAACAATCAATCTACTGCAGGATAAACAACCCAGAATAAATCATAGCAATTTTCTCTCATAATATGATACCCATACCAGAGCTCGAGATTAGCTTAAGTTTTGCCACTTCTGAAATTATAATAATACAATAATAATAATAGTAATAGTAATGATAATAATAATAATAATAATAATAATAATAATAATAAAAATAATAATAATAATAACTAGAAATTAAAATTCGTCATGGGGACGAATAAGGTGGTCTGTCTTCACTTCTTATGATATATTTGAAAATGGGAGAAGTTATATAGACATTTAAACAATGATGATCATGATCATGATGAATATGATGATGGTCATGATAGTAATGGTGATGATGATGATGATGATAATGATAATGTTAGATGATGATAATAACGATAATGTTAATGATATTGATGAAAATGATCATGATGATGATGATGTTGATGATCATGATCATGATCATGATCATGATGATGATGATGATGATATTGATGATGGTGATGATGATCATGATCATGAGCATAATCCTGACATCTGATTGAAAAAATGAGGGGACATTTAGATAGCATATAGTCTCAGCTACAACATACTCAAAAATCAACAAAAACCAAGCAGAAACTATATAGAGAAAGTACATTGTTAGCGCTCCTAATGGTATTTATGACATTTCTAGTGCCCTGAAGTTAATTTTAGACCCCAAAATGTGTGCATTTAGATTAAATACGATCATACCAATTCAGCTCCACTTAAAGAAATACAATAGCCTACTCGGGCCGGCTGGTTGTGCTTATTATACCCAACACGAAATAGCCAACAAAAATCCAATATTAATTGGCATGGGCTGGAATAAAACACATAAAGCCTTGGTCACAAATGCCATTACGAACTGCTAAGAACGCCGTACGAACGATTTTCAGACAATAGAAATTCGGGAAGACAATGGAAAAACAGCGAGATTCGTACGAAATTATCGTTCGTACGAACCTTTGTGACCGTAGCATTAGGCGCTATCTCGTTTTTTAACGGCTGGTTAAAAATAACCAAATATTTGTAGGGCACCACAAATATTAGAAATGGTTATATTTATGGATATTTCAGTCATCTCTGAACCGATTTTGACCAAACAAAGATGATTTTGTCATTTAATTTGTATATTCTTTCAAATCTGTCACTCAGTGTTTCATTATTTCACAACAAATTATGTTGTGTAGCGCCCTATGCAACAAAACTATAAAAAAAAAGTTTAATGTCATGTCTAAATACTGGCTATAATCTGTTCTTTTTTTAAAATCTAATTCTTGAATGGGGTCATGCTGGATAGAAAGCCAGAAATGTTATCCTTATCCTACCATAGCCAGACATTGTACAATCTCTTTTACAAGTTCAGCTTTTTATCGCTCAAATATTCATAATTGTGATGCTTTCTATGCCTTTGGTTGAGCATATAGAAGGTAAAACACGGTGCTTGTTCATCCTCTCTACATTCCATGCCACTCCACTTAATAACGATTTGTTTTTCTCTCGATCTGTTAGAATTCAATACTTTGTTCGGCTAGTTATAAAGATATGAGCCATAAAGTCTCTTTTATATCGTGAATTATAGACAACTCTTGACTGCTATGGGTGAAAAATGTTTACTTTTCCTAGATATTGACGAATGCTCTGTGAATGATCCAGCGCCCTGTGATACTAAAAATGGGGCGTGTGAGAACTCAGCCGGCTCTTACATCTGTTCGTGTAACGCTGGATACAAACTAAGCACAGCTGATGGCTCCACATGCAATGGTAAGGATGTAATGTCAAATTATACCCCATTCACAGTGGCCTCAAACACCGCGACAGCAGCGGGACTGTCCCGCTGCTGTCGCGGTGTTGTCTTCAGTGTGAAGGCTCGGACCCGTTATAAACTATCGCGGGATAACACCGCCTCGCGATAACGCCGCGACAAACTATCGCTAGGTTCGCCTAGCTACAGCAGCGGGACAGTCCCGCTGCTGTCGCGGTGTTTACTCAGTGTGAAGGCTCTCCGCTATAACACCGCGACAAACACGTGTGATTTGTTTACTTACCTATCACTGACCTCTTTTCTCCAGCAATGGGGAACATAAAGTGAAATAGAAATAAAGTAGCCAGTGGATTCAAATTGATTTTATTATTATGTAGATATTATAATTATCCAAATAAAAATATTTCACACTTCAAAAAATTAAAATATTCTGACTGGAAGCAATAAAAATGCTAGTTTTTTAAAAAGTAATATGATCGAGGATACAAAAAGCAACTTGACATGTTTACCTTTTGCAAGCTTGCCTCATCGTTTTTCCGTGCCGTGCTTTGCTGAAAACCCCGCGCTGAAGTATTTCCGGTCATATCGGGGTCACTCGCGGGTCATGAGCCATGCATACACGTGTTTGTTACGGAGGTAATAAAAATCACCCGCTGCAGCGTGAATGGGTACATGATATTTATCCCGCTGCTGCAGCGGGATAACTTTTCTACTGTGAATGCATTTGTAGCGCGGTGTTATGGCGGTGTCGTGATCATGATGATGATGATGATGATGATGATGATATTGATGATGGTGATGATGATCATGATCATGAGCATAATCCTGACATCTGATTGAAAAAATGAGGGGACATTAATACCCCATTCACAGTGGTTTTGAAATTTGTAGCGGCGTTGTAGCGGAGCGGCGACACCGCCATAACACCGCTACAAATGCATTCACAGTAGAAAAGTTATCCCGCTGCAGCAGCGGGATAAATATCATGTACCCATTCACGCTGCAGCGGGTGATTTTTATTACCTCCGTAACAAACACGTGTATGCATGGCTCATGACCCGCGAGTGACCCCGATATGACCGGAAATACTTCAGCGCGGGGTTTTCGATTGCTTGAAATTGCGCGCGCTAGCTGTACTTTACACACTCTTCCTCATGTAGCTAGCTCGATTTAGCTATGGATCTATCTATACTTTTACTTTTTAAAAAACTAGCATTTTTATTGCTTCCAGTCAGAATATTTTAATTTTTTGAAGTGTGAAATATTTTTATTTGGATAATTATAATATCTACATAATAATAAAATCAATTTGAATCCACTGGTTACTTTATTTCTATTTCACTTTATGTTCCCCATTGCTGGAGAAAAGAGGTCAGTGATAGGTAAGTAAACAAATCACACGTGTTTGTCGCGGTGTTATAGCGGAGAGCCTTCACACTGAGTAAACACCGCGACAGCAGCGGGACTGTCCCGCTGCTGTAGCTAGGCGTGCCTAGCGATAGTTTGTGTCGGCGTTATCGCTAGGCGGTGTTATCCCGCGATAGTTTATAACGGGTCCGAGCCTTCACACTGAAGACAACACCGCGACAGCAGCGGGACAGTCCCGCTGCTGTCGCGGTGTTTGAGGCCACTGTGAATGGGGTATTAGATAGCATATAGTCTCAGCTACAACATACTCAAAAATCAACAAAAACCAAGCAGAAACTATATAGAGAAAGTACATTGTTAGCGCTCCTAATGGTATTTATGACATTTCTAGTGCCCTGAAGTTAATTTTAGACCCCAAAATGTGTGCATTTAGATTAAATACGATCATACCAATTCAGCTCCACTTATACCCCATTCACAGTGGTTTTGAAATTTGTAGCGGCGTTGCAGCGGAGCGGCGACACCGCCATAACACCGCTACAAATGCATTCACAGTAGAAAAGTTATCCCGCTGCAGCAGCGGGATAAATATCATGTACCCATTCACGCTGCAGCGGGTGATTTTTATTACCTCCGTAACAAACACGTGTATGCATGGCTCATGACCCGCGAGTGACCCCGATATGACCGGAAATACTTGCTTGAAATTGCGCGGTAAACATGTCAAGTTGCTTTTTGTATCCTCGATCATATTACTTTTTAAAAAACTAGCATTTTTATTGCTTCCAGTCAGAATATTTTAATTTTTTGAAGTGTGAAATATTTTTATTTGGATAATTATAATACCTACATAATAATAAAATCAATTTGAATCCACTGGTTACTTTATTTCTATTTCACTTTATGTTCCCCATTGCTGTAGAAAAGAGGTCAGTGATAGGTAAGTAAACAAATCACACGTGTTTGTCGCGGTGTTATAGCGGAGAGCCTTCACACTGAGTAAACACCGCGACAGCAGCGGGACTGTCCCGCTGCTGTAGCTAGGCGTCCCTAGCGATAGTTTGTGTCGGCGTTATCGCTAGGCGGTGTTATCCCGCGATAATTTATAACGGGTCCGAGCCTTCACACTGAAGACAACACCGCGACAGCAGCGGGACAGTCCCGCTGCTGTCGCGGTGTTTGAGGCCACTGTGAATGGGGTATTAAAGAAATACAATAGCCTACTCGGGCCGGCTGGTTGTGCTTATTATACCCAACACGAAATAGCCAACAAAAATCCAATATTGGCATGGGCTGGAATAAAACACATAAAGCCTTGGTCACAAATGCCATTACGAACTGCTAAGAACGCCGTACGAACGATTTTCAGACAATAGAAATTCGGGAAGACAATGGAAAAACAGCGAGATTCGTACGAAATTATCGTTCGTACGAACCTTTGTGACCGTAGCATTAGGCGCTATCTCGTTTTTTAACGGCTGGTTAAAAATAACCAAATATTTGTAGGGCACCACAAATATTAGAAATGGTTATATTTATGGATATTTCAGTCATCTCTGAACCGATTTTGACCAAACAAAGATGATTTTGTCATTTAATTTGTATATTCTTTCAAATCTGTCACTCAGTGTTTCATTATTTCACAACAAATTATGTTGTGTAGCGCCCTATGCAACAAAACTATAAAAAAAAAGTTTAATGTCATGTCTAAATACTGGCTATAATCTGTTCTTTTTTAAAAATCTAATTCTTGAATGGGGTCATGCTGGATAGAAAGCCAGAAATGTTATCCTTATCCTACCATAGCCAGACATTGTACAATCTCTTTTACAAGTTCAGCTTTTTATCGCTCAAATATTCATAATTGTGATGCTTTCTATGCCTTTGGTTGAGCATATAGAAGGTAAAACACGGTGCTTGTTCATCCTCTCTACATTCCATGCCACTCCACTTAATAACGATTTGTTTTTCTCTCGATCTGTTAGAATTCAATACTTTGTTCGGCTAGTTATAAAGATATGAGCCATAAAGTCTCTTTTATATCGTGAATTATAGACAACTCTTGACTGCTATGGGTGAAAAATGTTTACTTTTCCTAGATATTGACGAATGCTCTGTGAATGATCCAGCGCCCTGTGATACTAAAAATGGGGCGTGTGAGAACTCAGCCGGCTCTTACATCTGTTCGTGTAACGCTGGATACAAACTAAGCACAGCTGATGGCTCCACATGCAATGGTAAGGATGTAATGTCAAATTATACCCCATTCACAGTGGCCTCAAACACCGCGACAGCAGCGGGACTGTCCCGCTGCTGTCGCGGTGTTGTCTTCAGTGTGAAGGCTCGGACCCGTTATAAACTATCGCGGGATAACACCGCCTCGCGATAACGCCGCGACAAACTATCGCTAGGTTCGCCTAGCTACAGCAGCGGGACAGTCCCGCTGCTGTCGCGGTGTTTACTCAGTGTGAAGGCTCTCCGCTATAACACCGCGACAAACACGTGTGATTTGTTTACTTACCTATCACTGACCTCTTTTCTCCAGCAATGGGGAACATAAAGTGAAATAGAAATAAAGTAACCAGTGGATTCAAATTGATTTTATTATTATGTAGATATTATAATTATCCAAATAAAAATATTTCACACTTCAAAAAATTAAAATATTCTGACTGGAAGCAATAAAAATGCTAGTTTTTTAAAAAGTAATATGATCGAGGATACAAAAAGCAACTTGACATGTTTACCTTTTGCAAGCTTGCCTCATCGTTTTTCCGTGCCGTGCTTTGCTGAAAACCCCGCGCTGAAGTATTTCCGGTCATATCGGGGTCACTCGCGGGTCATGAGCCATGCATACACGTGTTTGTTACGGAGGTAATAAAAACCACCCGCTGCAGCGTGAATGGGTACATGATATTTATCATGCAGCGGGATAACTTTTCTACTGTGAATGCATTTGTAGCGCGGTGTTATGGCGGTGTCGCCGCTCCGCTACAACGCCGCTACAAATTTCAAAACCACTGTGAATGGGGTATTAGTGTCACCTTTTAGTGACACCTTAAAGATACTATGTCCCTTTTGCAGCTCACCTCAAATTCTGTAGAACTTTGCAGGAAATATGAATATGTCATGTATCTCCTATCTGTGAAATTTAAACGTAAGCAGTGTTCTTATATTCAAATTATGCAAGGAAACCCGCTTACTTGCCAGACTTCACTGTCAGACACTAGTATTGTCAGTATTGAGTGAGTAACTGGCTTTTTCTTCTTTGGTAATAACATAAATAAAATGAGCTGTAAAGAATTTGTCTACTTCAATAACATACTTCTTGCAATGGCCAAAATTAAACTGATTGAATCTTTGCGCAGCATAAAACGTACGACCATGTGGTACAATGGTCTGAAAATCAAGACTATTACTTATTGGCTCTATAGCTCCTAATAATAATAATACAGACATTTATAACGCGCAAACATATCCACCCAGAGGGTGCTCAAGGCGCTTACAATGAGTTACATAATATACTTAGATATAATTTTGCTTAAATTACATTACACATGGTTATAAAAAAGAAGAAGATGATATTAGTTAAAGTTGGCCATTAGATAAGTCGATTTGGAAACTGATATTCGTTATTTTCCCACTTAAAGACATTTTCAAGGCCCCCTTTTTTAAGGGGAGTTCTAAATTAGTATTATCTTTCAAATGCCATTGGAATTTAACCTTTTCATTTTTTTGGACTGCAAATGGGACATAGTACCTTTGAGGGGGGCCAGTCTAGAAAAAAATTCTCAATTTGAGTTTTTAGTGTTTAAGTGATACTTTGATATATGCTCTTTAACATTCAATTGCAGGTTTCATGATATTTTTAATATTAGATTGTATTTTGGGGCAAAGAAAATATCAGGTAAGCCAATAATCAGACCGGAAGTGCATAGTTTTGGTCCAATTTTTATTTTAAAGTAGTCAAAATACCACTTTTTAGTGTTGCCATGGACCTCTGGATGTAACTGACTGCATGGGTACCGGGCTGTCCGTCCGTTTGTCCTTACGTCACGTTCTCGTGATCACGTTAGCTCAAGATCCATGTATGGTCATGTATGTATTTTGCAGAGCCGATGAACTGATTAGATTTCAGGGTCATGAGGTCAAATGTCAAAGGTCATGGGGCTCATTATGTATGCAAAAATAGTTTGTGAACGCATTATCATTAGAACCGATGGATGGATTACTATCAAACTCAGGACACGTATGTATCTTGTAGAGCAAAATAAACTGATTAGATTTTAGGGTCATGAGGTTTGTTCGCCCCTGTGTATTTACTTTTCAGTGAGCCTTACACATCTCAAGAAGTCATTGACGGATTAAATTGCCATCAAACTTTGTACACATAAATATAAGTATCTTGATGAGCCAATAGCCGGTTTGATTTTTGGGTCATGAGGTCAAAGATCAAAGTGTCATAGGCTACATATATAATACAAAATAGCTTGTAATCACGATATTCTGAGAATCTGTTAATAGATTACAATCAAACTTGAATTTAAGAAATTGCTCCTGTTTTGGTTTGTAAAATCCCTCTAAGGCGGCATCATTTTCGTCTGCGCGCAGTCGAAGATCCATATACTTTATTCCCTTTTTTTGCACTGTTCATCGTAAATGAACAGATATGTATGACTAAAATGTAACAAAAAAGATATGAAATTATCTTGCATAATTAATAGCAAATATTATATGTTTACTGTATGAAGGCAGCAAGAAGCTGTCGAGGGTGGGACTTCGTTATGAATCTATGGCAAACGGGCCATTTATTAAAAATCATCATTTTTCAGCAAAAAAAAATATAGAGTTGAATTTGAACATAATTCAACCAAAGGCTAATTTATTTTCTCCTTGTTTGTCTTCCTTGTAGGAGCACCGTGGGTTACCGTCAATTCAGCATTGATCATCAGTCTACTCGGTGTGGTCTTTGTCGCTACCAAGCAGTAATTCGAGTCTAATGTTTTCCCGTAGAAGCTTCATGTACTTGGCATCCAGTTGCGTAGCGTGGGTGCTACTAGATCGTAGCGTTCGATTGATAAACTTCGGATTATCAAGGTTATATTACTGATTGTAATGGTAATGGTAATGGTCTTATTGAAAATTCATTTGCAGCCAGAAGCAGGCGCGTACGCAGGATTTTTTTCGAGGGAGGGGGGTTAAAATGTGAAAATCACGCCGAAAATTTCGACTCAGCCAGCCGCTGAATAAGCGGGGGGGGGGGGGGGGTAAGGTCAGCATTTTTAGTCATTCATTACCACAATTTTTTAATTTTTTAATTTTTTGTTTTTAATAACTTTTTTTTTTAATTAAAACAAATCACAAGGGGGGGGGGGGGGTGCTCCAAAACACACACATAACAAAAGTTAAAGGGGGGGGGGTGTTCACCCCCCCCCCCTCCCCCTGCGTACGCGTCTGGCCAGATGGCTGAATTGCAGAATTTTGTACATTGCGTAAAAACATAAATAATTATACAAACATAATTAAGATGAGGATGGAGAAGGGGGTCGATGATCTTTTTTTTTAAGTCCCCCTCTCTTTTTGTATGTCTGTCTCTCTCCCTTTCCCATTAATTTTCTTTAATTCGTCATTCGATTGCTTGTGTTTGTGTGTCGACGGGAGCGCACGTGATTTTGTAGCTACGTCATATCTGCCTATATTATAAAGACATCGAATTGCGCTCTATTCTTAAAAGAGTGAACGGTTAGTTCTACCACGAATAATTAAATTCACCGTTGCTTCATTAATTAATATATATATTTCGATAATTCTTATACTATTTGGATAAATATTGATTTTGTGTGTGTAATGTTTTGCATTTCAGGAGATAAATCTTAACAAAGCAAATAGTTTATTACAATATGAAAAATAGATAATCACTACGAAAGAATTTTTTCTCGAAGCTGTTCCGTGTACTTGTTTTGCTAATACAGTACTACGTTTTTATATGTTGATGGCTCTTAAATAAATTGCCTGGGTCATAAACACTTTGTTAGAGTTTGTTTCTTTAAATTATTGTGTGATTGTGCAAAGCTAAATGATTTTCTATGGCTGTGTAACGATGCCGGCGAAATACCTATTCATACATTTTCAAGTTTATAAGTTGGAGAGGGAAGCATTTACACCTTCTAAAAATGCCAATTCATCTCTTCTTTTCTTCAGAACATGATATCTAGAATATTTTGGCAAAAATCGACCCAAACTATTACTACTATGATCATTGGTTGACATGTCACATTTTCGGCGACTACAGACCTATTGATAATTAATTTACCGTTTCATTTCATTTATTTTTCAGTATACATTAAGAAATATGAACTCATTTTAAACAGAACTGGCAACGGTTCCGAGATAAGCAAAGCTTGATGCCTTATGAGCCCTGACAATTAAGTACATGTACAAGCAAATTACATAAATTAGGGTGTACCTGGTGATGCAAAGAGAGAGAGAGAGAGAGATAGAGAGAGAAAGGTAGAGAGAGGGAGAGAGAGAGAGAGAGAGAGAATGGGGTTGAAGTGAACAGGGGAGAGCAACCTGAAACAAGAAAATACGACTCCTTCTCCTTTAGCTTGCGTTTCATCCAATCACCGGTGTGCTACTACCCCATTCCCACCCAACACCATGACACAATAAAGCCCCTGCCCAAAGAACGGACATACGCTAAAATGAAGAGTGCCCCCCCCCCCAAAAAAAAAGGGGGGGGCCTACCACAAATCCAATCATGTGGGGAAAATGTCATTGGTACCAGGAGAAGTGGAATCTTTTTATAAGAAAAATGATACCACATTTGCCAAAATTGGTTTAGTAATGTCCAGTTGCACTGCATCCTACTGACAAAGTTTGGTGCAAAGGGTATAGTTGGGGTGAAATCGACCTGACTTTGGGATCTGTCGAGGGGTCTCTAGGGGCTAGACCCGACAGCTATAGTCAGGCAGAACAAATGTTAGTAAATAAATTTTGTGGGTTAGGTGACTTCGAGAGGTGAAATATTATAGGTAAAATGTGGTGATTATTTTGGGAGAGGCTCTTAGCCTAACCCATTTACACCGAATTATTAACGTAAAATTAACGTCAAACATACAAAGCACATAAACTGCATGAGTTAAAAAGGAACAATGACTCGAAGATTAAAATGTTTTTACATATTATTTTCCCTACACTGTAAAAACTAAAATATTAAATCACTATTTAAAAGGGCCGAGGAGTGACTACTTTCAAAAAGGTAGTTTAACACTTTGAACATGCTGGATCTCACTCTTTAAACTGTTAAAATTATTAATTTTGTGCATGCACTTCTCTGCCCTTTTAAATGGTGATTTAACAATTTAGTGTTTAGAGTGTATGTTAAGCCTTGGTCACAAATACCATTACGAACTCCTACGAACTCCGTATGAAGGATTTTCAGACCATTTTGTAAGATCTTTTTCCCTTCCATATTTGTTTTGCCCCTTGGACCAGTCACTGGTTAGGTTTGTCATTTGGTTTGTGAAGTTAAGAATTTAGAAAGTGTCAGAAATTGAGCCAGCAAAGCGATTGACACCGGGACCAGGTATATATCGAACCAAGACCAGAATTTTCGTCATACCGATTCTTATTGCCATCACTCCCATCATTATTACCCATCATCACCATTTACAGATTCATCACCATCACTGTCACCACCACCACCACCACCACCACCACCACCACATTCATAATCATCATAATTATTCATTATCATTTTCATATTTGATATTCTCTGTTTTTAGGATGACGGATTTCAAAGCTAAAGTCTAAAAGAAATGTCATTTCTTATCATCACTACCACCGCCACCACTACCACAATCATAATCATCATCATTATTCATTATTATCATCTTTATTTGTTATTCTCTGTTTTTAGGACTACGGAATTCACAGCTAAAGTTTAAAAGACATGTCATTATTTATCATCGCCACCACCACCACCACCACAAACGCCGCCACCACCACCACCACCAGCACCACTATCATCACAACCATCATCATTATTCATCATTATCATTGTCACCTTTATTTGTCCTTCTCTGTTCTTATGACTAGGGAGCTCAAAGCTAAAGTCTAAAAGAAATGTCATTTCTTATCATCACTACCAGCGCCACCACTACCACAATCATAATCATCATCATTATTCATTATTATCATCTTTATTTGTTATTCTCTGTTTTCAGGACTACGGAATTCACAGCTAAAGATTAAAAGACATGTCATTATTTATCATCGCCACCACCACCACCACAACCACCACCATCACCACCAACGCCGCCACCACCACCACCACCACCACCACCACCACTATCATCACAACCATCATCATTATTCATCATTATCATTGTCATCTTTATTTGTCATTCTCTGTTCTTAGGACTACCGAGCTCAAAGCTAAAGTCTAAAAGCAATGTCATTTCTTATCATCACTACCACCGCCACCACTACCACAATCATAATCATCATCATTATTCATTATTATCATCTTTATTTTGTATTCTCTGTTTTTAGGACTACGGAATTCACAGCTAAAGTCTTAAAGACATGTCATTATTTATCATCGCTACCACCACCACCACCACCACCACCACCACCACCACAACCACCACCACCACCACTATCATCACAATCCTCAGCATTATTCATCATTATCATTGTCATCTGTATTTGTTATTCTCTGTTCTTAGGACTACGGAGCTAAACAAAAATGGAGAGAAATTCAGATGAGCATTCAAGATGAATTGCGACAATATGGTGTATTTTAATCCTATATTGAAGACATTAGAGTGAAAACACCGTGATGCAATGTAACAATAAACTATATAGAATGTTTCACATTAAAAAAAAATACACTAAACTTCGTCGGAATGTGCCCCGGATGAGCATTTGCAATGAGAAAAGGGATACAGAGAGAGAGAGAGAGAGAGAGTCAATCTTAAAGAAATTGGGTATCTTTGTCTCAGACTATAAACAAAATCCTGGATTTAGCTCATGCTGCTGTCATTTTTATAAACCGTTAGGAATCGGTCAGGAATCCCTTGACGTTTACAAGCCTGATCGCCAGTCTAATTATCAAGATATTTATGATTGGAATTCGAAATTTCAAAACCGTTTTCAGAACGGATTTTATAACACTACAGTCTATTGGGGGAAAAATGAGTATGGTAAAACCGGTCACTCAAAGATTTTTACTTTCTTGAAGCACTTCATGGTCAATTTGAAGCGCATTTTTTTGTAGGGCTTCAATAATACACCATATCACAGACGCTGATAACACGTAGGGCAATGCATCTCAGATTTGGTATTGCTAAGCAACGCCTTTCAGGATTAAGCTGCAAAAAACAATTCAAGACAAAAAGAATAGAATAGCTAAAATTAGTTTTCATTACTTCCATAACAACAGTGAGCCACGATCCATGTGAATGAATAATAAAATACAATACAAATAAATAATTTGCTAAAGAGATTATCATATCAACATTAACATTGAATGTTTAATCTAACTAGTCGATAGTGAACAAAGTATTTGTCAAACATAGATATTTGTTGCCTTTTTAAAACAAAAAAATACATTTTTAACTCTGCATTTACTATCAAACACGATCGCAAAGTCTTTCAATAGCCTATCGCATACCATGTAGAAATCATAGTGCAATACGTCACTGTCATCTTCGCACATTTAAAGAGGTGATGGACAAGGCAAATGAAAGTGCCAAATTAATGTTTCAAAAGTATTTAACTGCATGTGCTAGGCCTACATTGATTTTTTTTTATTAGCTTTTTACATATATCATTAATAATGAATGTGTTCCTATATTTACATCACGCGTTACATTTCATATCCAACCTCGTATATCCGTCCACCATCCACGTTTCTGAAAGTAGAGGTGTTGTGGTCTAGTGGATAAGTCGTTGGATTGTGGATCACAGGGTCCACAGTTCGAGCTCCGCCACGGCACCAATGTCCTTTATTTTAATTTACATTTGCCACTCTGGTGTTAAATGGGTACCGGGTAGGAAGGAATCCCTTGAATGCTGTGAGCACCGATCCCAGGGTCCGCGGTTCGAGCTCCGCCACGGCATTAATGTCCTTTGGCAACATATTAATCTACATTTGCCACTCTCCATCCAGGTGTTAAATGTGTACCGGTAGGAAGGAATTCCTTGAATGCTGTGAGCGCCGAAATCGGCTGCCTAGTAGAGCCGGGGTAATAGTTGGAGCGCCTTGAGCACCATGCATGGTGGATATGTGCGCTATATAAATATCCAATAAACACTATCTGAATATGCCCACTGAATCTTACTAACCTAACTGTTATGACCAGAGCTTTATACAATCAAATCAATATGTGCATGCATCTTATACTTCAAGCGATCTGCCGTATGATTTTATTGACAACATAATATGCCCGTCATTCACACGGGGCATCAATTCGTTTGCGTTACTACCTACACAAACCAATGAATAAAGCCTTGTCCAAATTTTGTAAATGATGGAAGTGTAGTACGGTTCACACTTTTGTATCTTATAACTAGAATTAATGGCTCTCGCGTAGGACCTCTGTTACGCGCGCACTTTCCGTTCATTTAAAACGTTTTTTTTTTGTTTTTTTTTTTTTGTTTGGGGAGGGGGGAGGGTAGGGGGGGGGTTGTGCGATTTACCGCGTCATATCTTAACGAACCTTAAAGGGACTTTGTCCCATTTGAAGGCCAAAAAAATGAAAAAGTTAAATTCCAACTGCAATTGAAAGATAATACTAATTTAGAACTTCCCTAAAAAAGGTGGGGCTTGAAAATGTCTTCAAGTGGGAAAATAACGACTATTAGTTGTCAAATCGACTTTAGGGCTATAGAGCCCAAAAGTAATAGTCTTGATTTTCAGACAATTGTACCGAATGGTCATACGTTTTATGCTGCGCAAAGATTCAATCAGTTTAATCTTGGCCATCACAAGAAGTGGGTTATTGATGTAGACAAATGCTCATGTACCCTTTACAACTCTTTTCATGTATGTTATTACCAAAGAAGAAAAAAAGCCAGTCAGTCACTCAATAGTGTCTGACAGTGAAGTCTAGCAAGTAAACGGGTTTCCTTGCATAATTTGAATATGAGGACACTGCTAACGTTTATATTTCACAGATAGGACATACATGACATATACATAAATCCTGCAAAGTTCTACTGCATTTGAGGTTGGCTGCAAAAGGGACATAGTACCTTTAAAGGGATAGATGAGTTCTGTTGCAGAGGGCGCTACACATTTTTTTGTTGTTGAGATAATGAAAAACTGAGTGTCATATTTGAAGATCATACAATTTAAATGACAAAATCATCTTTGTTTGATCAAAATCGGTTCAGAGACGGCTGAAATATCCATAAATATAACGATTTCTAATACTTGTGTACCACGATAAATATTAGATAATTTGAAAAAGCTGTTAAAAAAACGAAATAGCACCTTTTACGTTGTAATTCAGCCAATGACGATGATTTCCGTGTATATTACGCACAACCAGCTGGCCCATGTATTGTTATTTTTAATTAAATAACTAATTACAGTCAACGTATTTTTTTTGAAAGTGAAGCTGAATTGGTATGATCGTATTGGCTAAATTTCACACATTTTGGGGTCTAAAATTACCTTCATAGCAATTTTAGGTTCTAAAAGGGCACTAGAAATGGCATAGATAAGAATAAGAGCAATAACCATGCACTTTGGAGGCATTTGCGGTCTTAAAACAGAACTCAACTATCCCTTTAATACGCGCTGGACATGAATCGTCCCTTGCCTGTCGTAGGACTCCGCCCCCCCCCCCTACTCAGTGTTAATAAGGGTACGCATATGCATGTCTCCGCCTTTTGAAAACACCCCCTAAGTCCGGTGTGTAAAACGGGCTTTTGTGTACTACGAGCCGGACTTTGGTGCGTGAAAAGTACCCCTTTACCGGACATTTTGGTAACATGCATGGTATCCCTCCGATCACGGAGTTGGGGGGGGGGGGGGGGCGGCGTAGGACCTATGCGTAGAATTGTTTCAGCGACCGGCGTGGTCTTTGACAAGCATATATTATCACACACTTTATTTGCGCTGATTATAATGCAATCGAAATGACGCCTCGTACATATGAAAGGGGTCAATGCCTGGACCAGTGATTCAGTGTAATGTTTACATTCTTAATTGTGCAGTTAAACAAAAAAATAGTCTCATTGTCACATGGACCACAGTCCTTGGCCAGCTTTTGACAACTCGTCACCCTTATTTGCCACGGCCTTCAAGAAAGTTACGCGTATTTTTTTTTTTTTTACTTTAGGTGAAAGTCATTTTATAGAGTAATCGCCATCATAGCATTGAACATGACGCAAAACATCGATAATTCCATGGATACAGCTTGGGAGCGCCTTTGAAACCCTGGTGAGGACTCATCATTCACTGTCTCCTGTCGAGCCTCTGGATGATCACCAGGCAAATCAGATGGGCCTTCGAATGTCTCCGGGCTAAATGGGATATCAGACGAAAGGCTTTCAGTAACAGTCATCTTCAGTCTGGAGGTGATATTGCTGCTGGTGGTGTCATTGATGATTGGGTTGAGCCCGACATGGAGGTTGACAATCAAGATTTCTGATCCTTCTTGGTTTGTTGCATTACACTGGTAGTTGCCAGAATCCTCAGTTGTCATTTGTTCGATCAGGAGACGGCCATCTGCAGAAACACGGATCTGTTTGTCGCTGTGCATCTCAGTTACGTTCTCCCATGTCACGGTGATGCCATTTCGATCTCGCAACGGGCACTCCAGGCGAATTTGATCCCCTACAACGCCAAAGACGACCGCCTTTGACGGGTTGACTTCCGGTTTACACTGGAATTGCTCTAGTGGCACATCTGTAACATATTCTCCTGAAAGTCTCAACGGATACTGGCACGTCACATCACCCTCTGGAACATCATGACCGGACAACTCCTGACTCTGTTTTAGATGTGCCCTGTATTTTACTAGAGAGCAGTCGCATAGAATAGGGTTCCCCGTCAAGTTAATTCTAACATTTGCCTTGAGGTTTTCTGTTGTCTTCAACACTATGCCGTCCAACTTGTTGTTGGTGAGATCGATCGTTTCCAAATTATGCAGACTGTCAAACAGGTTATGTTGGGCCTGCTGCAGTTTATTACTGCTTACATTCAAATGCTTCAGAAGTGGAAAGGTTTGAATGAAATCTCTGTCCAGTTCCTCGATGTTGTTCGCACTTACATCTAGAAACTTGAGATCTTCTGTTCCACTCAAGTCTCGGTAGTAATCATCGGATAAATTGTTGTGAGAGACGTCGAGCTCAACGACTATGCTACTGTTGAAACTGGGTATTCTTGTCAAATTGTTGTTTCTCAATTCAAGTCTCTTAATGACCCTTCTTTTCGGATAAGTCAAGCTAATGCTGTCCATATCCTTCAGACATGTCACGTTATTCAGCGATACGACTAGATCACTTTTGTAACTGACATTTCGGAAGAGCCCGGCCGTGAGGCTTTGTAAATCTGTATGTGAGAGGTCAAGGGTCTTTAAACCAAAGCTGCGAAGAAAAGTTGTTTCGTTTATAAGTCGAAGAGGGTTGTGAGCCAAGTTGATCCTGCGCAGACTATACTCGCAACTTTGGAAAGTCATAGAGTCAATTTTGGATATGCGATTCCCGTCGAGGTGTACCTCATTGATTGATTTAAATTCGTGGCTGCTATCTGTATCAGTATCAAAGGCAAGGGAAAAAGTAGTGAGCATATTGTAAGAAACGTACAGCTCTCTCAGGGCCCTAAGGTAATCGAACGTGCCGATAATGACTTCCTCGATCATGTTGTATGATAAGTCAAGAACTGCAAGCGTGGAACATGAAGTGAATGCATCTTTTGGAATATGCCAAATTCGGTTATGGCGCAGGTCGAGTTCACGGAGATTCGGAAGGTAATCCACAAAAGAGACGTTGGTGATGAGATTATTTGTAAGGATCATGGACTTCAGTCTCGTCATTGATCTGTCGTCGATGTCTATTCTATTTATTAGGTTCTGAGAGAGGTCGAGGTAATCAAGCGACGTGAACTGCCATTCAGTTGTGATCTCGGACAATTCGCCAGAGCGAAGTTCAAGCCTTTTGAGGTTGTGCGCCGATCTAAAGATCCGCGGAGACACTGCTGCCACATTGGGTACTGACAACTCCCTCAAACTGACAAAAGTTGTAAGAGCGTTATCTGCAATCGTCACGGAGGCGTTGTAATTTTCTATTGAAATATGGGTAGTTGGGAAGAAGTGACTATTCGGGGGAATATACGTGATTCGGGTTCCATTCAACGACAGGCGACGCAGGGAATACAAATTCTGCAATTTGTTCCAATCAAACACTCGAATAGGATTGGAATCTAAATAGAGCTGAAAGGGCCAATATACTACCGGGAAATTTGGAAATTCCTCGAGAAGATTTTCACCCAAGTCGAGTATTGACAATTTGGTACAACCCTGCAGGCTCTGTCCAGATATTTCCATGATCATGTTTCCAGATGCATTGAGATAGACCAACGATGGCATATTCTTGAAGGCTTGTAGGTCCGATAGTTTGTTAGATCCTACATCGATGTCTTCAAGACTTGCAGAACGAGTGAAAGCACCTTCTTCGATATCCTCTATCTTGTTGTTCTGGAGATACAGTGAAACAAGACGAGGGTTGTTACTAAGAGATCCAAACTCGGCCAATCTATTGCCTTCTAAGGACAAGAAGGAAAGAAGTGGGCTGTTTTGAAGGGCATTGCCATCAAAATATTCAATCGCATTTTTTGCCATGCAGAGCGATTCCAGGAGGGGAAAATCTGGCATCTTGCTGAGATTTTTCATTCTGTTATAGCTGAGATTTAAGTTAACTAAAGTCGCTGAAGTGTGTATGCTGTCAAAACTTTCGATCAAATTGCCGCTGGCGTTTAAATTCTTGAGAAAGGGAAGCCCCGAGACATTGTTAAGATCTCTGATCCGATTGTTAGACAGGTCGATGGATTTCAACACAGGAAGTTCCTGCCACATGGTTCCGTCGATATCTACTATCTGGTTGTAAGCAAGGAACAGTGAGTGCAGACTTTGGGAGGCAATATTCCAAAGATGGACAATGTAGTTTCGCGACAGGTCCAGAGTGTCTAGCATTCTTAGATTTTTGAACGATTCTTCATCGAAGTCCTGCAGATTGTTCCGGCTCAGATTCAGCACCCGCAATGTATCATGAATAAAACGGAATGTAGTGATGAAGTTGCCATCAAGCTCAAGTACATCAAGTTGTGGCACATTAAGCAGGGAGCTTGTTGTAAAGTTCCTCAAGAGGTTGTCACTAAGTGTTAGTTTAGTCAGTGCCCGAAGCCCGTGTAAATCCGATGTACCTTTGAGCCTGACGTTGGCCAGTTCAAGAAACTCAAGATTCGGCAATGAACTCAAGACCCCATCTTCGATACTGGAGATAGGATTATCTACGACGGAGATCATGGCTAAGTTGGTGGCATTGCGGAAAGATCTGAGAGAGAGCGCCGTGGCCCTTGTCTGGAAAGCAAAGAACGCCACCACTTTCTGCCGCATTGTTGGAAATTCCTCGACAAGCCCTTGTTGACATTTGACAATGACTGTCGGATTCACCATACGTAATGATTGGCACATACATTCCGTATCTTTGGGGCATTGTTCGACAGTATCACCGTTAACCCTAACGATGAGAAGGATGATGAACAGATTGGGCAGTAGGGTGCATTGTCGTTTTGTGGCGATCTGCTGCCTGGCCATGTTGGTGTTTATAATTTGAAAAAGCCCTGAAAAATGAGAACAAAAACAAAATTAAAAAACGGTGTGAAATGTAACCACTTAAATGACAATAGAAGTTTTGAGAGGTTGCTTGTTTTCATCTTTGGTTATTAAACAAGTATTAACCTTATAAATTTTGTTTCAGTTACTTTAAAACTCATATCGTTTAGGAGGCAAGAGCATTAAAAAGCCGAAGATTTGTTAGGGGTGGTTCGGATGATAATAGCCCTAGTGGGAATAAGTTTTAGTTCAGATTTGGTAGTTCGGGGGCCGGACAATCCTGATGGCCTGCATTCACGAAGAAGATTAAATCAATCATTATTATCTACATTAAAATGAATGTGTTTGTTTCACATCATAAATTAGGCTTGGGTACAAACAGGTTTTTATTTACAACACACCACTGGCAAGTCCGTTATTATGGTTACTCTATGTGGCTGGTAATCAATTGGCATTATAAGTTTTCATGGGGTATCCTATAGCTGTACAGATATTTTCTTTACCTGTTTTCGTTCACTCCACGATTCCCATCTCTTCCTGGGTCCTTCGTTTCTACAGGGGAGCACGGGGTACGTAACCCTTCACTGAAACGGTAGGCCTAAGGCAAATAAACATCAACAGAAAAGAGGGCGAGACAAGCTAAGAGAGAAATTGAAAAAGAAGGCGGGTAAACTAACGAGAAAGAAGACGCCCTGTCCATCTCACGGTTCGAACCCACGACCTCCCGTTCATGAGGCGGGCGCTCTAACCACTGAGCCACCAAGCCACCATTAGTAAAATATCTCGGGATAGTATAGGACCAAACCAATCAAAAATAACTCACGACATCTAATAATCCTATTTCCAGACGACAAATTCAGGACAACAATATATAGAGAGTAGGAAGTCGATGGTCTGTGTATGTGGTAAATTATAACTGGGGGTGTCTGCATAGTATAGTAGTTCACTCTCAATCAAAAGGTCGAAGGTTCGAATCCCAGCCCGGCACTACTGTCCTTTGACAAGATATTAATCCACAATTGCCACTTGTAAAGCGCTTAGAAACTCGGATATTCCCGATGTATTAAGCGCTATATAAGCAATAATATTATTATTATTATTATTATTGCCACCCAAGTACATCAGGCAACAATAATTACAGGCCCTTGCAAAGAACAGCACGCAGACGAGGCTTCCCTAGGCAAAATTTCAATCATTATCGTTGTTATCAATATTATTATTTTGTTCAAAATATTAATTATTATAATTATCATGATCATTATCGTTTTACTCCACCATGAGTGTGGAGCCGTATTACTTTCAGATCAAGATTCAGATATTATTATCATTATTATCTTAACAATGTAAGGTTGTTGACATTCATTATGCAACTATTAAAGGGGAGGAAAGAATTTGTGCTTTATATCTTGAACATCTTTATTATATATCAGTATTTTGTTGATTAACATAGAAAAAAACATAACAAACTACATATAAACTGTATATATGTCAACAATGAATTAACGATGTAAAAACGACTAATTCAATTTTGCCGTGCATAATCATTTCGTCTGGCTTTCTAGGTAGATAGGATTTCTTCTGAACACATTTCAAATAAATTCTATTAAGCTTTTTTTAAAGTCCAAACGCATTTCTTTTTAATTGGCCAGATTCAGATTTAGATAGATTCAGATTGTTTATTGCCGTCTTTCAAATAAACATACAAGCAAATAAGTGCATAACATGAATAGTGGTAAAGTTTCGGGTGAAAATTACGTGTTTCACGAGTCTGAGTAAATAGTAAATCAATAATTTCATTGCGATATGAAATTCATCCTCAACCATATCGTTAAATCATTCTTCACAATGTAATATATTAAAGTGTAGATTGATATGTGGGAGTTTTCTCTGGTCTCTTGTAGCATCCTCATCGTCCCTTTGTAGATTGTGTTCATCCAATCGTAATTTAGTTACGTATTCTGTCATTTCGTATTGACATCATTTACACAAACATACTCCTTGCTTGATTGTTTTAACCTTCAGTGTTAAGGCATTGTTTATCTGAAAATATCGTTTGTTTTCGAAGTTAATATTCAACACAACAGAAAGACTTTCAAGAAATCATCTAAAGTGGTATTTCAATACCCTGCTGTATTGCCTTTAGAAATAATGTTCTGATTATGTCATTGTTCATATATTTTGAAAGGACTGTATGTCCTTCCCATTTTTTTTATCCGCCCTTGTGAATTTCCCACAATTGACAATTGTTGTCTTGAAATAGGAGAATGAAAAGGGAGCCTAGAAACTTTGTTTTAAAAGGTAGATTATTTAAAAATATGAATTAATATCTCGAAATCTAACGGATCCGCCAAATTGTATTCCTTAGTAACCTCGAAGCCAAAAAATGATTAATTAGTAATTATGGCAACATAGGATTAGTGATTAAGCTAAAAGAAAATATAAATAACGGTTTTTAAAAAAATCGAATCTTGTAAGAAATTAAACATTTTAATCAATTTTTAATTGTTTTCTTTCTCTTCTCCTGTAAGAGTTGCTCATTTTGTGATTGTTATTTTGTATTCTCTTGATTTATCTTTATATTGATCCAATGATGGATTTCCCTCTTTGGAATAAAGAAGAATCACTTTGTTGTATCATGTACAGCATCTCCTTTTCTTCAGAAGGACGACTATGAAATAACCACACAAACTAAAACTTGAAAACAAAACACGTTCCAAATTTCAACACGACACTATACGAAGCCAAATAACAAGAGGAATGTATTTGTTAACCGGCAAAATTCTAGAAGAACGTCTTGTAAAATCAGAAAAAAGGGTAACGATAGGATTAAGAATTTTGGTAGGAGGGTCAGAGGTTCTACTGGCAATTACTTGTACTATATTATATTACCATTCCACAGTTTTCCCTTTCAAGTATATTATATATATATATTTAAACAGCAAAATATTACAAAGATTTGTTAAAACAATTTGTTCATATAAATTAGTAATGAAATATCAAGAATAACGAATGAATTATAGGGTGTGGTACTTACCGATGGTCTGATACAGAAGAATTTACTTTCCTTCTAAAAGAATATCAGTTCTGTTCGAAAGGCTTACATCTCATTACCAATCAGCTATACAGCTCTGTTTAGTTCTCCTTAACAGCGAACGAGGCTAATTGGTGGCCAATGCTAGCAAACAAGGGTATATATAGGTGTAAGATGATGAAGAGCTAGATTCTAATCAAATGATTGGTTGAGAGCGTACACGTGCATGACCTTCTTTTCCTCCTCCTCATCCTTTCTGCCTTCTTCGTCTTTTCTTCTTCTTTTAATTATCTTCCTCCTCATTCTCTTTTACTTCTTCTTCTCTTTCTTCTTCTGCTCTTTCCTCTTCTTCTCCTTCTTCTCATCCACTCCTCCTCATCCTTCCTTTCTTATTATTCTCACCATTCTCCTCCTAATACTGCTCCTTGCCTAACTTTTTTGGTCCATCTGATTGGCTGATGGGGAAGAGCCCACGAGTTCAAATAATGTTGCCCCCCCCCCCAAAAAAAAAGCCCCTTCCCCCGAAAAAATGAGCAATTAAGGAGTAAAAGTGTTTTTTTTTAAACCAAAAGAAAATGAAAAATAATTAAACCTGAATTGAATCACATACAAATTATATTCCATTAAAAGAAATGGAGAGTAAACATGTGGGGGGGGGGGGGGGGGAGTGAAGAGGGCAGCAGTTGCCCCCCCCCCAAATGAAATTCATACATGGTTTATTTCGAATTCGATACCAGGGATTTACAAATGTTGCTGAAATTACCGATTTTTCGGGATTTTCTTTCGTAAATGGGACTTTTTTAAGCGTTTGTTGGAAAATTACAAATTCCCTAAAGAAAGATTGAGTGACCTGCCAGTGTCACAATTGAGGTATCAAAATATGCTCATCTGACCGTAATTAAATACCTGAAACCCCCGAGCTTACCAGGGCTCCGCCCCCTTGACCCCACCAGTGGTCCTAAGGTGGGCCCCTGGATGCTCATCTGACCGTAATTAAATGCCCAAACCCCCTGAGATTTTGGGGATCAGCCCTCTGGACCCCCGCCAATTAGTGACATGCCAGTGTCACAAATATGGTATCACAATATGCTTATCTGACCGTAATTTAATGCCTAAAACCCCTATGTTTTCGGGGGCTCTGCCCCTAGACCCCACACCAATGTACGCCCCTCTCGCTTCGCTACCTGATCGTTCCGCGGGGCCTGCATGAAACATGTAAGAGTGGTGGATATGCAGATTTTCTTCTGCCCCCAAACGTTTTTGCCCCTGAAAGGTGAGCCCCTTGGAATGTTAACCCCCCCCCGCCCCCCCCCCCAATCCCAAACTGCTCCCGGCGCGCCTTGGCAGTGATATCGAGTAACGAGAAGGATGAAAGTCGTGTGCAAAATGATTAGTCCCTTAGATAAGTCGGTGAAGCTGTACAACTACAAGACAGGGGATCATAACTATTACTACTTCACTTGAAATGAAATATAGTGGAAAATATTATAATTAAAAACGCTACATGGATTAAACAGGAAGCTTGGTTTGAACTTTACAAGTAGTGAGCGTGTCATGGATTTGCATGGCTATATAAATTATACATAAAAATATGGATGCCAGTGGCTCGTTGCCCCCGATCGAATGGCAAATAAGGAAAAGAAAATAGAGAGGTGAGAGCGAGGAGAGAGGTTAAGGAAAAGGAAAAAGAACGTGAGATATTATAAGGAGATAAGTAGATGTTTTTGTTGGAAAGGTCTAAAAAATTGGGAGGGTCAAATATAAAGTAGAGGTAAAGCTTCACGAGATAATAGATCGCTCAGACATTTTTGAGTTTACCAACTTACAACAATCTAAGCGATATATTTTTATCTCCGAAAGATACAAGAAGACTTACAAGAAAAATTACAAGAAAACTTACAAGAATTTCAGAATACCACCCAAGGACGGACATCGAAGTACAGGAATAAATCCACGGAATTTAACAATTTCTTCTGCTCGGCACTTCAGTTTCAGAATATTGTAGAAAAAGGGGTATTCAGCATAGGTCCAGTCCAACAAGATTACTTCAAATTCAGACAACAGTGGGTCTAGACTCCCCATCCCTTACCCATTTTTTCTTGATTATTAAAGAAATCTCACCCCAAAGAATAAGTGTAGGTATTCTGAAAGATGAGATGTATTCCTGCCCTTTGATGCAGGGGCGTAGACAACGGGGGATGAGGGGGATGCATCCCCCCTACCTCACAAGGTGGGGGGGATGGCATGTACAATCATCCCCCCCCCAGGTTTTGGGGAATGATATTTGCTTACTTAATAAGTCATAATGATGATAATAATAGTAATAATAATAATGATAACAATTATAATATTAATAATAATAATAATTATGATGATGATAATAATAATCCTCATCATTATTGTAATTGTGTTTATTGTTATTAGCCGCATTCACACGGTGAAAGCCAATTCAGACGGTAAAAAAAAGAAAATCTTATAAGTATTTTGTGGTTATCTTGTGGTTTGGAAACCACAAGATAACCACAAGATTAAACAGGCGCGGATCTACGGGGGGGGGGGGGGGTTAGGGGGTTTAACCCCCCCCCCCTTGGGCGGCCCAAAAAACAAACCAAAAAAAAAAAAAAAAAAAAAGAAAAAAGAACGCACGCTGGAGAGAAACCCTTTCAAGTGCAAATATTGTGAGAAGATATTCAACTCATCTGGTAACTTAACCAAACACATGATAACTCTGGATATAACTGTGTATTTAACTGTTACTTGATTTAAAAAGACGTTATCATGCACTGCTTGTTATGGTCTCCATTGTGTTAATAGATGCCAGGAAAACATCACTTACGGGGTTCAAATAAACACCCCCCAAAAAATCGGCTCGCCGCTTCGCGGCTCGTGGACGATGCTCTGCATCGTCATTATTTTGGTCACCCCCCCCCCTTAGCAAAAAGCTAGATCCGCCCCTGAGTCATCTCCCCCCCCCCCCAGGTGAACGAACCTGTCTACGCCACTGCTTTGATGTACAATATTCCTTACAAAAATGTACAAGAGATATTATACAAAATAATGAAGATATCTAATGCTTTTTAGCCATAGTTGAAGTTGTACATGTATCTTGCACCAAGCTAATTTAGTTGGAAAGTCTTTTTAAATCAATAACAAAACCTTTTTTCTTTGTATAAAATCAATAACAAAACCTTTAATTTTCAGTGAGGATAAATCATAGCTGAGAAGATAGAAATGATATTTGGAGAAAATATATAACAGGGAAACAATAATTTATTGTAACTAATTCATTTAAAAATCCTAAGTTATAGGGAGAGGCTGGACCGGTTACGGGGGCGGGCGGAATCAAGTCCGAAATGGAATTGACTTGTACATGAGAGCACTGTGGTATAACAGTGAAAGCTCTGGAATCTCATACCAGAGGCTCTAGGTTCAATTCTTGTTTGGTGCTTGCATCCCCCTTGCATCACCTGACTACTGAGATGGTTTCGCCTATATAGCTACATTAACCCTATTGACCCCAGGTGTAAAATGGGACCTAGCTGATAATGCTGGGGTAACAATAACTGCAGGATCCACAAGAAAAGCATTATTAAAGGTATAGACCAGTTTTGGAAAGACCCCCTCTCAAAAATTAAATGGCAGCTCTTATTACCAATCATGTGAAAGAATATGTTTTGACTAATACGTGATGATAAAAATTTTGCCGGGAAACCGCCTACCGATTGATATATTTGTTAAATTATCATATCGATCCGGACTGGATAGATATCGCAAATGCACTTTGACATTGAACATTTTGGCATATATTTCTGCTTTTTTGCCAATTTAGGTTAAAGTATTGCCATCTAAACCTCTGAATGGAAATATTGAAACAATATGGAATGGATGTTTTGCACCCAAAACCTTTGAACCGCAATTTTACCACTATAGGTCTTTATATACCTTTAACATACTGATGGGGCTACTATGGGTAAAGACGACCCATCTCTTATAAACATTTTTATTTTTCTATTACTTTATGCGGCTTCCCTTAGGCCTTAGTCCACTCTTTTAATAATCTTATTCTTTTGATGACAATGATGATGATAATCGGCAGTTAGCGCCGCCTTTGAGTCTATAGAAATTATATTCCGAGGCGCACTAATTATTACCCCCGGCTTTAGCCTAGCTGATTACAGCGCAATAGCATTTCAAGGAATTTTAATTCCTGCCAGGTACCCATTTACCACACCAATGTCGTGTCCTTCAAACAATGAGGAGCTAATTGATTTACAATGCAGCAGAAAATTATTCTGTTTATAATATAGAACTAATCGCCCTGATTTGGATGGTAATTATACCTACAGGCCTATCTAGGCCCCACTCCTACACCTTTGACATTAAAGTAAGCCTGAGGTAAAGTAAGTAATTAGGGAAATTGCGTATATGCCTGCTCCATTTCTTCCTCTCTCCCTGTATCATTTATAAAAACTGTTATGGAATCAGTATATTAATTTGCTTACTGCGATTGTAAAGGGTTTTCTAACCCTTATCTTGTAGGAAGGGGGTTGGGTGCCCGGGCAGCGCATATTTTTTTTACACAACTGTTTAGCCACTTCAGTCAAATATACTGTGCTAACGACTAGAGACAGAGTCTAGCATTACACTTGGCAGTTTTGTTGGATTGCTGGATCTGTACATGACTTGTGTACATGCTCGTTATTTTTTTCGGGTTAAATCTATCCTCTCTTCTCTTTCATTATGTATTTCTGTGTTCTCCTTCATTCTATCCTCTTCTCTTTTGTCACGTATTTCTTTCTTTTTACTTTAATCTATCCTTTTTCTCCTTCGTTATTCTTTGTTTTTCCTTCAATCTACACTCTTATTTCCACGGAGTCAAATTTCACTCTGAATGGCGTCAGCTGGGAGTCAACTCTATTCCTAGTTAAACTGACACGGAAAAGGAGTCATCTTGACTCTGAATTGAGTCAATTCTCAGCTGATGCCACACAATCCGAGTCAAATTGATTCGGAATCCGTGTCACTTTAACTAGGAATAGAGTTGACTCCCAGCTGACGCCATTTAGAGTGAAATTTGACTCCGTGGAAATAAGAGTGTATCCCCCAGCTCTCCTTCGCCATGTATTTCGTTTGTTCTCCTTTATTCTAACCACTTCTCTTTTGTTTTATGTATTTCTTTGTTTCTCCTTCAATCTATCCTTTTCTCCTTCGTCATCTATTTCTTTGTTTTAACTGATAGATTCACTTTCTCCTTTATGTATTTCCCCGTGTTTTTCCTTAATAAGTCTAGATCTATATCCTCTTTAATAGCTCTTCAACTATGACTGTATTTCTATGTTCTTCCTTTGACTTATCCTCTTCTCTTTCCTTATGTATATCCTTGTTTTTCCTTCTCCATATCCTCTCCACCCCGTCTCCACCCCCGGTGGGGTCACTCAATGTGACTTCCGGACCGCATGACCGTTACCACAAATGCATATAACCCCCTTTTGCGGTCAATTTCAAGGACATTTTGTGAAATTTAACCCCCTTTTTTACGTCAAAACAAGGACAAAATCGTACTTTAGAATACCCCTATTTATAAGATTGTAAGGACACTTTCGCAAATTTACCCCTATTTTACCATATTTCAAGGACAAGACTCGGCTCCGAGAATTTTTCTTCCTGGTTTTCGCTTTTCCCTTCCCGGTTTTCTCTTTTCCCTTTTCCTGACCCCTATTTATCAATTTCGAGGACACCTGTGCACCCCTATTTTCTTTATTTCGAGGAATATTTTGTCCGCGGACATTGCTTGAAATTGACCCCTTTTTCCGCGATTTTGGTAACGGTCATGCGGTCCGGAAGTCACATTGAGTGACCCCACCGGGTCTCCACCATCCTTGTTTTCCCTTTTCTATTGATCATCTTCCCTTCCCTTCGATCACTGGGTGTACGTGCTTGCACATAGTGCGCTGACGACTTAGACTCTTTCACCAGAGCACTTCTTGGAATTTTTTCGCGAAAATGGCTAAACAGTTGTGTAAAAAAAATATGCGCGCCCGGGCATTAAGGGAGGCTGGTGCTAAGGTAGTGAATACAATGCTAGATGTACAATTAAAGATAATCTGAAAATTTGAGTGAAAACAAACCATAATTAATGATGCAAATTGGGAAAAACTGATCTGATCGACTCCTGAATTCTCCCAACTATATTTTATTTATTATAATTTAATTGAATTTGAGGTGAATGTAAATCGTCACAAAGCAACATTTAAGAGTTTAACGATTTTTAAAAACGGCATGGAAAAACGGTTGGGAAAATTATAAAATTTGCTTGGAGAAGTTACAGAGTGTCGCACAGTGACGCCTTCAAAGAAAACCATAAATATATTTGTGGTTTGAGATTTTTTTTCAGGATCTTTTGCATGTTAGAGGGTGAGAGCGATAATAAGTAACATTTTATACACAAATTACGCATTTTTTTCATCAACCTTCAACAATGTTACCGAGTCACTTTAAGAAACATAAATACTTCTCTGTAATTGAATGGAAAATATACATCAACTAGCACTAACTTTATATATTGTCCTGTGTAGTATAAATCTTAAAAGTTTATGAAATATTGCTTGTAAACTTCTTCAAATATTATTGTTGATTTAAATCAACTGTCCGGATACACAACCTGTCCGGATACACAACCTGTCCGAACTTACAACGTCTTGGCATACAGGAGAAAATAAATAAAACATAAAGAAACAAACAAACAAACAAACTTGCAAAATAAACAAAATATATGGAAGTTCTCCACGACTTTCAGCATAATTATCATGAACGCATTGCAAACGGGAGATTAATCCTTCTATAATAAGTGATTTCATCTTCCAAAATATGTTCATTAACTAATCTTTAGGAAAATTTCGTGTTTTTCTATTTTTCTTTTCTGTTGGAGATAGATATAGCTCTGTCGGCCGTCGGGTGAATTATGATTATGAATTACGACCGCCCCCACTCTATTTTTTTCTCAATCAAACGATATCGATAAAATGAACAAGGTATCGTATCGAACATGGCGCGGCGCCACATTTGATTTCTCGACTGGATTCTTGCCAAATTGTAGCTCATAATTAACGAATGTGTCACTGATTGATTACACTGTTTGTGATATATGTGTAGGATTACTGAGTGTCTTCGGTGACTGATAGATTGTTCGAAGATTGGGACAGCGGAGTCGTCTTAACTTGGTCAAAAATGTTGATGCGAGTTCCTTCCATCGGTTAGCTCTTGTCAGATCAGCCGACTCTGCCGGCGTGGTAGTGTGGCAGTGGCCGATGAGCCTTCGTAGGTTCAGTTGACTGAGGCTGAGCCGAGCTGAGCCGAATCACAAAACCAGACTAGACGAGCAATGCAAATCAATGCCAATGAAAATGGAAATGGAAATGACAGTACAACAACCGATCTTTTGTAAGTCAGTGTTTTATATTTTAATCATAGTTCATTATTTCATTATTCAGGTTTCAAGTTCAGGCTTAACACTGACTGTAACAGTTAGGCTTAGCTTAGACCGAAAACTTCAGTCTCTCTAATCGTCGGTTGTTCCACTGAGACTACGTCTGGCTCCACTAGACCTCCGATTATAGAGACTGAAGTCTGGGGACCTCTTTCTGTGAGGGACTGTACGGAACCAATGGTTCGGTTCGGCAGGACCGCGATGAATGAGATATGCTACGAGATTTTCACTCTTTACATCCTCATACATGCTGCAATATTACAATAATTAGAGTCTAATTAAAAATAACATATATATCGTCCTTGTTTTCACGAAGTGACGGTAGTGAGGAACATCGTAACGCAAAGTGAATGCAATTTTTGTTCACTACCGTCACTTCGTGAAAACAGCGACGATATAGCTTATTTGACTTACGATAGCTTGCTCATTTAGATCCTAAATTAATGATTAATCCGAGAAAGTCTCGTCGTCAACATTATCCGTCTTGGTTTTAGTTGATGAATATTCATTTTTTCTTTTCGAACGTCCAATAGCTACCGTAGCTACGTACGATTCAGCCCGGCTTGACCAATGAACTCCCACGAAACAAGTGCTCTGATTGGCCATTGGCTATGTTTTGTTACCCGGAAATATATCGGCCGCCGGGTAATATTTCGAACGTGAACGTACTGCTTCGCGGTTCTGAGATACAAATTGGATAATTCATATAAGTAAGTCCGTAAATTATGTATTTAATATTAAGTTATCAAATTTTGATAACTGTAATTAGGACAAATGACATACCGACCTAATTTACATCTGATTTAGAAATCAGAAAATTAGATCTAAACTAGAAATTTAATTCGTCATGGGGACGAATTAGGTGGTCTGTTTTCAATTTTATGATCATTGAAAAGTCAAAAAAGAAAAAAAAAGTGAAGAAAAAAAATTGTTGGAGACTCCCGGACTCGAACCAGGGACCTCGAGGTCGGAAGTCAAGTGCGTTACCGATATGCCAAAACATTTCCCATAGAGATTACACGTAAACGGAAAATAGAATTCACAAATCCCACTTTGTAAGTGAAATATGAGCATGATCCCGGCATCTGATCGAAAAATAAAGGGCACACTAGTGATAGCTTATTCTCTCAGCTACATCATACTCAAAGCTCAGCGAAAACACAGCTAAAACGACGGAGATATTGCTCGCAAAAGACAGGATGTAGAATCCAGTTTTGAGAAAAAGTCATGTCCCATAGAGAATACACGCAGAATGTGAAAAATTGACATGCCACCTTTAATCGCAAAAATACGCCATGATACCTTTGTCAAAATGAAATATTGTGGTAACTGCCTTTGTAGAGAATTGTCTCAGGTAGATCATATCAAAATTTGGAAGAAAATCGATCAATATTTACAGAGATATAGTCAATTTTCCAGAAATATGCTGACGTCATAATATGCAAATTGAAATTTTGAGTTCGGAGGCCATTATGATGACGTCATGAGTTAATTGAGGGTCAAATGAGACATGAAATCATATCTCCAATTCATACTCTATCAAAATATGAAAACAAAATTGGGATCACCTTGCATCCTTAAACGCTACAATGGATTTTCTATAGGCATGTTTTTGCCCATGTATGCTATGTATTACAAGAGCTCTCGCGCACGGAAATTATCTTAAACGGACGCTCATTCCGTTATTAATGGGCAAGAAAAGGTGAAAACGGTATCAAAATGCTTGGGAAAATGTGCCAAATATGATGACAGAGAAAATTTGGCGATTCTATGTTGAAAAATACCAGTACGCGCGAAAACGCGCGCGCATGTGCGTGCGCGCATTTTTTTGCAAAATGCTTAGAATGGCCTGAAACGTATGCAAAATGAATTTGGGACGATTTTGAGCATTTTTATTTTTTGCGCGCGCGCGGACGTACGCATGCGCGTGCGTTTTCTGACTTGAAATTGACCGGACGGATATTGAACTTAATCATGATAAATATGAATGAGAAATGCTTTTTCGTTATGAAGATATGATCATGAGTAAAAAGTACCAAAAAAAAACACAAAATGGCGCCTGGATGACGTCATGAAGACTTGATGACCTTGAAAATGTTACACTGACGTCTCATGACAATGATCTATGACTGTGCCAAAATTGAACGAAATTGATTAAACTGATCTTGAGTTATCCTGTAAACAAAAAAGTGGGAACAATAAATAAAAATAAATAATAAATAATAAATAATAAATAAATAAAGAAAGAAAATTCTGACGAAAACAATAGGTGATCTGTCGAAAACGACAGACCACCTAATAAAGAAAATGTCGTGGGCGAAAATATGTACATACACTGTAGCCACCCCCAGGGTACGAGATCTCTGGGTTACCATCTGTATTGGGGAATGACAACAAATGTCAGTTTTATTAAAGAAATGACCCAAATCAGATGGTTATTTCTGTCTAGGCTTAGCTTTATTTAGCCTTTAGCAACTTTTCTTGGCCTACAATGTAGCTAGGCCCTAGCCTATGTACAGTGCAGTGCAGTGTGAGTGTCTGAGTAGATCTAGGCTAGGGGCCTACAGCCAGTACACCTTGCCAATTGCCCAGGCCAGTCAGGCCCATACATGTACATGATACAGGCCGGCCACACATAGTAGCCACACATAGCAGCCACACATAGCAGCATGGCCTGGCTCTGTAATACTGTATTAAGCTGGGAAACATTAAGACCGAAAATATCTGTCTCTTTCGTGATCGTTGGCCTCTATAATGCCTGGATTTATTTTGCCCCGGGCGCTGTACGTGTACAATAAATTGGTCTACGATTTTTGGGGCATCGTCGATCTGAGAGGCTACGCCCGGGCCTGGGCTACGATGTTTATGTTTACATTATCTACGATCATCGTGCCATTTTTTGTACTGGCACCCGGGGCAAATCCGTACAGAGGCTGCTCGGAGATTGTATGGAAATCGTGCAATTTTAGTGCAGTAGCCGTGCAGTCTCCCCACAGAAATCGTACGGAGCCCATTTGCTGCACGATCAGCGCCAGGCCTCCGCGTGATGGCCATGCGGGGATTGTGAAATCCCACCTACGACATGTCTACGGGCTTCCCTTTTTCAAATTTGTATAACTTCCTGCGAAACAAAATTGTTGAAGTCGATGAGCCTGTGAATCCCTATGAAAATCTCACGCATTGAGGCCGCAAGGAAAAGGGGATATGGGCAGGATACAGGCTCTGTAGACTAATCCCAGGCCACATGTAATCCAGGCATTACTTGGCTTTTGTTTTGGGTAGGGTCGGCTGTCCACCGTTAGACCTATCATCTAGGCCAGGCCTTCTCAACTAGTTTATTAGAAGTGCCATACCAAAAATTTATTGAGATTGAAGTGCCAACCTGTATGTTTGGTGACTGTGTTGCGAGGGGGCGTAGCGACCGAGCCGATACCGGATGGGGTCCAGGGGGCAAAGCCCCCGGAAGCTATTGGATTTTAGGGCTTTTTTAAGGCCCAGATGTGGCATTTCTAACACCTTTTTGTTCCATAAAACATCAATCATAATTTCATATTGATGTAAAATAATTAGTACAATTCCTGGCTAAAATCGACACTGGAAGTTAATTTTTATGTAGTTATTTTGGTGCAATAAACACAGAAAATGTCAAAAATCAAGTGAAAATCAAACAAACAAAATGGCTTGCTTACATTTTGGGCTAAACTTCGACTGCGACTCTTTGATTTTGCTGAGTTTTTGAATTTTAACATTTTCATTTAGTTTGTATTCATTTTTTTGGAACAGCCGCGCGCCACTCCGACTGACCGCAAGCGCCACAAGTGGCGCGCACGCCGCCAGTTGAGGAGGCCTGATCTAGGCCTACTAGTACTAGTACTACTACTAGGTCTAGTATTCAATTCATTTCAAGACTTTATTCCAGACTCAGCTGCTAGAGCATAGGTCCATATAACATATTAACATGTAGAATCTAGATATAAACAATGAATAAGAGAGGAACATTATATTATTAAAAACACTACTAGATCTACTACTACTCTACACAAATATTAGACTAGATCAAGAGTCTTACTGTTAATTGTTAAAGGTATAGACCGGTAGTGGTAAAATTGCAGTTCAAGGGTTTTGGGTGCAAAATATCCAATCAATATTGTTTCAATATTGCCTTCAGAGGTTAAAGATAAAGTTGAGTACTGGTCATGCGATTGCATTGTGAAAGAAACGGTGTGGAATCGATCAGAAAAGGTTGATCATCTAGCATATAAAGTATTGGTGTGTACTGCAAGGTTCTGGAATCATCAAAATGATCAGAAATGTGACCCAGTCTTGGTAAAGTTACAAGGACTATACACAGAAAGATGTATGGGACTACACAAATGGTGTCTGGTTACCTACCTTGTGTTCCTTTTGTTTGTATTCTCATTACTCAGCCAGAATACATGTTCTACCAAAATTGTTTGGCAAATGACATTTATTTGTAATCTTGAACATTCAATGTAGGTAAGTTTCGTTTGATTCTGTGAGAATTAATTTTCTTTTTTTATCAGAACTCAAGTTTATCATTAAGATGACAATACTTCAACCTAAATTCGCAAAAAAGCAGAAAGATATGCCCAAATGTTCAATGTTGAAGTGCATTTGTGATATCTATCTAGGCCGGATCGATATGATAATTTACCAAATATATCAATTAATAGGTGGTTTCCCGGCAATTTTTGTATCATCACGTATAACCGTATTAGTTAAAACATATATTCTTTAGCATGATTGGTAATAAAAGCTTCCATTTGATTTTTGAGAGGGGGGGGGGGGTGTTTCCAAAACTGGTCTATACCTTTAAGACAAAGTTGTGAAAACCAGATGTTTTAAAACAATTTTCTATAGACCTAGAATGTCCTAAATTTACATGTACATGTAGGTCTAAATTGAAAATAAAATTTGAAATGATATAAAGTAGTTTTCTTGGAGACAAATGTGATTTTATGCCAGTGGACTGATGATAACTTGAAGACAGCTCACCTGACTGAAATATTGCTACCCTTACATCTCTCAGGCTCTCATATTAAAGGTTATGACTGTCACTTTTAGCTGCTGCAATGGAAACTACACCAACGAGTACCCAAGCTAGATATGTCGGCCAGGGGTGTCAGAAGCACACAAAACTCAGGCATAGACCATTGCAGTTTGTATATGGTGAGTTACAACTTAGAGATTACATTGGTGTTTGTGCAAAACTTTATTTTATGTTGGAAGCTTTCACACAAAATTTGAGATACCACTGCAATTCTTTTTCCTCCTACAAATTGCACTGCAGGGAATTGAAGATCCAAACAAACAAAAAAAGTCTTAAAAATGACTTTAAAAATCTTCGAATCCTACACCTTCTTCTTAGTAATGTACAGTGTACATGTTTGATTTCTGATCAGATTGTCAAGCAGAAAGCTTCTCTGAAATCGTGTATGCCCATCATCATAATTGTGACTATTCTATTGGTCTTACGGTATATTGTGAGTGACATTAAATTTGAATTAGTTGAAGCCTTGTTGATACTGAGGTCATAATACATATGTGTGATGATAAAACTGTACTTTTGTGACACTGCAGTACTCTTTTTAAATCATTGTCAATGCCTTTTGATAATTAGGGGATTTTTTACCGTCCTATTTCAAAGATTAAACCCGGCATTACATATCTTGCATAATAATAAAGAAAGTAATAGTTGTTTATTTAGAAGTGCTTTAGTGTATTATTAGTGGCAGTATGCACTAGCAGCACTACATAATTTAAAATCACAAACAAATGTGTGCGTGGTATTGGGCCAACTTGGGGGGGGGGGGGGGGGAGTCTTGACTAATAATTCTACAAGTATGTATTTTGTTCATTTAACAATTAATATCTTGCCTGAATTTATAGTTTTAAAAATTTCAAAGTACTTCAGAAAATGGCAGCATGCTTTAATATATAAAACGACTACATCGATGTATTCAGCATTACCTTTTCAAAATCTGTATACATTGAAGTCTTTTATTATTCAACATTCTTGTAATCCTAGATTTCAAATCTGGTCAACACTCGGTGCACTCCAATACTTCACTGACATCCCTCTTTGAAGAGAGCTCCCTCTGTAGTTCTCTTGGAGAGGTAGATACCAGCTGGTTCGACAGCGAAAGATGGACATCAAACGACGAAACCAAGTGGAAAAAAGAGGTAAGCACTTGTGCTGTACTGTATGTAGGACTTTCAAACCTTCAACTGCAAGATGAAAATACTTTAGGAAACGTCATTGAATCAAACATGTTATGACTTCCTGCACGTTCGTGCTGACAAAGTTAACATATATGTAGGGCAGGATGCCAAACATTATTCTTTTGCTTGATACATTAAAATCATCAACAATCATCAACTAAGAGATCGTATTTAGCAGAGATGATTTTTGTCATTAACATACATGTAATCAGTTTCTGTTTAATCTGTAGTAAAGTACGTGTGCATAATATATGTCTTTGCAAATACAGTGTGTATCAAGCTATGACTGGGAGTATCTGTGTAAACAAATTATAATTGTGAGAACCTGAGAGAGAAAAAGGAGTTATTTTTAAAATACCACTGGCAAAATTGTGTGCCGTTGTTAATTTACATATCTCGTTGTCATTAAAGCCCCACTGCACTACTTATAGCTTCTTGCGCCCTCTATATAGCAAACAATACCTAAACGGTGACCATTGGTCCCTGTGATCCTTTTTATCTTATGTTGATTGAGAGCTTATGTGATGAGATAACCACCTGTCAGTAACCATGCAGGAAGGTCTAATCCCTCCTGGCCAAACTTGTGCGATGGGGCTTTAAGTTAGCTTCATCAAATTCAAACATTGCTTGATCTCCTTATCAGGACATTCTAAAGACCCCACAAGCAAGCCAAAGAGAAAACAAAGTCTGCTCCACCCCTGGGCTGTTCACTCCTGATGGGTTGTCTCCTGTTGCTAGGCGCGGGCACAAAGATTACCCAGAATGCCACCCTTTGCCAGATGAGGAGTCTGCATCCTCTTTTCTACGACAGAAAAGGTTCAGGAAAGGTAAGAAAAAATGTCCCGTGCTAGATTTGTAAGAGCTCAGTTAGTGTCGTGATTAACAAAAAAAGAATAGTTACAACAGACGTTTTTGTTTGTTTGTTTTTATTTCTGTGTTTTCAAAATAGTACATAATCATATACATGTACCTAAATAATCAATGCTATATTATGTCAAGGTATAGTACATCTACAGTGCTTCAATTTATAACTTATTTGATATCATGCTTGTACCTCATCTAGAATTCACTTTATATATAATTCACTCAAAGGCAACAAAGTTTTGGGAAATTTCGAAAAGTGATTCTTTACAATTTTGATATATTTGGATGCCCCTCTGGATGTTTCATGAGCACTAGAAAATTTAGCCCCTAAAACACTTCTGCTTTTGAGAAAAATGGAATATAAAAATTTACTGGTGCTCCCGTCAAATTTTGATAAATTTTAAATAGCGCCTACGTACAATGGTGGCTGCGACCATGCAAATCTCAGAATATGTAGTTGTGATATATAATTTCCAAAAGGGAATAGCTAATTGGTTGATTTTAGTCAAGAAACATTGTTTTATAGCTTAATTAATATCTTGACCTTGAGAAGGAGCTATACAACATAAAGAGTGTATTATTTACAATTTCATAACTTTAGACTCGATTTCAACCGCGACAACGATAGCTGAATATTGTAAGATCACATATGCTTCCAATATGTTCATTTGAACCAAATTCATGACCCCATACCAAAATTGTATTACCTTTAATGTATCAAATGCAAAAAACTCAGTATCAGAAATTGCCATATGTATATCAATCTCCTTTGCTATTGGAATTTTTGAAGTTCCCAGCAGCATCCACACAACTCCCAACTCTCAAATCATCACTTCGCATCAGCCCACCAGTGGTCCAACAGCAGAGACCATTGATGAGGAGGAGGAGGATAAGGGGGAGGTTGCACAGTCTGCAGATAACCAGTTGAGTCCGTACCCCACCTGGAACCCCACCTTCCACAAGGACACACCCGTCTTCATGAAGCAGCTCTTCAAGACTCCATCCACGTTGTTTGGTGCAGGGGACAAGCGGGCCTGCAGCACACCGCTTCAGCGTCTGGTATGTTGTGCTATTTTTAGAGGATAATGAAGATTGCACTTTTGAGGAATGCTTTGAACATCTCTCAGTTATTCCAAAATCTTTTTAGATTATCATAGCTGCCAACCATTTCTATTTAGAAGAAATGTTTCCTACATTTTGGTCCTTAAGCTAATGTTATGAACCCCAGATTCCTCTCTTTTGTGAAAAATTACCATATTCCTAATTTTGCCTTGCAGGGTTCTTGAATTTTACTTTAAAAGGTTGCTAGGTGTACATGTAGATGATAGATAGGCAAGAATGATAATTATTTATGACTCTTAGCAGTAAGATCAAGATTAATGATATAGTAAAGATATCTAGGAAAGTTCAGTTTATAAGTATGAATAAATTGATAAGACGTGGGGTATATACCTTGTTGTAGGGAGATTTGAACACTGACAGGGATCCATTTCACACACCCTCAAATTTTCACTGCATCCCAGACAAAATGTTTCGTGTGGAGCCTTGTGGTGGACAGGCCTGATAATTAAATAGGTTTCCAGATTATTATTTTTTTTCAGATTTTGTTTTCTTTATATTTTTTCTTTTCTTCTTCCCGATTTTCCCCGATTTTCCCCTATTTTATCCCAATTTTCTTACTCAAAAAGGGGGAATGTTCTTAAGATGCCACATTTTTCCCTGGATCCTTTTTTCCTTTTTTACACAAGGGGACGGTTGCTCACTATCACCCCTGGGTGTAGGTCCTTCTGTACTTTGGCTATAGTTCAACTCTGTTCCCTCTTTGAAATGTACCCCACATTTTCCACTCTCTTTCTCCCACCAGTCCACCCCTCAGAGGTTGTCCAGAAGTCTTGGTGGTGAACCAGAGGAGTCCGACCTCTCCTGGACCAGTTCCCTGGCAACTCCCCCAATGAGTTCAAAGGGATGTAAAACAGTCACCAGCTCCACCAAGAAAGGCATCGAAGACGATAGCTGGCAAACACATGTGAGTAGGAAGATTTGAAGATGTCAAACCTAGGCGTTAAAAAAAAAAGTAGTATTTGCCCTTTAAGGTCGACCCCAATTTTTTTTTTTTTTAAACCGTTTTTTAGGAAAAAAATGTATTAAAGCATTCAAAACTGAGAAATATCAGCCAAAAGAGCCAGAAAAAAAAAAAAAAAAAATTATTAAAAAAAAAAGATTTCTGACTGACCGACCCATGTTTTGGCACCAAAAGGGCAATACAACATCTATTTTTTTTAGGCCTAATGTTGGTACATCACTTTATTGATACTTCAGCAATAAAGGAACAGAGACATGATGACAAAGATATACAAAGAAAAGGAGAACAAAATAAGAAAGATCAGGACTTGACCTGATTAATAGTCCATGCAGGGCAGGTAATGTACCGGTAAAAAAATACATATCATTAAAAATAGCTTTGAAGAATAAACAAGGTAGTCATGTAGATTAGTTAGCTATGTTATGTGATTTAAATGCTATAGAATATAAAGAAGCAGTTGTTGTCGGTTTTTATGGCGTTTTCCATCATCGTTGGATAATTTTCACCAAATATTGATTCTTCATTTATATTCACTGAACCACTGAACCAAAAGTGTAACTTTTAAAGACATAAAATCAGAGGTGATCCAGACAAGTCTGAATTCATACCCCACTCCCCCCCCCCCCCCCCCACCGACCACATCATGTAGAGTATTAAGTTACAGGAACATACTATTTAGTATATATAATGGGTATTATTCAGGTATACTGGCTCATGGCCTACTACAAACACATTGGCAAGGTTGTTCACGGAGAAGGGTTTGGATTTACCCATTTAGGGTTGTATTTTGCACTTTACATATGTGGCTACAATTTATGATCTTCTGACAGGATGTTGCCAAGGTTCTCTTCCAGGGCGGGGGTTCTGTGGTTGAGATGGATAGCTGTGACGAGGAAGATGAGGGGTTGACCCAACCTCTGCAGGTCATCAAGCTACCTTCTATCACTGATGAGAGCCAGGAAGAAGAGTTCACCATAGAAACGGAGGATGGTGGAGAAAGTGATAAGAGTCTAGCAGATGGGAGCAAAGCAATTGCAGCACTGGGGAATGAACAATGTAGTCGTTTAGACGTTGGTGACGGCGCCACATTGATGGATAATCTCAAGAATCAAGATCAGGCTGGCACTCGAACGGTGACGAACAACTCTCTTATACCACCTACTACCTCAGTACAATCCTCCATGACAGACAATGGAAAGCCACATCTTGCCAAACACGAAGAACATGAGAGCGTCAGTGAATATGCAGTCCCTGATCAGTACGTGAAAGAAAAAGTATCTGTCCGAGAAAAAGTTGAGGATATGGACAATGCAGCTGAATTGAAATCCAGGACAATTGCGAATGGAGAGTGCACAGACACCAATGTACCTTCGAAACTTGCTCATGGATCTCATAGCATGAAGAATCATCTACATGTACCTATACAACCTGCAATGTCATCTCAGCAAAGTTCCATCATTGGGAGTAGTCAGACTCTGTTCAACTCACAAGAAAGTATTAAGAATGAGAAGTCTGCAATGGAAGAGACACTAGCATTTCTTCTAGCTACACCTCCAAGCAGGAGAGAGAAACTGCTCAACCGCTTGAGTGCCTCTAGCAGTGGGAGAGGTGAAACTACTACCTTTGAGAAGGCTGCTCGTGATGCAGCAGGCTCAACCTTAGATGGAAAGAGCGACTCACCTGTTACTAGCAATGGTGTCCCAAAGAAAAGCACTTCAGATGATACTCTGATGAGTCCTCCTGTAGGCTTATCATGGAAGCGAACAATACCTGGACATCTCTCTGGTGGGGGAGAAAGAAATTCATTGGAATCTGAATGCAGTGCTGATGCTAAAACTAATGGCCAAGCAGGGGAGACACCGAACAGACCTGCACCAGATGTGGATATGCTATCACCGATTTCACCAAACTTTGCAGAAGCTCTCTGCAGAGTTACCGACATTGCCTCCAGGGAACAACCTAGTGGCATTAAGAGCACCCTTACAGTTCAGAAGTGTCTTGAGGTAGAAAGGAACTTAGTAGGTGACTTTGACAGTCCTGATTCTGACACAGCAAGAAGCCACATAAAGGTTGCAGATCAATCAAGGTCAGAGGATCGTACTGACATTTTGGTAAAGAAAACCTTACACCCCACCAAGATAACCGGGAAAAATGCAATAGCAGTGCACCTTTCTGCACCAATCACTTCAAGTCTTCCCTCAAGTGCAAATAACAAGCTTCTAAAAAATCTGTCAAAGCAAGAAACAAGTCCAGCCATGCCTCCATCCAGGTCTTTAGCCGTCAGCAATCTCAATACACAAGGTACCGCCAAAGGACGGTTTAAATACACAGCAGCAGTGCCAAGAAATGATGGAGCAAGTACATCCAAGACGCCAAGCTGGCTGTCCCGTGCTGTTTATGTAGAGGAAGATGAGGAGGAAGACAAGACAGCAGATGCAGTGCAGGCAGACACTAAGAAGGATGAATCATCCAGGAAGCCATGGACAATGAAGAGACCTTGCCGAACAGCAACAAGTAAGTTCATAGCTTTGCAACATTTACATGTACATCTCATTTCATAACTATACCTCTGTATCGGTGGCAGATGTACCATAGCTCATTAAATTTTGGACTAAACCTCATTTGAGTTGAGAATGAATACCTTGAACATAGCGACTGTCTGTGGATGTTATTACCTGTGGTACTTGTCTATGATACCCTGTAGGTGAAAAAAGAAAGCAAGTTCATCATAATTTACTTTGTTATTGTTAAATCCCTATAAATTCTGTACAAGAGATCTACCCAAAAACATACTTGTTGCAGTTGTGTCAGATATTACATGATATTTGAAAGTGAAAATGAAGAATTTCTTCTTCACCATTTGCAAAAAATTGTTAATTACAAAAGAAAATAGAATGGGAACAACATCTTTATATTTTTTATGATTGTATGTATATATCTTTTTTTTTCAGCATTCAAAACTTTTTCAACATTTTGCAAGACAGCTCCAAACCCTCCATCCAGCATTCAAAGCCAGACTGGCCTTAGAACAAGCACCACACCTACATCTAGCAGGTCACTTGTCCAAAGTGCACCACCACATAACAAGACATTGGTAAGGATCAGAGAGATTCCGCATAGCTGGCCATCACCAAAGCGATTAAGACTAGATGAAGAGAGAGAAGAGTATCCCATCGAAAATGACCTCAAGAGCCTTTCTTCAGCAGTGGAGGAACATGAGGGAGAAATTACAAAGTCAACTCCTCTAGAAAGTGATGTGAAGTCGCACCATGTGCAAGATGTGGTGTCTCTTCACGTTGATGAAGAGGTCGCTGATCAAAACGATCTTGGAGATTTCCATGACAAAGTCAACTCAAGGGATCATGCGTCATCTTCTGAAGGAGATCTTCACCAGATGGCTCCCAATGTTGGATTCTCAAGTGCCAGTGGTAAAGCCATATTTGTCTCACCTGAAGCCTTGAAGAAAGCCGAAAGACTCTTGGAGGATGTTGACAGGGAAAAGCCACCTGAAGAATTTCAACTCAATTTATCGGCTGGAGACCACCAATGTGGTTTTCAGAGTGCGAGTGGGAAGTCCATTGCAGTATCAGATGCTGCACTGTCGAAAGCAAAGAAATTCATTGCTGAGGTAGATTCACATGATCAAGAGATAAATGATTTTGGTGAGAAACAGCCAAGATCTTTAGGATTTACTTCTGCACGGGGCAGTGTTATTAACGTCTCAGCAGCTGCCATGGCTAAGGCAAGAAAGATAATGATTGACAACGACCAAGATGAAGAAACCAATCCCACTTTACATGAACGAAGAGAAGGACAAACTTATGCAAAACACCATGTGGATGGAGGTGGAGATGGGAGTAGGATACACAATGAAGCAGTCGTGGACAAGGTGAGCTTGCCAGGACATGCTTCACCGAAAGGAAAAGTAGATGGCAGACAGCGTCATAAAGGATTCCGTCCCTTTAAGCCACCATGTCTCGTTGCGAATATCCAGATACCATCTAATTTGCCTTCACCAACAAGCATCTCATCCATGAACCAGAATAGTGCAATCGATGTCATAAAAGAATCAGCAAGAGGAGAAAGCCTTGAGATGTATAAAGACAGTGTTCCAGATGATTTGCAGACACCTTTTAAACAAGGAAATGCAGTGGTGCCAGAGCTTCAGAGTACCACATTGCAACATGACCAGAAGATTGAAACATCTGAAAGCGGCATCATTCTGGAACAAACCCAGGACAGACAGGAAAACACAGTCGGTATGAATGGACAACCTGTTGACAATGGGGAACTTGGAATTTCTGAAGATGAATGCCTGTCTGCCTCGCAGGCTGCTAGAGAGATCAAAGCGGCAGAGGAGATGGAGCTAGTCTATAACTTCATGAAGGAAGAGGACACAGGATTTTCTCAACTTGATGTGTCTTCAATCGTGGCAGCTGATCGTACCGAGAAAGGAGCAGCACAGATTCTCAAATGGACAGACACGCATAACAATCCCATCCAGAAAGAGAAGGGACATGCATCTAATTGTTACGAGCATTGGAAGATGTCCCATCATGCCACAGAGCCCGCCCCAACACAAGAATTCTCTAATGAACATACTGGTCATTTCATTGTGCCTGAAGACCAGCATCAAAGAGATGCACCTGTTGGGACTATCGGGGAGCCCACAAACAGGAATGAAGAATCACCTGCAAGCAATCTGCACAAAGAGAGTCAACATGGTGTGGCTTTCGTACAGAGCCACTCTCTATCAAGGTCTTGTGAACCTAAACAAAACCTACATATTCCAAAATGTGCTAGGGAAGGGATTCAAGACATATATTACCTAAAGCCAACCGAAGAGGACGACGCACATGAGACTGAAGCTTCACATAGAGAAGCACCTGTTGCAGACCTTTCTATGAACACTGTCAGGCAGCTCATGGATGATAGCTCCATACTGATGGAGGAGCAAGATAGAGATGGTACCCTTAGTAGGAAACCTGAAGTGCAAAAGGAGAAGATTAGTCAAGCGGGCAGCCATACAGCATATCAAGGTAATGCTGATTCTACAATAGTATTCAAAACTGCACAGGGACAGAGAGACGAGCCAGGGTCAAGAATGGACGACAACAACGTTGAAGGACATGGCCTCGTTGGTTTCAAGACAGCTGGAGGAAAGAAAATTCAGGTTTCAGAGTCAGCCCTGCAGAAGGCTACTTTACTACTCTCTGATTGCAACTCAGATGTAGAACAATTGAAGGAAAGCAGTTTGGAAATATCTGATAAGTTGTTAAACCAGCTTATTCCAACGTCATCAGCCCGTGATATTTGCATATCAGATGCCACAACTCTTGCGGAAAATGTCGAACTTTGTAAGAGTGAGGATCAGAAGTATGCCAAAGCTTCAGAGTGCGAACCTCCAGGTGATGTCTTACAGAGGGAAAAAAGGATAACTGATATTAACAGTGGCTGTCCAGTCATAAGAAATAGCAGCACGTCTGTTGATGAACACCTTCCATCTACTTTTTCCAGTCCTTTACCTGAACTCTGCCAGGTTGGTTTTCAGACTGCTGGGGGCAAGGATATCAAGATATCAGAATTAGCTCTGCAGAAGGCAAAACTGGTCATCAGTGAAAACGATGAGAAGGATCATGTGGACTATTCCTTTGACTCTGGATCTGCTGCCCACGTTTCTGAAAGCAGACAAGATTCTGTGAGTGTAGGTTTCCAGACAGCACGAGGTAACAAAGTTCATGTGTCAAGGTCTGCATTGAGAAGGGCCAAAAAGATTCTTGAATCAGATATAGAAGACATTCTCGAATGTTCTCCAGGAGGGTCTCCTGTGTTACATCCAAACACCAGTGATTCCAAAACATCACAAAATGCAACATGTAAAATGGACAACAATCATAAAACTGTTAAGCCAGAGCAGGAGTCACAGAAATGTTCATCAGTCCCTTCAACTGGACTATTCCCAAAGACTGTTGGTTTTCAAACAGCAAGTGGGAATTCTGTTACAGTGTCAGAGGATTCCTTGTCCAGAGCTAGGCAACTTATTGCAGAAGGTGATGCTGTAACTGGAACAACCTCAAATACTGAGAGTGGCCTTAAACCTGCCAGAAGTCCGAAGGGTCTGGGGTTCCAAACTGCAAGTGGTAGCAAAATCAATATATCAGAGGATGCTCTTCAGAAAGCAAGGAGACTGATTTCCGATGAGATGAAGACTTTTGATGAAGAAGCCATTGGAAATGATACAATGGGTTCCATTTCTAACCAAGTTCCTTCAATTGTTGGATTCAAAACAGCCAGTGGAAACTGTGTTGAGATATCTGAGGAATCTCTACTGAAAGCGAGGCAGTTTATTACCAGTGATACAGACTTGGGTGACAGAAGAGATACAGCTCGCCCAGACAACTTAGTAAGTGGTGCTACAGATATGAATTCAGAGATACCCTTTCCCAAAGCAAGGCAAGGAAGAACAAGGCATCAAGACGCATTTGATAATTCTTCTGCCCAAAGGGGTTCAGTTGGTACTAAGAACTCGGCCCCAGGACAGATTGGCTTCCAGACAGCAAAGGGAGGTGCCATTTCTGTTTCAGATGAATCCCTCAAGAAGGCAAAGCAGCTGTTGGAAGATGATGCCCAAGATGGAAATGTACAGAAGAAAGGAGAGATGAAACAGACTGGGGTTGTATCATCCCCACCCATGGCTGGCTTTCAAACTGGCAGTGGAAAGTGCATCCACATTTCAAATTCTGCAATTCTGAAAGCTAAGCAGTTGCTATCAAATGATTTCAACGAATATGAAGACCTACCTGATGTTGAAGCTTCTTCAGCTCCTAGCAACAAACACCCAGGACCTGTAGAGCTGGAAGTTGGTTTTCAAACAGGAGGTGGAAGAAGGATTCAGGTCTTACAATCATCCCTGCTGCAAGCAAGGCAGTTGGTGTGCGATGAAAAGGATGCCAACCAAAATGTGCTGAAATCTGAATTCAGTGGTCAAAGAAAGAAGGATAGTTCAGAACCCGTAGACATGGGTTCTGCAAGGTTACCAGCTTTTCAAACAGGTGGAGAAAAGAAGATCAACACTTCAGGAGAATCACTCACACATGCTTCCAGTTTATCAGGGAGTAAGTATGAAGAAGTGGACAAAGTTACTCACTCCCCTAAAAGCCAAGAATTGTGGAATGAAAGTGTAGCAGTTGGCTTTCAAACAGGACATGGAAAAAAGGTTCAAATTTCTGAGGCATCCCTTCAAAGAGCAAGGCAGTTCTTAGCTGATGGGACGGATGCACTACCAGATCAAAACAGTGTAGGGGGGTTTCAAACTGGACACGGAAAGAAAGTTCATGTTTCTGAGGCATCCCTTCAAAGAGCAAAGCAATTTTTAGCTGATGAGAAGGATGGATCACCAGATCAAAGTGTAGCCTTAGGCTTTCAAACAGGACATGGAAAGAAGGTTCAGGTTTCTGCGGCATCTCTTCAAGAAGATAGGCACTTCCTAACCGATGAGACTGCTCCATTACAAGATCAAAATATTGCAGTGGGCTTTCAAACAGGACATGGAAAGAAAGTGCAGATTTCTGAGGCATCCCTTCTGAAAGCAAAGCAGTTCTTAGCTCATTTGAATGACGCATCACCAGATCAAAGTGTTGCCATTGCCTTTCAAACTGGACACGTAAAGAAAGTGCAGATTTCTGAGGCATCCCTTCTGAAAGCAAAGCGGTTCTTGGCTCATTCGAATGACGCATCACCAGATCAAAGTGTTGCCATTGGCTTTCAAACTGGACATGGAAAGAAAGTGCAGATTTCTGAGGCATCCCTTCAAAAAGCAAAACAATTCTTAGCTAACGATACTGAACCACTACCAGATAAAAACATTGCAGTTGGCTTTCAAACAGGACATGGAAAGAAGGTTCAGATTTCGGAGGAATCCCTTCTGAAAGCGAAGCAGTTTTTAGCTCATGAGAATGTTGCAACACCAGATCAAATTGTAGCCATTGGCTTTCAAACAGGACATGGAAAGAAAGTGCAGATATCTGAGGCATCCCTTCAAAAAGCAAAACAATTCTTAGCTAACGATACTGAACCACTACCAGATAAAAACATTGCAGTTGGCTTTCAAACAGGACATGGAAAGAAGGTTCAGATTTCGGAGGAATCCCTTCTGAAAGCGAAGCAGTTTTTAGCTCATGAGAATGTTGCAACACCAGATCAAATTGTAGCCATTGGCTTTCAAACAGGACATGGAAAGAAAGTGCAGATATCTGAGGCATCCCTTTTGAAAGCAAAGCAGTTCTTAGCTCATGAGAATGATGCATCACCAGATCAAAGTGTAGCCATTGGCTTTCAAACAGGACACGGAAAGAAAGTGCAGATTTCTGAGACATCCCTTCAAAGAGCAAGGCAGTTTTTAGCTGATGGGACTGATGCATCACCAGATCAAAACATTTCAGTTGGCTTTCAAACTGGGCATGGAAAGAAGGTTCAGATTGCTGAGGCATCTCTTCAAAAGGCAAAGCAATTCTTAGCTGAAGAGAAGGAAGCAGGAACTGATGCACTTCCAAAGGATTCTGCTGTCCCTGGTGAAGCAAATGAAAATCCACTCTCTGGGAAACTACCTAAGATGTCAGGATTCATGACAGGGGACGGAAGAAAGGTCCAAGTCTCAGAGGCATCTCTTCAACAAGCAAGGAACGCACTTGGCTCCCAGGCGATTAGGAATGACATCGACAGAGAACTCAGTAATGGAACGCTACCTCATGGAGAGCAGCAGCCTACTCTCACCTCTGGAGCTGATGGTGATCACTCGACTCACCAAAGGAAAGATTTGAAAGAAGAGTATCATCAACAAGAGAGGATAAGAGAGTCATCTAAAGGGGATAGCAGTCTTGCCATGCCATCAAATCTACCTGCATCCGGGGGGCTTGCAAAGAAGAGTATGGTAGACATGAAGAACAGACAGAGTAACCAGCAGAGAAACAAGGGGACAGGCAGCCGGGGAACTGGACGAAAACCATACAAACGTAAGTTGTTACACATTGCTTGCATAATTTCTTCTTTTATTGATTCAAGTTTGTTTTGGCTATGATTATAATTTAATTGAAAAGGGCATGCCCCCCACCCCCCCCCCCCCCCCCTCCTCCCCCTGGAACCCACACAGAAGCACTGGCACTGTCCTCTGAAACTCTATAGCCTCTCTTATTTTTCATTTTTATGTCTGGCTGATGTAAAGTACATGCTGCTCACAATTTTGAACTCGTCTTACAATATATTATGAAGTACATGTTTAAAGATGTCTTGTCTTTTAAGCAATAACGAGTATTGTTGGCTTGTGGCCATCTGACTTTTTTCTTCTGGCAATGACTTGTCATCTAATCACTTGTAATGATATTTGATACCATGTAGACTAACAAGTTTAACTCTTTGTTTGCTTTGTTCGCCGATTTGCACGGACGTAGGCGTGCCAACTTCGCATTTTTGCACAGATGTATACGAGTCAATTAGACATTCATAATACCGCTCGCAGTGTGTAGCCACGCGTTGCGTTTACTATTGTTTACATTGTATACATCGCACACTTTCCGGTAAACTGTTTTTCTTCATAGTGTTACATTCGAAATTACCGTGTATTTAGCGGTTTTCTTTGGATTTTTTTTACTGATGTTACGATGGCACCTGCTGGAAAACGTCAACGTGTGTTTAGTGTAGAGGAGGCTCGAGATCTTGTTACTATGGAAGCATGGAGCATGGACTCTGATTCCGACGAATCGAGCAGTGACGAAGACTCTAGTGATAAAAGTGTTCCCTGAGAGTAGACTGATAGAATAAGAATGAATAAAAATTAATGAAAGAGCTAGAGATGACAGCAAGAAAGAGAGTAGACTGATAGAATAAGAATGAATAAAAAAAATGAAAGAAGGAGATAGAGATGACAGCAAGAAAGAGAGTAGACAGTGATAGAATAAGAATGAATAAAAATAATGAAAGAAAGAGATAGAGATGACAGCAAGAAAGAGAGTAGACTGATAGAATAAGAATGAATAAAAATTAATGAAAGAGCTAGAGATGACAGCAAGAAAGAGAGTAGACAGTGATAGAATAAGAATGAATAAAACTAATGAAAGAAAGATGTATCCTGTCTTGCCGTCATCTTTATATCTTTCTTTTATTATCTTTATTCATTCTTATGCTATCAGTGTTTACTCTCTTTCTTTCCGTCATCTCTATCTTATTATTATTATCATTTTCCTATCTATATGTACCCTATGTCTTGCCGTCATCTGTATATCTTTTTCTTATTATCTTTATTCATTATTATGCTATGAGTGTAATACTCTCTTTCTTGCCGTCATCTCTATCTCATTATTATTATCATTTTCCTATCTATATGTACCCTATGTCTTGCCGTCATCTCTATATCTTTCTCTTATTATCTTTATTCATTCTTATGCTATCAGTGTTTACTCTCTTTCTTTCCGTCATCTCTATCTTATTATTATTATCATTTTCCTATCTATAATTATGTACCCTATGTCTTGCCGTCATCTCTATATCTTTCTCTTATTATCTTTATTCATTCTTATGCTATCAGTGTTTACTCTCTTTCTTGCCGTCATCTCTATCTTATTATTATTATCATTTTCCTATCTATATGTACCCTATGTCTTGCCGTCATCTGTATATCTTTCTCTTATTATCTTTATTCATTCTTATGCTATCAGTGTTTACTCTCTTTCTTGCCGTCATCTCTATCTTATTATTATTATTATTTTCCTATCAATATGTATCCTATGTCTTGCCGTCATCTCTATATATTTCTCTTATTATCTTTATTCATTCTTGTGCTATCAGTGTTTACTCTCTTTCTTTCCGTCATCTCTATCTTTTTATTATTATCATTTTCCTATCTATATGTACCCTATGTCTTGCCGTCATCTCTATATCTTTCTCTTATTATCTTTATTCATTCTTATGCTATCAGTGTTTACTCTCTTTCTTTCCGTCATCTCTATCTTATTATTATTATCATTTTCCTATCTATATGTACCCTATGTCTTGCCGTCATCTCTATATCTTTCTCTTATTATCTTTATTCATTCTTATGCTATCAGTGTTTACTCTCTTTCTTTCCGTCATCTCTATCTCATTATTATTGTTATTTTCGTATCAATATGTATCCTGTCTTGCCGTCATCTTTATCTCTTTCTCTTATAATCTTTATTCACAGTAAAGTCCTTTCATTTCATATCACTATTTCTCTCTCATAATGTCTCTCACGTCCGTTCTCCATATTTTATTCATTGCATACTCCACTCGTCAATCATTTCTGATAATAAGCTCTCTCACAATAAAGTAAATGGAAAACAATGCAATATAGTTTATATTTTAAGATTGATTCATTCTTTCTTTGTATATCTATGGCTGTGATAAATGTACTTGAAATCAATTTTATTGAGGGGTAAAGAAGGTGAGAGAACAGATGCGGTGAACATTCATAATGAGACATTTCAATAAGATGCTGATTATGTCATGTATATCACATATAATATATTATGCCTATACCATTTTTACATGCTCATACCAGTGGGCAAAATCAATAACATTCTCTTATTTCTTATTGACTTATCATGGCACAACAAAGAAAAACATCCCCACGACGTCCCTTTTCATGCCCCGCTAAACCGGACATTGACAATAACCTGGGGTAATAGGGATTTCAATGGGCAGATTAGCCCATTGTCAAGGGTGGCTGAGCGGGGTACTTTCAAGTCTCTCCCTATTGAACTTCTTTTCTTCAACAACCTAAATACTAACCTTCTGAATTGTTAGAATACTTGAGCAAGGTATGTAAAGAAAGGTAAGAAGTCCACCTTTCTAATAGATTCGATTTGAAGATGTCTTATCATTGCTAAATAAGAAATTCTAGAGGGATAAAAAACTGCCGTAAATAAGAAAAATTAAACATTATATAATTATGATTATTATAAAAATGATAATTCAAAATATAACAAATGACGGTTCATCGAAAAGCACGTTTTCCGGTCTACAACTTTGCTGCACAATATTTTTCATCATGATCATCCAGTGAAGAGTTATAGCCTCTTGATTCAGCAGAGTCAATAAAGATTCCCTCGAAATGTGTGACCCTAAAAGAATGTGGCACAGGGGGGTTTTTTAAGTGGCGCATAAAGAGTTAAGAATATAATATGAGCTCTAAGCAAAGGGTTGTCATTTGTTGGAAAAAGTTCTAAATACCGGTACTTAAAACCGCACAGTAGAGAATTCAAATGTAGCTTCTAATCAAAGCCCTCTGACCTAATTAAAAAAAATGAAGTCTTGAGCTAGTTGTTGTACATAAATTAAGTCACACAACTAACTTCATTTTGGTATTCATGTCGACACCTTTGCAAGTCAAGCTCCATCAGTCTCGTTATTGATATAATTACTCTCTAATAGAATTCCCATACATACTTCTACTGGAAGCTTGGTAATCAGATAAACGCTTTAGATAAATTAGATAAATGATTCAAGATAAACGCATATAAGCCTGATGTCGTCATTCATTTTGAGTCGCTCTTTTTAGCTATCAAAAGATTCTGTGAATTATGTTTTATAATCTGCATTCAGAGAATAATTATATGAAAGTTGATCTACATGTAAGAGTGATTATCATGTTTGAAGTTGCTTACCGGTAGTTGGTATTTTTTAGTGGGAAATTTCCAGGAGTTGATGAATTGATTGTTGTTCAGGTGGTCATGGCCCAAAGGATAATTGTTGGAAGAGTCATTATGATGTTAGAAGTAGCCCTGTTGATGATTGTCCTAGGGGGTAGTTATTCAGGTTGATAGGCGATTGTCCCAAGTTATGACAAGATTCTCTCAAACTTCTCACTTTTAGCTCCAAGAAGAGTCGATGACAAGGAATCTACCTCTGCCAAAGGCTTGATTCCTAGATGTTCCAGCCCAACAGGTAAGTTCCCTGACTTCAAGGAAAGGATAACAATTGTATCACTTTTTTCTGAAATTGTATTACTCTAATGCCTCTAAGCTACCAAGGGGGTGTTTCACAAAGACTAAGATCGACCTTAAGTTGGACTTAACTATGGCAGGCCGTTCATGCCATTTGTTACTCTAACCAATCCTGGCATTGGTTACTCAAGGGACGCACAAATCATGGTCACAAATCTACATTTTTTTATAGTTATTATTGAAGGAAAAAATATTATCTAAAGATAATAATTGAGAGGCCAATGGTGAGAGCAACCAGTGGCATGAATGGACTGCCATAATAAAGTGCAACTTAAAGTCTTTGTGAAACACCCCCCTGGTCATGCTTTTTGACGCTGGTTGACGCTGGGGAAATATTGCATAGGCGCAAGATGCGAAAAAATGCTTCAACCGAGTGTCCTTAGCTAGATCTCTATGGTGCAATAATGTAAAGCATTTGCTTTAATATTGTTTCAATGTGTCTCTCCTGCAGTTGTTTTGAATGATAGGACAAAGCAGTGTAAAGCTCCTCAGCCATCCCCACCCACAAGCCTAAGTACCAGGTAAGCTGTGACAGTGATTCTCATATTTTTTTTTTTTTTTTTTTTGGGGGGGGGGGGGGGGAAGGAAAAAAAAAAGTCAATTGTAAAATTGTAAGTTTAAAAGACATGTGCATGACAAGGCATTTAACCTTGGCTATAATTTTTTAATTTACAGCAGTCTCTATAAACAACCTGGTAAAAATTAAATTTCATATTGACTGTTCTTCAAAACTGTGCTGATTATTTGATGTCCATGCCCTTTGGATTAAATAACGTTTTGAATATCGTTCTGTATAAAAGTATGAAAGAAATATTATTTGAGTTATGTAGAGATATCTTCTGCCAGTTAGTATTCATAAAAGCTTTTCCTGTTGAAACTGAATGTCTGATCATGTTCATATGATGATTTCTATTTAGTAGCCATTGTGTGAGTGATGGAAGCCTGCACCACGCAGGGCCCTTTGTGAAGTCATGTCCAGATCAGGATGCAACCAACCAATCACAGAGCCAGCTTGAAGCCACACCCACTATAGCAGACGAAGGGGAGTGTTCATTTGTGGCTAGGTGGGCCGAAGCACGAAGAGCACAGCAACAACGAATCAATGCGAAAAGGGTACGAACACTTTCATGTTTATTTTTTTAGTGTGATGTGGAGAGATTTTCCTACAATTGTCAAATTTCATGGAATTAACACTTTCCAGAGCTGTTGTTTGAATCGAGAAAACAGAATCTCCAGAAATAGTGATTTTCTTTCATTATAAAAGGGCTCTAAAGGCAATCCAAAGTGTATACAAAATAATACACTGGGATTGAATTCAGGAGACTGTCTTGTGTTTATTTTAGTGTAAAGTGGTGTTATTTTCCTTAAAGATGGTCAAATTTCAGGGATTTAACATTTTTCATTAGTGCTAAATACGTGTACATATATGTGTCTTTGTGAACTATCTGCTTATAATGCAGCAGATAACATAACTCAAGGACAAGTACAAAAAATCTCCCACAAAAATACAATAATTTTCAGACTAGATGTCCACAGGCAGTATATGCTCCCATTTTCATAGAACACAACAATTAAATTGAAATGTTAATCATACTCTTGAGATAATCACTGGTGTTTTTCTTCTTTTTTTCTTCAAAATTCAAATTAACATTTGATTCCATTTCAGTTTGAATGAAACTGCATTTTAAACAAAAAACAACTTCTTTCTGTTTGTGGATGGTGGATGGTTTTGGCTGTTACTCAAATGTAACACAAACTCCTTTGATTTCAGATCTCAATGACGCATATGTTTTTATTCATAATGTACAACTCTTTGCTTTTCAGTGGACTTAATCAATATTTCATCCTGATGACACTTACTTTATAAAAAACAAACATTTCCTGTGTACAAGTGGATGAACATGATCATCCTCTTGTTGTAGTGTGAATTGAATTAGTGAATGCATTTGTGTATGCATTTCCTGTATTTCCCTCACTGCATTAACAGATTCTCTCTCCCCCCCCCCCTCCCTTACATGGTGGATTAGAAAATAATAGGACAATTGTAGTGATATTCTTGTTCATTAAAGGACTTTGGGGGACACTGTTCATGCAATAAATGTTGAGATTGTCCTTGTAATATATTCCTGGAAGAATAAACACACTTATTTTTATGCAGACCATGTTTGCATAGAAGACGTAGAAGAAAATATGACCTTTTGGAAGTTGTTATGTGTTATCCTCATTAGTGGACATTTTTGGTTGCTTATATATTAGCGTGCAAATTTCCATCCTCTGTGGCTTGATAACTTTGTATCTACCAATTTTTTTCCTACTTGATCAAAGTCATGATTATTTGAAGAATCTTTACGAGAAGAGTGGGCATATTTTACCTTGCGTGTGAATGTGCAATTATGAAGATATAAATATGGTTTTGTATGGCATCTTGCTGCTTTTAATAGTCAGTCTCTGAAGCACTTATTTCCTGCTTGTCTCTCTACATTCATGGTCATCTTTCAAACTTACCTAGAGGAGCCAGACATAATTGCTTTGTTGTGGAGGTGTTGTTGTCGAATTTATAGTTTTGTACGAAATCCAAAGGTCATGTTTTTTTGGAATCCTCATAATGATAAGAAAGTGACTGTATAGAAATACAAAGGAACAAGTACAGACATGTACATGTACGTAGTACAACTGTCTAGTTTTAAGAGAAAACCTCTCAAGATGGGTGTTCAAAGAACCCTGTTTTTCTTTCTCTTTTTCCCTTGTTTCTGATATCATTGTAAAAAGATTCCTATTACATACATTTTAGATGGATTTCATTAAAAGCATTGTGTTGAAAGGAAATGTAAACATTTTACTCTGTCTTAACAAAATCTCACCCACATTTTAATTTTGTTTATGATATGTTGGACTAGGAGAGTATTTGTTGAAATAATTATCGGAATCGAATTAGATTATTAAAGAATGTCATCATTAATGTTAATTTTTGTTATTGGATTATTGAACCAAAGATGTCTCATGAAATCTCTAGTTCAATATGTTTAAATATGGTGGCACAGATACATGTAGGTTTATAAGCATTGTTGAACTGTATATTTCTTTCTTAAAGAATTTCAATTCCACTCTCCCTTAAATTTTATCAGTACATGTTTTAAGTAAATAGAGTCTTTGGCATTCTAAGTTCTGGTGGTAATGCACACTGGGTATTTTTGATCAGTTAATATTCATATCCTTATATTTTTCACTTGTAGAATAAAGTAATCAAGCCTGAACTAGGAAGCTTGTGGCGATCCAGAAAACAGCAGGACCGTATCAGTCTCAGGGACTTTGTGAATCATCAGTATCCCTGCTCTATGTCAGACTCTGAGGTAAGATCCTGGGCCCGTATTCAATTCCATACTTAGGTACAAAATTTAAGCTTTTTACTTAGTATTTGGCTTAGATAAAATACTAAACTTTTAGTAATGTACCTTTAATAGACAAAAGATTAAACTGAATACTAAAATTGGCTACTTATTTGTCTACCTGTACTATACGCCAAAACTGAGTAAAAGGCTCATATTTCTGAATGCTTTTTCAAATTATCTAATATTTGTGGTGGTACACAAGTATTATAAATCATTATAGTTATGGATATTTCAGCCGTCTCTGAACCGATTTTGATCAAACAAAGATGATTTTGTCATTTAAATTGTATGTTCTTTCAAATTTGACACTCAGTTTTTCATTATGTCTCAAAAAATTATTTTGTGTAGTGCCCTCTGCAACAGAACTCAACTATCCCTTTAAATGTTTCTCCTCTTCAGAATAATGCAATTTTTTTGTTAGAGACAGGGTTGCATCCAGATCATCTTCGTAGCCAGCAAACGTGTTACAAAGGTCATTTCTCTCTGGATGTTTGGGATCAAATTAAAATTAAAATTTCTCCTATTAACATTGTTGTTTTAAAAGCTATTAATGAGATTTCATTCATCGCAATTAGAAGCTACAAAGAAAGAATGCCAATTATATATTTCTTTGTCGGAAAAATTATTGTTAGCCTTCTATGAAATTAGCTAGTATGAAGTAAAAATTTTGTTGCCATGTTTCAGTGCCTTAGGGCTTCAGTTGATAAAAAAACATTTTCTGCCGGACAAATTAGCAGTAAGAGATACTAATTAGTTTGATTGATATAGGTATATGTTTTTTAATTTTCTGTGACCTCCTGATCATGCCTGTGGTTGTAATATTTGATTTGTTCAATATCGGGGGGGGGGGGGGGGGGGGCCTGAGTTTTGGCAAATAATATTATTGACAATTTCAAGTTAGAACTTCATAACCGTGCATGATTCTTTATGTCTGCATGCATACTTTTAACATTTCAGTCAAGTCAAGGTCTTAGTTTTCTGAAATTCTCAAAGTTTGAAAAGAGAAATATAAGTCAGATTTTTTTCCTATCAGGATGAATCAACATGCTTATCTCTATTACAATTATAATCACAGCGCTCCCTTCCAACGTACAGGTTTCTTCTGAAAACCTACATAATATGAGATAAACAAGTCTGATTTTCTTTTTATCAGGATTACCTATATCCTTCCCTTTGTTCTAATAAAGCATTGCATTCCTAGCTTTCTTCTATTTTGAAATTCATCTGTGTACTAAAAGTCAATATGATATCCCTTTTGAAAATCAGGAATTTAAAAAATAAATATGTGGTTTCTTGAAAATATGGTTAGGATGGTGTTTGTTTGTTTTGCCACTGACTCTTAAGGGGTTGTAGCTCGACGAGACCACGTGTCTTTCCCGTGGCCTGACTTGGGGATAATCGGGTATAATACGATTTTGGACGACGCGACCGCAGTAGGCCTACATATTCACTTGCGTGCAACATACGCGAAACCGAAGCGTGAGGAGAACTTCGGTCTCAGTGTTGCGCGAACACTAGCACGCTGACCATTAATCAAGTCCATTCGTTTATGTGCAGTTGTCCAAAAGAAGTCGTAGATGGCATTAACCAGTAATTGCCATGCTATACCCCCTTTAATTGTAAACATCCTGAACTCCCTTTCCATGCATGGCTCAGACTTTAAAATCTTTTATCTCACAGGGCCTTTAAAGATCAGCAATTTGACTGCACAGTTGATGATTTTTTTGACTTTTTTCACCGAAATATCAGGATTCAAATTGGATGATTTAAGAGAAATTATCAAATATATTGATTTTTTTTCAACATTGTCTTTGATTGGCAACTCTAAATGACTATACACCAAAAGTCACATGAGTGGTCTATCAGCAAAAGTATACTACTGCTTGATCTGTATGTTCCTTTGTCTCTCGCAAAATTTGCTCAGAGCTTTTTTTTTCCACAAAAATATAGGGATGGGCTTGGGTTGTGATTGGGTTTCAGGTTACATTGAGGGTTAGAGATAAGGCTAGATATAGTAATTTGTCCACATGTGGTTGAATATATGAATTCAAATACCGGTACATATAGTTCTAGAAATTGGGTTGCATGACACATGCTCTACTGTTAATTTTCTTGCATTAGGTGAGTCATTAACGTCAACCCTGGACCAACACTTTACCTAATCCTATTTAAACCTTAACCTTAAACCCAATTACGACCCAAACCCAACCCTATATCATTTACAGCCCGGAGCAATAGACCATTCAAATTAAAATCACAAATCTTTACAAATTATTCCATTTACATGTTACAAATAATTGTACACCAATAGTCATAATGCGAATTACATAAAGTAAAATGTTGCTGGTTTGCCCAACCTAACAACACATGAGGTATGCAATTTACATTCTTACAATTCAAATACAAGTATTAGTAATAGTTAAATGCAATATTTTGTAAAGAGGCACTTAACATCATTAAATTTGATTACATTGCGAAAATGGCCTATTCTCACTGGAGAAAATGTTGGGTCACTAGAAATGGATGGCAGAGCAGTTTTCCCCAATCGCATGTCTTACAATTTGTTGTTATTTTCTTTTTACCATCAGTTGTTTGGTCATGGAATACTGTCCAGCACGCTATCCGTTAGACCCAGCAATGCGGAAGGGTACGAGTTTGCAGGAGAGGATCATTTCAGTCCATCATGTCTGGAGAGTGATAGGGGGATTCCCCTGGACGATGGGGGTAGACTGGTACTCAGTCCCAACGGCCTCGCCGGCAAGAAGGAATTCCACAGGTGAGTGTTGGGCTTTGGTTAAGATTCTTCTTCTTCTTCCAGTGTAAGTGCTGTTTCAAGGTGATGAAGATAAACGCACTGATTGTGTGTGTATATGTGGAGACTTTCACATATTGTCAGGAACTGTTCTTGTTGTGGAGGTGCATATATACATGTGTAAGTAAAAACATTCCTGTAGACATTACATCTGCATCCCACTCAAGAAGACCTTGAAGGCATCAAGAGAGGGGTATTGGGCTGGATCCTGTGGGAGGTTGTTCCAGTCCTTGCAGGTTCTTGGGAAGAAGGAAGAAGCATAGGTCTGACTACTGCAGTGGAATGTCCTAAAACAAGATCCATGTTCTCTTGTTGTTGATGTCAGCTCAGTGAGAAAGGGCATAATTTTGCAGCATTGGTTTTATTTTATGTAGAGTTAGAATATGTGCATCAAGAAGTTGTACATATGACTATTCTCTTTTGTATGAAAGCTACAAGGAAAATAATAAACACAAAGAAACCAATTTGGTAGCAAGAAAACTGAGGAAACAAACATATTTCTTGTAACTGTCACATTTAAGTTTTTTCTCCAGCATTGTTCCATTTTTGGTTTGTTGTTAACTGCACATATTAAAGGACCCTTCGTTCAGAAATGAAAATATTGTTTTTATATTAGGGAACCTTTCTTGATGAATTGAATACATTAAAGTGAAAGGCTATGTATCTGATTTTATTATGCCTCCGTTACGAAGTAGCCGGAGGCATTATGTTTTCGGGTTGTCCGTCCGTCCGTCCGTACGTCCGTACGTACGTACGTACGTCCCGTTCTCGTGATCGCGTTATCTGAAGAACTGGTTGATGGATTCCTGCCAAACTTTGGTCATGTATGTATCTTGTAGAGCCGATGAACTGATTAGATTTTGGGGTTACGAGGTCAAAGGTCACAGGGCTCATTATGTATGCAAAACGAGCTCGTGATCGCGTTAGCTGAAGAACTGGTTGATGGATTCCTGCCAAACTTTGGTCATGTATGTATCTTGTAGAGCCGATGAACTGATTAGACTTTGGGGTCAGGAGGTCAAAGGTCACAGGGCTCATTATGTATGCAAAACGAGCTCGTGATCGCGTTATCTGAAGAACCGATTGATGGATTGCTGCCAAACTTACATCATGAATGTTACTTGCAAAGCCGAAAAACTGATTAGATTTTGAGGTCACGAGGTCAAAGGTCAAAGGCCACAGGGCTCATTATGTATGCAAAACGAGCTTGTGATCGCGTTATCTGAAGAACCGATTGATGGATTGCTGCCAAACTTAGGTCATGTATGTTTCTTGCAGAGCCAATGAACTGAGTAGATTCTCGGTTCATAAGGTCAAAGGTCATGGGCTCATTATGTATGCAAAAATAGCTTGTAATCACAATATTCTGAGAACCTGTTAATGGATTACAATTGAACTTGAATTCGAAAAATTTCTTCTGTTTTGGTTTGTAAAATTGCTCTATGACGGAGGCATCATTTTCGACTGCGCGCAGTCGAAGTTCCATCTAGTTTTGTTCAATATATAATTAGGTCTGTATTTAGGTGCATGTATGGATATTACTCAGTATATGTATACTATAAATTCAGTTTATCAAGCAAGTTGAAATAGGCTGCTGTTTTATGTGCATGTATGGATATTACTCAGTATATGTATACTATAAATTCAGTTTATCAAGCAAGTTGAAATAGGCTGCTGTTTTATGATTTTTTATCTCTAATTTGGAAAGTGGTCTTTTTTTTTAAAAGCAAAAGGCACAAATGCCAGGCTGTTGCAGTTAAAAAATAAAATATGTTCATCATTTGTAATCAATGCAAACAAAGTGCTCCAATTTACGCCTAAGGTGTAGTGCTAGGGTGTTGAAGGTTTTATAAAACACTATTCTGTCTCTGTCTTGGCAGTGCTCTTCTCGACACCCCAGGTGTAGACCCCAAACTGCTGAAGGAAGAATGGGTGTTCAACCACTACAAGTGGATCATCTGGAAAATAGCTGCCATGGAAGTCGCGTACCCTCTGCAGCTTGGTGGAAGGTAAGAATCGGGAGAGATCAGATATAATTCAAGAAAAAGACAAAAGAGAAAATTTAAAATATTATTATGTCACATTTTACATTTTTACACATGATAGGTGACATGTGTTTGAAATTGAATCTACCACCATGACTGAAGAAGATAACAATAAAGACTATCATTATTGTGAAACTGATGACACAAGTCTTAAATTCAACATATTGTGGCATATAAGCAGATTAGTAAAAGACCATCTTCAGGTAAACTCTGTAGTACCCTCTTATCCTTCAGCATATCAATTTAGCAGGGCTCCCCGGCTGGAAAGAAAATATTCGTGCATTGAAGTAAACTTTCACAAATAATAACAATATTCCATTCTTGTATAGTTTGATATAGCATTTACATCATGATATAACGGCCCTATGCGCTTCGAAAGAGCTTTGGAAATGATTACCCTAGCTTTAGCTCCGGCAGCTGTTATCATTGCACACTGCATTTCAAGGAATAATCCTACCAGGTACCCATTTACCTCACCTGGGTTGAGTGTGGCAAATGTAGATCAATGTCTTGCCATATAAAAAAAGGGAACAAATGATTTGGAGTCATCTTCAACCCTACTTCTAAATTCTTGCATTCCCATACGTTAATATAAGAACCACCCGGTTCCAGAGGGCTCTTTGTCTAATGGAGATAATATGCATGTATGTGTGCAGAAAAACACATCTAGTCAAGAACTCCAACTACCAAGTCTCTCTCCATCCATATTTCTATGTATTCGTTTCAGATTCTTGACACCGAACTGGGTCCTGCTTCAGCTGAAGTACCGCTACGACAGAGAGATAGACCACAGTCAACGCCCCGCCCTGAGGAAGATCCTTGAGAGAGACGACGCAGCGTCTAGGAGAATGGTCCTCTGTGTAGTGGCTATTGGGAATACAGGAACCTCAGCAGGGCATGAGGGGAAGGGTGCGGAACAAAGAAAGGTGGCCCGGCTTATAATTTAATTAATTTAATGTTTTTGATGATTAATAGATTGTTAAAGGCATTGTTTAACAGTGTCTGTGATATGGTGTAATATTGAAGCTCTAAAAAAAAAATTGCACTTCAAAATGATCATGAAGTGCCTCAAAAAAAAAGGTGAAAATCTTTGAATGTCCAGTTTTTACCAAACTCATTTTCCCCGATAGACTGTAGTGTTTATACAAAAGCTGTTAGGAAAACGAAAAATTAAATTTTGATTTCCAATCATAAATATCTTGATAATCAGACAGGTGATCGACATGTAAAAGTCATTGGATTCCTGACTGACCTAAAGGTTTATAATTATGATTGCAGCATGAGCTAAATCCAGGGTTTCAGAATCTGAGGCAGTGTGTTACCAAGTCACTTTTGCGAGTTTGTTTATTGCTACATGTGGGGACATATGGGAACCCTTTGAATTTGGTGTTTATCAGTGGATTCTTGTTTTCTTCTCTGTCTCTCTGTAGAGTTTGCAAGCCTTATCCCATCCTACCCTAGAGCTGACCGATGGCTGGTACAGCATTCCAGCTGCCATAGACCCACCCCTTGCAAACCATGTCAGGTCCGGCAAGATCGTTTGTGGAACCAAGCTGTGCATATCTGGAGCTGAACTGGTCGGAGGACAAGATGCCTGCTCACCTTTAGAGGTTGGTGTTGTAGGAAGAAAGAAGTCATTTTACAATTAACAATTCCCCACTGAAAATATAAAATAAATTACAATAGAAATATAATTTTTTTTTTAGTGAAATAAATAAAAATGAAATTAATATTTAAAAAAAGATAAGAACTAGAATGCCTTCTCGACAGAGAATTGTGAATATAACATCTTTTGCATTCATTTCTGCTGAAGAGTCAATATTTAGGGGAAAATAATTACTATTTGTCAAAATGAGGTCATAAATCACTACTTGTGTACTTGGTTTAAAGCAGAACTGCACTACTTGTAGTTACTTGCGCCCTCTATATAGCAAACAATGCCTAAGAGGTACCCGTTGGTCCCTCATGATCCCCTTTTTCTTATGTTAATTGAGAGCTGATTTGATGAGATAACCACCTGCCAGTGACCACGCAGAGAGGTCTAATCCATCCTGGCCAAATTAGTGCAGATAGGCTTTAACCCTTGGTATATAGTTTCAATGTCATATCATCTCAAATGGGTTCTAACAGAGTTAGAACTCAGTACTCGGCCTCATTTTCCGTCAGGTTAAGTCATTCCTTGTAAATGATTGTATCCCTTGGATTTGACAAAATATAATAAACATTTATTTATTATTTAATTATGTATATTAAACATTTATTATATTTTCAATAGAAACGCCGAACATTCTTTTACACTCATTTAATTTAGTGTTTTTTAAGTTTAATAATACCCATTTTAATTAATTAATTATTTGATACAACCCAAGCATACTTTATTGACCACTTGCCAGTCTACTTCTTATGATTCATAACTTATAGCTATTTAATCACTTGTGAATTTGTATTGATTTTTCATGTTTGTTCCTTTTGATTATACCTTTACTTGTATATTTAATAGAAAACTCATAACTCCTTTAATTAAACTTAATGAAAAATAATCATTTTTTATCTTTTTTACCATCAGATACCACTCAAGTCACTTTACACAAAGCGTTAAATTTTGATGGAAAGTGGATAATAATATTTATATTTAAATTTTAAATTCCAAAATTGTTTTTGTTTGTAAGCAATATTTTTATAATGTTAGCATTATACATGTATAGTTACTTTCATTTGCATTTAATATTTATTTTTACAATATTGTGTATGATTCCTTTTAATTTGTATGATGTTTTTAATGTTTTGAATTTTGTAAATTCATTTGTAATTTAGCCTTTGGCTACAATGAGTGAATAAAATACCTTGAATTGAATTGAATTGAATAAGAGTTTACAATTTGAAGTCAGAAATTAAAAATGAATCAGCATGTAGCTATGCACATAATATTTCATACTATTGAAAAAAAATGTGTGTGTCGGCTGTTCAATCACAGATTCCTGAGGGTCTGAAACTGAAGATTACAGCCAACTCCACCCGGCGTGCCCGCTACGATGCAAGGCTGGGTCTCCAAGCTGACCCCCGACCTATCCCCCTCCCTATGACCTCTCTACATCCCGAGGGCGGTACTGTAGGGTGTTTGGATGCTCTCATCCTCCGGACATACCCCATGCAGGTAAGCTCATACATGTATGATCATGGGGTTGTTTCAAGTCAAACTTAACTCTAAGTTGGACTTAAGAATTATGGAAAGCTGTTAGCATCTATGAAAATGTTTTGTAAAAGTTATTTTAAAAGGCATCAAATGTTGATTCAAATCATTCATATTTGTTATTATCAAGGAGATTTCATGTTCTTGATGTGGAATTTATGAAAAGTCTAAAATACTTAAATTTTCGCTTTTGAATATAGTTTATTTTAAGGCTCCATAAATTTAAGTCCAACTTAGAGTTAAGTTTGACCTACGGTCTTTGTGAAACATCCCCCCTGTGCCAGTTTGATGAAGTGAGGAACCTATAAACGTGTATATTCATTTCAATTCAATTTCAATACACTTATTTTTTGTCCACATGAAATAATAAACTTTTACAAATAATTTATTTGAAAACATAAGCTTAAACTTATTAATGCTTAGCAGTGTTTTTCAAGTCTGTTGCTGTCATATAAATATGCATATGTGTTAATATGACATATATATTTAAAACTTATACACATGATATGTAGATGTGACAAACAAGATAGTATGTGCAAAGTTGGTTTGTCCCGATTTATGTTTCTAGAGAATGTGACATATTAAAGCTTACATATAAAAGTACTCAACATTGGCCCTAATTTAACCGCCAAACCTATCGGTTTAAAGTTTGTTTTTTTAAAACCCAAAACATCAAATTTACAAGGGGTACAACAAATTCAGTCATTAACTGTATGTACCATATCCTCTCCTGTTCAGTTCATGGAAAAGCTTCCCGAGGGGGGCAGTGTGTTCCGCAATGCCAAGGAAGAGGCAAAGGCAGCTGCTCTGCACGCTAGTCGGAAACAGAACAAGATGGAGCAGCTCTTTACACAGATCCAAAAGCAGTTTGAAGCAAAGCAGGCTACTAAAGGTATTCAACTTCTTTAATATCAAAATTCTCTTGCTTAACGGTAGACCATGGCACTGTCTCACGTACAGTTGCGATTGATTCAGATCAATCGCAGCTTGAAATAAGTCGCAAAGTCTGTGTACTTAAGAGATAGGAGACTGTAAACTCGTGATTGAGTCAGATCAATCGCAACTTGAAATAAGTCGCAACTGTGTACTTAAGAGATAAGAGTTGTGATTACATTCAAGTTGCGATTGATTCAAATCGATCGCAACTTTTTATAAGACAGGGCCCCATCTGAGTTGATATTAATCGGAACTATGTTCATAAGAGGTAGAAAGCTGTAAACTTGCGATTGATTGGAGGACCTGGAAAGTCAATTGTAACTTGAAATTCACAACTGTGTACTTAAGAGTTGCGATTAATTTTAAGTTGTGAGTGATTTGAATCATTCGCAACTTTTTATATTAAAGACAAGGCCCAGATATGTGCCGTATGATATTGAATGGTAGGGAAAGTTGTCAGGATTACACCATGTAAATCTTTGAAAGGAATAAGAGCCATGGAAAGGGCACTTGAGTATCAGTATGCTCTGATTGTCTTCCTGAGAATGTATGATATTGTCTTATTGATTGGTCATTTGGACTGTAACAGACTTCTGCTTCATGCAAAATTCAGGGGTGTGATTTATCTGTATTTACTCCAGGGATTGGCCGTAGAAAGGTCTATAGGTATATTGTTGATCCCACCATTGTCTGTTATATTATACTTATGTTGTATTCTTGTTTGTCTTTTGATTGTTTTGTATTTTTATCAGAATGTGGAAATAAACTTGAATTGAATTGAATTAATAAGTCTTTGGTATACAAGTTTGATTTTGCAAATTTGCACCAAAAAAAACCCACGGCTTTACAGTTTTACAGTAGATGCACATTGTCTGTTGATAAGCTTCCAAGGTATTTTTATATATTTATTTGTTTATTGATGATAAATTACAAAACGTGATTGGCAGCCAATGGCTGAATTGTTCACATTTTACAAGCAAATTAAAAAAAAATACATAGAATACAATATTGCAAATGATGAAAATGTAGAAACACCTGATGATAATCAGGAACATAGACTATATTGTAGAAAGAAAAGCAGTAAGAACATTATCCATCTTCTTACACCACTGCAGGTAAAGGAAGCAAAGGGAGACGATCTTTGCCCTCGTCCAGGAGCAGAAATCCTTTGGAGGTTGAGAAACTACATTCGGGCGACGAACTGTTTGAAGCTATGGAAGCTGCTATTGATCCTGCTGCGTTTGAGGTAAGTCAGGGGTTTCTTGCATTTGTATTTAATTTTAAAAAATCCCAGCATAAAGAAGGAGAATTTTTTTGGGTAATCATGGTTGTGGAAAAAACCATCATAGGATGAAAGCCATAGATTTTCCATGACTATATGTTGGCAAAAGTCCAGGAGCAGATATCGTTCTACCGAACAATCAAACAAACAAGGTTCGGGAGTTCATAGGGATAGAGGAACTACAATCCAATGAAGAACTATTCTAAGCCGTGGAATCTGCTGTTGATTCTGCTGCATTTCAGGTGAGTCAGCGGGTTTCTTGCATTAGTATTCAATTCACCTTCAATAAAAAAAGGTGCTTGGGAACCTTGCCATCACTACAAAATTCTCGCGGGCAGAATTTTGCCAGAAGCTGCGCAGGCTGTAACCTTGACATCATATTTCAAGCTACGCTTTGTAAAAACAATTTTGACACCAAGTGGCATAAAATAGGATTTGCGCCGTGGCATTTTAATTTTTTTTACCTTCGTAAAATTGCCATTCATTGGTACCACAAAAAAGGAAAATCATATTATTTTTTTTGCAGACTATTCCTGCTGCATATCCAGAAGTGCCAAGTTGTCTCGCTATGTGCAGGACAATCCCGCATTCTGGAGATTTATAACATCCAGAAAATGTGGGATGTCTCAATTTTTTTGTTTAATTTCTTTTTTAATTTAAAAAAAAAAAAGGATAGAAATCTGATCTTTTTCTATAGTCATAAATCATTCAATCAAATAAAGCCCAGTTTCTATAAACTTAAGCATCAAAAATCATTATTTTTAGGCCTCTTGATACCCTTTCCTACACTGCCTGAAAGTGCCAAAACCCATGAGCTTCTGGGGGCCCTGCCCTCTGGACCCCCTTTATACACTCCGCTTCTCTCTAATGGACTCTTGTTTACAGTTGTCCCACATTGCAGTTTGGAAAACTTGGCAGGTCTGCATATCTACACAGGCCTTCAGCAGGAGAATCAGTCATGGGAGAATTAATTGTTTTGATACTGGATGAATCATGATCTTCATGAAACCTTAGAGTCATTAGCATGTCTGGCCCATGTTTTCATTGACATAAATAAGTTACTTTAGACTTCTATTTATGGTACGAGAGAATCCTTCAAATCATGTGCTCGGATTATAACTGATTGTTGACAAGAAAATGCATTGGTAATCAAACTAATGATATTTTGAAGGAATGTTTATGGTAAACATATAGAGGGAAACTTTAAAGCTAGCAGAGAGTTTTGGTATTATACATTTTCTAATTTTAAAAGCAGATATCTTTTATTTCATAGAATTCAACTGATTGAGTGTTTGTGCTTTCTGTGTTTTAGTCTGTTCTGAGTGAGAATCTATGATCCACTCTTCATGCCTATTTGAATTCACAAAGTGACATGAAACAAGCTAATATGCAGACTCCATTTAAAAGTCCCTTTAAAGCAATACTGCATTACTTGTAGCTATTTGCGCCCTCGATATAGCAAACAATGCCTAATCGGTGACCGCTGGTCCCCCATGATCCCCTTTTTCTTATGTTAATTGAGAGCTAATGTGATGAGATAAGCACCTGTCAGTGAAAACGCTGGGTGGTCTAATCTCTTCTGGCAAAACTAGTGCAGATGGGCTTTAATAGTACAGTGTACCTTTAACGGTAATTTCAATTCAAGTCGCTGAATGTTTCTCTTTGTATTTTAGACTGTTCTGAGTGAGCATCGATGATCCGCCTTTCAAACCTATCAGAGATGAAAAAATTAAAATAAAACAAACTGATTTGCAAAAGCTCTTTAATAGTACTTTCAATAGTACATTTGATCGTATGTTTCACAGTACCTTTAATAGCATTTTTAATTCAAATGCTTGGATATTTCTGTGTAGACCATTTTTAGTGAGCATCTACGATCCGCCCTTCGTGCCTATCAGTAAAAAATTTAGATGAAACAAACTAATATGCAGATGCTCTTTAATATTATTTTCAATAATACATTCAATAGTACCTTCATTAGTACATTTAATTCCACTGATGAATGTTTTTCTCTCTCCCTGTGTTTGTAGTCTGTTCTGAGTGAGCGTCAATGCTCCACCCTCCATGCCTACCGAAGGTTACAGAACGAGGTGAAACAAGCCGACCTGCAAGCTGCATTTAATCGATCTCTTGCTCAGCAAAATAAAGAGGTATACTACACATTAACCCAAGTGTTTCACAAAGACTAGGATCGACTTTAAGTTGTACTTAACTATGACAGGCCGTTCATGCCACCATTTTACATCATATTTTTTCCTTCAATAATGAATTATAAACACCGTAAATTTTGTAGATTTGTGACCACGATTTGTACGTCCCTTGAGAGACCAATGCCAGTAAATGGGGAGAGCAAACAGTGGCATAAACGGCCGGCCATAGTAAGGTCCAACTTAAAATCGATCTTAGTCTTTGTGAAACACAAGTTTATTTTCCTTTTATAAGCATTGGATATTATTCATTTTGCTTCTAAATGAGTCCTGCAACAATATAAATTACAAAAAAACACTGAAACCCTCTACTCCAAATGAAATCCCATAGGGTTAGCATAAACAAGAATCAAACAGAATCTTGCTTTTACTCTCTCCCACTCTCTTTTTCCCCATCTTCCTTTACTTCCCTCCCTCTGTCTCTCTGTCTCTCCTCTTTCTCACTCTTTCCCTCTCCCATCTGTCTCCCTTCTCTTACTCTGACTGTCTCTCTTGCTCTCTCTCTCCCCTTTTTCATTTTTACCCTTCTTTATCTCCTCTGGCTCGCTCTCCCTCTCTCTCTCCCCCCCCCCCCCCCTCCCTCTCTCTCTCTCTGTCTTTCCCTCTCTCTCTCTTTCTCTTTCACTCTCACTCTCCATCTCTCTTGTCTCCATCTTTGTATTTTAGGGCAAGTTTGAAAGAACTGTAGTCCCTCTCATGAAGGTTCGTGTAGGAGACTATAACGCTCCCACCAGCAAGGGGCAGCAGACAACTTTCCTGACAATATGGCGACCCCCAGATGATCTTGTGACCGAGCTTGTTGAAGGGAAAAGGTTTCGAATATCATCCGTAGCTACTTCAGCAGGAAGGTGATTGCTTTATACTTGTTGAAAATTCAAGGAATGTTGTAAAATTTGATTCTTCACACTGTTGATTATTCTGTGGTGAATGATAGCTATGAAGGACACTTTAAATATTTGTTATGTCATTATGCTATGTATTAGAATTGAATGTATTATATGTAGTCTATCAGTGATATCATTGTGTAATTTTAATGATTTAAGTAGTAATTAATAGACAGGAATAAAGTCTGTGAGCAAGGATGGGGAATTTTCATATATCAATATACCATCTGTAATTAGGAATTCAATTAAAAAATGATTTACTTCAAATAAAACTTTCATCCCGGCGTTTAGCCGAATTACAAAAGTTTACAAACAAAATTAATAACACATAATATAATATAGCATAACATGATATATTGAATTTGAAAAATAAATCAGTATAAATACGAGAAATATAGCTTATTGCAACATATGGAAACATAAATTAGACAGAAATCTGAATTACATGTAAATAGCATAAAGTAACTATATTCTAAACTTCTTAAATAACTAATCACACTATACACCACAGGAAATGTGTCAATTTTTAGTAATTAACAAATTTTACAAGCTCTTAACCTTTTACAAGATTGAATAATGCTATTTCTAAATCATTTTGATAAAAATTGAACTTTTTTCACACAACCATACCACACACAGGAACATGCCTGGGATGTGTCTTGTCCAGCTAGCCTCCACCAGAGCCACCCGATACGAGGAGCTCCCCGCTGCCAGCCCCAACCTACAGAGAAGCTACATACCCAGGGCAGCCGCTTCGATGCAGTGGCTGGGGAGAGGCTACACACAGGCAGCGTACGGTGAGCTGGATGCTGTAGGGGTAGTCGTGGCATTGGATGAACCCAGGTGAGTTTTTTTTTATTTATTTATTTATTTATTTATTTCTAATCTTTTGACATGGTAGCTCATTCACCAATAAGTAGTGGTCTTCCATAGGGCTCTGAGTAATTGTGAGCATATTTACATCTAAATGCAAAACGTTTATACAGAACAGTTAAAATAAAATTTCATAGTACATCTAGAAAGATATAACACAGCAATAATAGACGTGGCACAAACGAATACTCGTTTGCAAAATGATCATATATCAGTAACCTAGTTCAAACCCCCCCCCCCCAAAAAAAAAAAAACAACAACAACAAAAAAACACATGATGCAGAAAATTGAAAAAAAAGGAAAAATGGGCACCACAAAACTTTACTTGTAGATAAAAGTTGATTATCTTTTTTGCTTGAAGATTCTACCTCCCCCCACCCCCCCCCCCCCCCTTCCCATTTTGAAATAGATTCATGCGCAAATGAGACTGAGAAGGATGCATTTAATTTCATCTACAGTGACTAATCCAATCCAATCCACACAAATGAATAATAGCCATTAGGAGCAAGTGAAGATTAAAAAGTTGAGCTAGTTATTTTAATGATTGGAAATAATAATGATAAACCATTCGTGTATGGCAGCTAACACATTACATAATGGGTTATTGTCCTAGAACCAAAGAATTGTGGTAGCGATGGGAAATTCAAAATCCGTTAAGTAGCAGTTGTTTTATTATTCATATATGTTTTGAAGCTGTTCTTGACAAGGTAAGCTGCATCATGAAGCAATGAGATAAAGATGAACTTTGTTTGCATATATAAAGAGAAACAAAAATGATTTAAAATGATGTCTGCCAAAGTATGCATTAACTTAAAGCCCCACTGCACTACTGCTCCCTCTATATAGCAAACAATGCCTAATTGGTGCCTTTTGGTTCCCCATGATCCCCATTTTCTTATGTTAATTGAGAGTTGATTTTTAATGAGATAACCACCTGTCAGTGACCTTGCAGGGAGGTCTAATTCCCCTGGCCAAACTAGTACAGACAGGCTTTTAATACAAACTTGCTCTAATTGTTGTATTTACCTTTCAAGATGTTACTAAAAAAATTCCCTCTTGAAGGTATTAACTTTAAAGAATTTTTCCCCCTCCTACCTCAGCAGGCAACATCCAGGGAGCTCACAATATCATGCAGTTTACCTAGCTGATCAGGATGCTGCTGTCATGGTCATCAAATTTTGGACTAGCCCTGCGGTAAGTTCTTCTCCTTCTGATGATCGTCAAAGGGCTATGCCGCCTAGCATGAAGATCTGTAGTTTTTTTATGCAGACCACTGAACACCAGGGGAGTGTTTCACAAAGACTAACGTCGATTTTTGAGTTGGACTTGACTAATGCAGGCGGTTCATGCCACTAGTTCCTCTAACCATTCCTGGCATTGGTTTTTCAAGGGATGTACAAATCATGGTCACAAATCTACATAATTTACATTTTGTTATAGTTTATAACTGAATATTATCTTAAGATCATAAGTGAGAGACCAATGGTGAGAGCAACCAGTGGCATGAATGGCCTGCCATAGTTAATTCCATCTTAAAGTCGATCTTAGTCTTTGTGAAACACCCCCAGTTCTACACTTTGCGAAAAGTGTAGCATTCTAACATGCATAGGTTTTGACTCTCCTACCCACAGGGCCTCCAGTTAACGTTCTAGTCCGAAGAATAATAAGTTATCTTGTATGGTTCTGCTTGTATCAAAATATGCATGTGCACGATATTTTCACGCTTCATCATTGATTTCCAATAAGGCCTAAAAAGAAAAGATGTTATATTTCCCTATGCGACCGACCCAAAAATCTTGAAATCTACGGTCGGCTTTCTAAAAAAGTTTTTTTTTTTTACTGTTTTTTAGAAAAAAAATGTACTGGAGCATTCAAAACTGAAAAATATCAGCCTAAAGAGGGAGCAAAAAAAAAAAAAGATTTCTGACCGACAGACCCATGTTTTGGCACCTAAAGGGCAATACAACATCTTTTTTTTTGAAGGCCTACCGGTAATTGTAATGACAAATTGACTTGATCCCTAAGCTCTGAACTCTGACCTCGTTGATAGCTCCCCTGCAGCAACTGTCGGAGGTTTGTACAAATTCAGGACAAATGACTGTTTTTTCTTCATTCCTATCGCATGTTGGAATTCACGTTCTGAGTCATGGATATACATCATTTTGCTTACTTCTCATTCGTTTGATATTGCACTTAAGATTAGAATAGCTGGTGTCTTGTCATTTATCATTTTAGATTATATAATGTGTATCAACGGGTGATTTATAAAAATACAAATAAAACCATCTCCATTGCATCTGGAATATACAAGAGATTCGCAAGAACATAACAATGTTTTAATGATGTCATAGTATGAACCCTGATTCCTTAAGTTTTTATCACTGCATTTTTCATCAAAATAATACCATGCACGGGGTTAAGAGTGTGGCAATAGATTAAACATTTAGCCTGGTGGTAGTGAAGTAAGACAAACAACTGAAGGGAAGATGACAAAACAGGCACTGAAAATGTGTGAGATGTCATGAGACATCGCCTGCTTGTGCAAATCATGTTCAACATGTGACGTTACACATCTCAGCAGCGTTCGAAGCTATAATTAAATTTTTTGTAATTGATAATCATTACTTTGAATGTTTCCAAGCATTGAATTTTAATAACCTTGTCCAATAATAATAATATTAATACATAACATTTATTTGGCGTTTAATACAGGTGTTTCTAAGCGCACCATTGTCTGACTTAAAATTACCAACTAAAACTTGTAATAAACACAAAAAATATAAATATGTTCTTTGTCCAAACAAAGTTTCACCTTTGTAATAATGACAACAAACTGAGTTTTTAAAATCAATGAACTTTTATCTTTAAAGGCTCTCAACCTGGATGACATGCTCAAGCCAGGCTCCTTCATCTCAGTCAGCAACCTCCAGTACCGCTCCATCTCCAGCACTCTGTCAGCGGTGACCCTCCCCACAGCTACTGCATCGGACTACACCGTCTTCACCCCCAACCCCAAGGCAGGCTACCTGCAGGTGGCCCTCACCCAGCTCAGAGGGGCGATCAAGGTGGGCTATTTGCTTCGTGCCTGGGACCCGTTTCACAAAGCCTTTTTTCAATGACAAATGACTAAAATCAGTGACAAATCTGCTGATAACCAATCAGAAGCAAGGATTTCAGTAGCTTATAACAAAAACTGTCAGTTGTCACTGATGACAAGTTTTGTGAAACACCCCCCTGAGCTATTATACAAATAAAGTCAAACCTGCTTTACTGACCACCTGTCATCAAAGACCACATCTTTTGTTTCCCTTGAAAATGGTTCATCATTGAAACATGTACTAAAGGAACCTGTCTACAAAGACCCCCTGTCTACAAACATCTCTTTATGTGTTTCTCTTGGGCGCTCGCTATAGACAGGTTTGACTGTACTATATTTCAGGAGGTTTAACCCCCCCCCCCCCCCCCCCATTGGGCTGCCAAGTGAAAATGTGATATGCATATAAAAACGCCATCATGCGTCCAGACCCACACAGTATCTGCATCGCCATTAGGTCCACCCCCCCCCCCCCCCACCAACACATGTTAACTCTGGATATAACTGTGTATTAAACTGTTACTTGAATTAAAAAGATGTTATCATGCACTGCTTTTTGTGGTCTCCATTGTGTTAGTAGATTCCAGGAAAAAATCTCTTACAGAGGTTAAAAATAGCCACAAAAAATTGCATCGCCGCTATGCGGCTCGTGGACGATGCTCAGCATCGTCATTTGGTCAAAGCTAAATCCGCCCCTGCTGGTGTTCAATTTGTTTAGATTCTAGCAATTAGTATGGCACTTATCTACCCTTTAGAAATATGAATGTTTGAATTGTAAACTTTTAATTTAATCGTAATTTTTCTTTGAAAGAGGAAGATAAGACAAAATTGGTTTCAAATTGTTTTTGGCAGGGAATTCAAGGGGTCATTTTGAATTTGTTTTGACTTGATTATATTGTCTTTCATTTCACAGGATGTACCCAAGTGTTTGGAGATAATGCAGAGGAAAGTTCAGCAACTGAAAGATGCCCCTTCTCAGCCATCATATCCAGGCTCCACCCCAAGAAATCATCCATACACAGCTGGGAGAGAAAGGGTCACCACTCCACTTGCTGGGCTGAGTCGGGCACGCTCTGGTATTCAGTCTTCTCCTCCTACCTCAGTGACGTCACAGGGTCAGCCGTATCAATTGATGACTGTCCGCTCCTGTCCTAAGAACTTCCCGAAGACCTCCCAGCCAACCAGAGATGAGACCCTCAACCCTAAGACACAGGTAGCAGGTAGCACCCCATCGCATAGTCATCCAGGCACATCAAAGGTGTCTACTAACCCTACTCCTAGGACACCTTGTCAGTCTCAAATGTCTGCAATGTCAGGGGTCGGTGTGTCTCCAAGGGTGATGGCACAGCATGTGGAGCTAGAAAGAAGATCTCAGCTCTTGTCTCGTATCCCTTCCCCTCCACCCCTCTCCCCGCTTCCCTACCCTGCAGCATCTCCTGCCCTTAAGCGCGGTTTCAAGATACCCTCGCCACTGGTCAGAGGATCGCAGAAAGCAGACCCTGAGAAGTCGCTGAGAAAGCGACTTCGAGATGAATTGGAGGAGCAAGGTGACAAAGACTCTGAACAGCAGAGCAAGCAACAGTCGGATATTGGATTTGATGAAGGTGATAACACATACAAAAAGCAGAAAACAGACAACAACGTAGACACTTTATATCAGAAAGAGGTAAAATCTCCCACTGACAATCAATCTAACCTTGATGATACGATAAAGGAATATGAAGACAGAGGTGAGGAGGACTTTGGTGATGACTTGGGTCTCTCTGCATCAGGTTTAATGGAACTGGAGATGAGTTGGTCCCAGTCCGAGCCCTTGCCTGAACTTGCGGCAGGAGACCAACCCTTGAAGATGAACACGTGTCAAGCTGAAGAGGGTTGTCCGTCCAGGAGTAAGGACAGCTTGGATGAGGACAAGGATGCCATTCCTACAGATATGAGCTTAGAAAAGGATAATCATCGTACTTCAGGGCTACAAGATGAGAAGCTTGTAGCTTCTGGTATTGAAAAGGCTGTGGAGGGGGCAGTTCAGACGTGCAAAGATGTGGTTAGTGTTCATGAAATGAAACATGACGTTGTGCCATGTACAGAACCTGTGCAACCTGAACAACTTGCTGATCATACAGGTGTGAATTGTGATGACCCCACCCATCCAACCACAAATTATTCTAATTTAACAATGACTAATGCATCTGAAACTACAAGTATATGCAAAGTGGAAGACTCCAGTGCTCTTATTTTGCCAACACATTGTGAAACCATTAGTGGAAACGTGGAGGCAACTGGTGCAGGCATTATGGAGGATGTCAAACAAGTTACGGACATACCGGATCAGGTTAGCGCAGACCTGAATAATGGTCAAAACGTCAAGGAAACTCATGCAGCTGAAAATCTCTGGAACTCTGAAGGTTCAGCATCTTCCGACCAAACGAAGGACGCCACGAAAGAAGACAACTCACAGGGAAGCACTTTGTCGCAACAATCCAGAGGTAACGACTCTTCCCAGAACTCGATACCTGTTGATGGCTCGCAGGATAGCTCTAAACAGGACAAAACCTATGGGCCTTCAAGCCCCAAGGGCAACAAGCGCAAGTGTCTTAGTCTTCAAAGAAAGAAAGCTGTTCCTGAGGAGGCTGGTGCTGTGATCGAGATCCTGGAGGATGACAACCCACCCTTGCTCAAGAGATCCTCCAGGCTCAGACGACAGCAGAAGAAAAGCTATAAATTCTAGACAAGGGTAGGGAATTCACAGCATAAGTCACGGCTATTATCAGTATTACAGTCAAACCCGCTTTAGCAAGCACCTGTATAGAAAGACCACCTGCCTACAAAGACCACTTTTTTTGTTTCCATTGAAAAAGGTTTCTCATTGAAACAACTAAAGGACTCCTCAATCCTCCCTCTCTCTCACATGGTGCACCCGCAAGCCTACTGTATAAAAGAACCTGTACATAAAGACCACTTTTCTTGTCTCCCTTGAGTGGTCTTTATAAACGCGTTCACTGTATTTTATTTGACAACAGCAGGGAGTCGAAATGCCAACTTAATCATCGACACCATCAGCGTCTCCTCTAGGTATCACTGATTGTGAGAAGAAGGTGTGTCCCCACACTGGGGTTCAGCCTACTCTTGTCCAAAGACTCATAACGCGCATAGGCGGCGACTATCATACTTATCGGGCCTCTGTAACCTAGCGTTTGTCTGTGAGATAGAGAAGAGGCATGATGACACCGAACAGTGGCTTCAGTCCTGAAAGGCTGGGCTTGATCTGGGCACTGTTTCATAAAACTTGATATCAATAACAAGTTACAAGCTACTGTTATAAGCTACTGAAATCATGGCATCTGATTGGCTGAGAACACATTTGTCATAGAAATTTAGCAGTTGTTATGGATAACAAGTTTTATGAAACGTGCCCCTGAACCCACAATCTATGGATCGATAGGCAGATGCTCTACCCATTGAGCTAACCTATCTCTTCGCGTTTGTAGGTATAGAAGGAAAACCGATCATCCATCTAGCCGCGATCCATGCCACAGTATTTACCCTCTTATTACCTCAATAGTAATGCAATGTATTTTATACATGGTTGCCCTGAAATGTTTGTACCATAATTCCAAGGTCATGTACCACATCGATGGCATTACAGTTCACAATTTATTATTTTTTTTGTTAAAGTTCCTTTTAAGGCAGAATTTCATATTTCATATTTTGTATGGTTTATACTTAAGATGGCACGTAAAAGTAAAAAGCAACAGCTTTTAAAATGTCACAGGTGCTTCACTGTATGCAGTATTTGCATGGCAGTTCACTATTTGTTGTATTTGAAATGAGAAAAAAAGAGCATGCCAGACAAAGAGTTGTATATCTTCAATCATAGATACATGTATGAATGAGTGTGATATTGCCTGTCTGAAGGTGCAATAGTTCATTGGTTTCAGTACTATACTAATCTGAAAACTATTACAGCGCTGTATATACATGGACATGTACAACAGTATCTAGTGAAATCACATTATATACAATGACTGTACTTGTAAAATGATTGTATGCCTTGGAGTTCATTTGATAGAAGTAGTGATACATATGATATATGTATGTAGAAAGCCTACCAATTCACCTACCAGTAAGTAGTTCACATACTTCATTATTGTTAGGTATGTATTTACAGACAATTAAACTCAAAGATGAAGTTGAGTTCTGTTCAGGCGATTGCATTGTTAAAGAAACGTTGTGGAATGGATCAGAAAAGGTTGATCATCTAGCATATAAGTATTGGTGTGTACTGCAAGGTTCTGGAATCATCAAAATGATAAGAAATTTGGCCCAGTCTTTGTAAAGTTACAAGTACTGTACACAGAAAGATGTATATTGGATTATACGAACATGTGGCATAAAAATCTGTCCCGATTTGTATGATGTTACATGCAATATTTAGAATATTAAGGCAATTGAAGAGCTATGCTTTTCAGGGAACATCTTTTATCTTTTATGTTCTTCCACACTTTCATAATACAATGATAATGCTCACAAATTATTTGTCACCTCTTCCCAGAACTCAACCTTCTCTTTAAGTATGCACCTCACCTTGATAGGCTCATAGGATACATATGCATTGCCAGGGCAGTGATTGAATTCCTTGAGGTATTGGTCTGTCTTTTGTAGTGCAAGGATGATCATAAAGGGCTGGACTGTATGAATATAATATTCACATTAAGAGATCACAAAACAATTTATAAATTAGCAAGCAGATAAATCCTAGATCATGCTTGAATGCTCGTACTTATTCACATTTACCTATAGGGTACAAGGCTTCCAGCTATACACTTGGTCATTGTACTTGCCACCCGCAAGCTGTTGCTATGTTAGGCAATCAATGAGAGCACTTCCATGTAATGGGCACGTGATACAAAGCACTTTTTCAACAGAGTTGTTCATTTGTTACATTAATTTGATATCAAACTAAAACAGAAAAAGTAGTACCGGTATAGCTTTTAACTTCTTCATATTACTTAGAAATTCTACAGTCAAAGCTGAAAAAAATATCGGCCACCAAATGAAAACAGTGAAAGTGGCCACTGCAGACAGGTCATGTGACTTTTCTAGACAGTTTTTTTTATTTCAATGCATATCAATGCACATCATCAAACATCAATTTGTTTGTTTTGAGCTAGAGAGGTGTGTACTCTGTGTAAAATAATGTGAGTTTATGTACTTCTGCCTCTAAATAAGACAAATTTTCTTGTATATAGTGGCAGCTGTCCTCATTAATGTCTTTGGTAATTTTGCAACATAACTGTTATGTTATCCTGTTGGAAAAAAGAAGAAGCTAATACATAACTTCTAGATGTTTTAATACACTAAAGGACAAATACACTATCTAGTGCCTTGGTTCTTTGTATTGAATCAATAGTGCACAGTCTGACTCTGCAAATATTTTCATATTCACTTATATATATATCATTAATGTACTACACTTATACCCATTTATTGTACTACGTGTAAGCCATGAAACTCAAGTGCCAAAAAATTGTGCCAAATGTTATATAACTGTCAGTTTATAGAAAATGTGATTTACATGTTTTGCATTCACTTTCACTACACACCTTTTTTTTAAAGGCAAACTTGTGTGAGATGCCCAAGTAAGTTCCCATATCTGCAATGTCAGTACTATGGCCAAAGGAAGCATTTATGCAAATTAAAATTTAAAGCCCCACCGCACTAGTTTGACCAGGAGGGATTAGCAGAGATGCCAACTAGTACGGATTTCCCGTAATTGGTACGGAAATTAACGACCATTACGGCAGTACGGAATGTTGTCTAAAAATTACGTTTTTTTGTTTTTGTTTTTGTTTTTTTTTGCGCATAGGGATCTATCGTAGCAAGTGCTGTACAGTATGTTGGCCATCCAGCACTTGCTGCATGAGAAAGATGGAAAATTATCAAGTATTCTCTTAATAGAAGCCAATTTTTCATTGAAAACTTATGTGTTGTGATGAACTGAAAATCAATATTTAGCAACTTTGTGGGAGTAAAATCACAACAAATTTCAGATAATCATGCGCGCATGCGTCCGCTTGCCATTCTTTTAAGATTCATGGCGCCACATAGGAAATTACTGATTTCTTCCCCAAATTACTGATTTTGAGCCTTATGGTTACTGATTTGTGCTCTGAAAGGTTGGCATCCCTGGATTAGACCTCCCTGCATGGTCACTGACAGTTGGTTATCCCATCAAATAAGCTATCAATTAACATAAGAAAAAGAGGGATCATGGGGGACCAATGGTCACCGATTAGGCATTGCTAATATAGGGTGCAAGTAGCTATTAGTAGTGCAGTGGGGCTTTAAGAGGTTGCAGTGCTCTCTAGATTTCTCTCCGCTTCTTGAGCCATTGCCCTTTGAACTCTAGAAATTTAGGTGGATACTCTATATCTGGGGGGCCTTCCACAAAGCCTTTTTTCAATAACAAATAACAAAAATCAGTGACAAATCTGCTGATAACCAATCAGAAGCAAGGATTTCAGTAGCTTATAACACAAATTGTAATTTGTCCCCCTGGTCCATCTTGGCAATTTTGTGATAATTGATGTCTCGGGGTAATTCTAAAACGACCCCTCAAGGATCCCCATTAAGAACTTTCCAATTTACATGTAGATTACAATGTTGGTGAGGAAGGGAGGAGCATGGACCCGACGGACGAATTGCCATTTGGTCTACAACCAGTTTGTCCACCTCCCAATTAGTCTACTCCCCTATGGTCGACACCCAGCTCGTCTAGTATCCACATGGTCTAATAAACATCTTGTCTACTTATCATTTGGTCTAATGACCTAATGGAAATAGACCATTTGGGTAGTAGACTAACAGGTTGTTGACCAAACAGCTATAAACCCACAAACCCTACCACAGGGGAGGAAATATCCATTTGTAATGACTCTGTGGTGTAAAATTAATACCTGTCTGTAACCTAGCTATGCTATTAAGAAGTAGAACCAAAATGGAATGTGTTGTACTCTGCATTTTTTTAAATGATAAATTAAAAATAAATATGCACATAAAAACAACAACTGTGATTCCCAAGTCATGTGACTAAGTGTAGTTGGCGTAGGTATGTGAGTTTGTTTCCGAGTGTATAAGAATATACAAATGTATACTGTCTTGAGAGTTTCTGGTTGAAACTATTGGTAAGAGGTGACTCCAATAGTACCATTTGCTTCGAAACATTTGCTGAGGGGCAAATGGTACTATTGGAGTCACCTCTTGCCCATCTGTTTTACATCATGGTCCTGAACAGAATCAAAATGTAGTACACGGAAATAAAAATAATGAATATCACCAAAGCTCACAAGCAAGGGAAAGAACAGTATAAAACTAATATATAAGAATAATACGCATTACAAGTAGTAAAAAGCACAAAACAAAAAACAAAAATCGAAAATGTAAAAATTAACAGGGGAAAAATATCAAATCACTTTAATAAAAGACATTAAAATATCACCAAAAGATTAGAAGAGGAGAAAATATGTAAGGAAATCGGTAGAAAGTAGAGAAGGAAAAGAAGGGGGAGAGGAAAAGAGAGAGAGAATTAAGCCATGTCAAGAGCAGTATATGAATCGGCATTGTATCAAACAAGTTTCAAAAATTTGTCCTTGATATAACCAGTACCTCGAAAAGAAGACGGTATATTTTTGAATGATAATTTGCAAATAATATTCGACACGCGGAACAGTTTAATTGCATTCCCTCCCGGATTTAATAAAAGGCATTAAAATATCACCCAAAAAATTAGAAGAGGAGAAAATATATAAGGAAATATTGGTGGAAAGTAGAGAGGGGAAGGGAGAGAGAGAGGGAGAGAGAGAATTAAGCCATGTCAAGAGCAGTATATGAATCGGCATTGTATCACACAGGTTTAAAACAATTGTCCTTGATATAACCAGTACCTCGAAAAGAAGACGGTATATTTTTGAATGATAATTTGCAAATAATATTCAACACGCGGAACAGTTCAATTGCATTCCGCCCCGGATTCGCCCCCCCCCCCCCCCCCCTCCGACAAGGATTCCGCCGACTAAGGCACTATTTTCATTTTGTGAATATGCCACTGGTTTACATGTGACATGCGATTTCTGCGCTTTTTTTGTTTGGCCGCCCCTTCCAGATAAGACTAGGTCTTCTTATTTAATCTGGAGACGTCACTGAAAATATTTCTTTTATCTCCGTTGCCCAACCTCAATCTCCTCTTCCATAACTTACAAGATATGTCCCGCCCCGTCCCCTTGCTCTGATCACTTTCTTGAACTCGGCTCATTTTGTCCTTATACCTCTTTAAAACATTATATCCACGTCCTTAATAGTGCTTATCCCTTTACTGCATGCCTCGCAAAGTATCCAGTTTATAAAAACAGCATCGTTCGCAAATCCGCCACCAATTTGTCACGCCGATTTATGGAACATAGGCTAATTGCACTGCACATTAGAGCAACCTGACTGATTCTTCAGAAACACGTTAAATGTTTCGCACTAATGAGCGCGCGCGCGCGCAAAAGCGTAATCGCCCGTGTGAAGTGCCTGCTATTCTCTATTGAATGGTGAAGGTCGTGCATACCATCACGACAGCATCGGCGGCGATCCACTCACCTAACCAACTCTTTACCCCCCCCCCCCCCCATCTCTCTCTCTCTCTCTCTCCCTCTCTATGTCTTTCCCTCTACCCTCTCTCCGCCTTTGTTTCCTTCTGTCTCTCCATTCCCTCTCTAATTCCCATTCTCTTTTCTCTCTACGCCCCCTCATCCCCAACTTCTCATCTGTCTCTCTCACCTCGTATCTTACACCTCTGTATCTCTTGCTCTCTCCCTATCTTTCACTCTCTCTCTCTCTCTCTCCCTATCTCTCTCTCTCTCTCTCGCTCTCTCTCTCTCTATCAGTTCCCGGGATCAGATATATCCCCTCTCTTTCTCTCATCTAATCTTTCTCTTCTCTTCTCTCTATCTGTCTGTCTGTCTGTCTGTCCCACCTTATTCAGTCGCTGTATCTGTCTGCCTTACTTTCATTTTTTTAATTTCTCAATTACTCATACATTTATCGCGATACGTAATGTTTTAGAAATCGAAAGATAATGATGTTAGGATGGGACAAAAAGTGGACCCAATTCTCATACTGAAATCTAATTTGTTGTTGATTTAATTGTGACCGACGTGTAGAAATTCACATCTGTCGATCAAAAATACCCCATTCGCAAATCAGTGACTTTTCCCACTTTTCTCTTTCAAGCAAAATATTTTGCAAATGGATTTCCAATAATCTCGATCGACCATCTGTTGACGGCAGAACCAGAAAGTAAAATCGGCCTTTCGGAGAGAAAATAGGCCTATACAAAATTCAGACCCTCGTGTAAAACCCGGACAAAAATATTAGGCTCATTGTTTGACTTGTGTTATGAAAATTAGATCATCTTTTGTCGTGAGTAGTAATCGAACTGAATGGAAAATGAGTCACTTTCTAGTTGCTTTTTCAATTCCCACGTCTCCTTGTGTGTACTTGCGGCGCGCTCGCATTCCTCCGGCCTTGACGCGAAGGTAAACAGGAAAAAGTACACATTTTCATAAAGATATGATAACATTGACCGATACGATTTTGTGCTAGCTGTCTGCGCTGTTTACCAAAAAGAAGGTTCACTTGTACGTTTAGCCGCGCATATATACAGTGACCAGTCCAAATGGTCTCCCCCTATTCTTTTTCTCTCCCCCTCTCTCGCCGTCCCTTTCTCCCTCGTTTTGTCTTTGATTGTTTAGTTTGCGCCTGTGCAGCTTGCAGGAGAGTTCCAAGTCTCCTGACGTCACGTCTTGGTCAACCTGCCCCTTTGGTCTCTTCGTTTACTTTCGGGGCAAGTTGGATTTGTCTTGGAGGTTTGTCTTCGACTTTGCTGGCCATGTTGGTTTTGAACCTCACTGGGGTTTGTCCGCGTGAAAGTGGATACCATGAAGTCAATAAACGGGCGTTGAATACCGGGGGAAACAGTCAAGAGACCCTTATTTGAAACTGACCAGAGATTATGGAATTATCAAAAGAGGAACCATTCTTAGTCCGGATCGCCACCTGTCGAATATTTACTCGGTTTTCACCTCTATCAAGTGCAACCAAGGTGTTTGTCCACATTCGTTCACCCCTCCATGTCCATTATATAATCTTTCACTCCTACCTGATTTGTTTGGATTTTTTATTGATGTTGCTCTTTACTCCCCCTGTTTCCCCATCATTAATTTGTACCGTTGTTCCTCCCTCTCTATCCCTATACACCCACTATGTCACGCCCTCAGCCCCCTCCTCTCTCTCTCTCTCTCTCTCTCTCTCTCGCTTACTCTTGATCGACTTCCTCTTATTCGCTCTTCACTAATTCACTGTTAACATAATAAATATACTGTAGACACTTTTCTTTCCAATTTGACTTCAATGTAATTATATATTTTTGTTTAGCCACTTTAATGTACGATTCAAATTGCGCTACCGTGTTTTCCTTTGTTGTTCTTGTTTGTTTTGTTAAGTGTTACTTAATAAATAAGTTAAAGATGAGATGTAAAACAAAAGAAAACATCTAGAATTTAAAAGACAAATGAAGGGAGAAAGAGAGAGAGAGAGAGAGACAGAGATAAAAAGAGAGAAAGGGGAGAGGTGTTAGGCGGGTTGCTGAGTGGAGAGGAGAAGATAAACATTCTCATCGAATACTGAAGAAGGGAAAGGAAGCAGAGTACGGTGTGGAAAGGCTCAACGAAACAAAAAGGTGGATAGAGAGAGAGAGAGAGATTCGAAACGATAATTAATTGATAATATATCTTTGGGGAAAAATATAAGTACGAGAGTGGTAAAGGCAATAGAAAATATAGAGAAGGGTGACAGAGAGAGAGAAAGAAAGAGAGCGAGAGTGGAAAAGGGAGAGAGAAAGAGAGAGAGATGGAGAGAGAAAGATGTATATATATATATATATATATATATAATATAATATACATATTCATGAGAAAGAGAGAGATACATACGAAACAAACATTTTCTTTCTGAAGCCCAATTTCACAAGCGCGCTAAAAACAAAGACACTTGCAATCATGGCAACGATACCCTTTCAAGGGGGCAGAGAACAAGGCGAAAGAAACGCTATCTTGTGAAAGGGCGGAGGGCGAAGTTCAAGTATATCGTTTCAAAGGAAAAGATATCAAATCGTATGTATACATCGCAAGATGGTATAAAATTTAATTCGAAAACGTAAGAGATAAGGACGAACTTTCTCACCGCAATGAGCTACATGTATATCTCGTTCCCAGAGAAAGTCTTTGTTCGTAAAGGGATCGTGAGAGGGACATTTCAACTCTCCATTTGTATTCATCTTCTTGTTTTTCACCATAACTAAATTGTCGATTGAATGTTCAAACACAACACGCACTAAAATGAGGAAGACAACTTGTTGGTGAGTAAGTAATATATATCATAAATTTATTTTTCAAAGTATAGAGATGGAAGGTAAAGTTGGATAAGAGGGGAAAGATGGCATAGAATAAAGAACAAAATGGTGAGAGAATGCTCACGATATAAGTAACTGTAGGGAGTACCGATGTCATGGGCGAGGGGTGGGGCATGCAGGTCTAGCATGGTTGTCGGAAAGCGAGATAAAAATAGAGGGACCGAGTTCAAAGTGCGGTCTTCTTTTCACTTTCCGTAACCATCTTCCTTTCATCTCTGTCCTATATCTTTCCCTCCATTCTCTTTTTAACCATTCAATTGCGGGACACGCCCCCGAGCTTTAATGTGCACAGTCTCCATACTCCTCAAGGAGCAATTCAAATATGTAGTGGAGTTCATGACTTTCATTCTGACCCGTTTATCGCTATTGCTCAAATGACTTTTTGGTCGTTACATAATAATACATACATGTACCTGTAGCTTGAAAAAGACACATTGATGTAGGACTTTTAACTACTGGAATAAGAAATCAAATTTGATCTTTGCGTGGCGTAACCAGGGACAAATTAAGAGAGGGGGCACGTGCCCCATGTATCAAGAGAGACCCCAACGAAAGAGAAAAGGGAGATTTAAAAAATATAATTTCATGCCTCCTAAGCAAAATTAAGGTCTAAAGCTTTTGGAAAACGTCGAAAAGGGTCATACAACATATCCCTGAGAACATATCAACTATTATTTATTATTTCATATTTTCCAGCGGTAGTAAAATAGAGCTGTCAAGTACGCCGAGCGTCTTGAAATGACCCCACATATACCAGATTTCGAACAAAAGGAGCCCTTGATTAATACCTACATACATATTTGAAAAAAGTACAGTATAACTCTTTCCTCTTTTCTGAATTGAACGACCTGTGCGACTACAACATGTGCAGAACGAGGGTCCGACACGGCCGACTGCAGACATTGCCCTTGACGTCGTACAAAATGTCCCAGAAGGAATTAATTTTACTATTTGATTTAGGAATCTATTCGAAACCCCTTTCACATTTTGTATAGGAATTGTCGCGCTCCTGTCAAGCTGTATAAGTCAGACTTGAATAAATGTCATGAACTCTATTTCCACCAGTGAGAACACATCCATAAAGTTAAATTAAAGGGGAAGTCCATCCTGATATCAAGTTGGTATTAATAGAAGCAGGAAAATGAGAGGAACAGGTCGGTGACAGTTGAAGCAAAATCCGATTAAAGATAAGGAAGTTATGATCTTTTTGTTAACCTGCGATCAAACAAACACTCATTTGCAAGTGTGTTTCACTGATATCAACTTTGGTGTGTATATTAGAAGGAAAAAAAAACAAGTCAGTGGCTCTACCCATTCAAATAAATGTGCACGCAGATGAATTTCATCGCTGGATATTGTGTTTAATGTGAACAGGTTTAGATCTATCAAAGCAGAGCGTGCTACTGGCGAATTCGTTGGGGGGGGGGGGGGGGGGCGAGGTCTACATCAAAGACCGTTGCAAATGGGCTGTCTTTAATCCCACTATAATTTGTTCATATTCTAGAGCTAGTTTACATCATATAGATGTACTTTTCATCAAAAGGATGGTGGTGGATTCACGTTAGCATGCTTTCCTGAACACTGGGTGTCAGGTTAGTGTCAGGTGTGAACGGGTTTGGAGGATATCTCTCGACTATCAAGTATCATTAATCTAACCTTAGATACACGGATGAAGGCTTACACCTCCAAATCCGTTGTCAATGGGCCGTGTTTAATCTCATCATTACAGCACAACGAGGGGATTAAGGGTCATGAATACAAATCCCAGTGGTCAAATCCAAATCTTCCCGAAATCTTTGCGAATTTCTTTGATGGGGTTGTTCTTTGTTACTGACAACGGGATAAAACTTAGGCCTATAATGAACTTCACCCACAACAAAAAGCGAGTCATTTGACACATTTAAGCATAATTTTCGTGAGTCAGGTGTAAATTGACTCATTAGTAACAACCAATGAGTCTCTATTGACTCATTTATATTTCACCAGTGTGTCAATCATGAGCTGACGCATTTGCAAAATGCTTCGACTGACTCACATGGTCGTAAAAAATGAGTCAAGATCGACATAAGAGCATTTTAGAAGAAAAAAGTGAGTCAACTTGAAAGTGAGGCTGTATGCATGCGCGCGCATGCTTTCGTGACGTCATCCAAAATGCGCATTCTCGAGCCATATTTGAATTCCCGATCGACGACGCGACGTCGCCATCTTATATCTTGGATTCAGAAGAGTTTTGACTGCAGCTAGTGAAAAATTGGTACGCATAATTATTCATATGGTTTTAAACGATGATTTTTATGACTGGATTCGTGGGCTGAATCTTCTGATTATTATACAAATTATGCATGCGTTCATTTTACGATATCCGCACTCGAGTTGATGAGGCTGTGTGTAACTTAACTATCACTATGAACATGACTGACAATGAGAGCGGACAAAATGTACAGTTCCTCAGGTAGACAAAGGAACATCCCTTCACTGCTATTATGTAAAAATGTGTAGAACAGGTGTCACATGCATATTCACCTTTTTACATAATAGCTGTGAAGGGATGTTCCTTTGTCTACCTGAGGAACTGTATATTTTGTCCGCTCTCATTGTCAGTCATGTTCATAGTGTATAGATTCTACTGTATCGCACGAAGCCGTGTCGAATGAAAACATGCATGATCTTGCATCATTGTTTTATACAACGAAACTCCTAGATCCTTGTTAAAACGAATTAATTCAAGATTGTTTCGTGACAGTATGGGTGACAAATAAATCTCAAGTTAAGGCTTAATTTAGTGCGTACAAAGTAGATTTTTCAGATTCGGGTAGCGGGGCCACCGATTACATCGCTAAAATGTGATATTTTAGGATATATTTTCCATTGCAAATGTGGACAGTGACTCTGGCATGGTATGGTATGTGTGTGATAGGCCTAGGGAGTAGGGGGTCTATGTCATGATGCACCCACAACAAAAAGTGAGTACCCTTACTCAAATTGATGAGTCACTGGTTTGTCCGTACAGCGAAACACTTGAAGGATCATGTGAGTCACTATGACTCGACACAAATGAGTCTTATTTATCTAAGACTCACTTCAAGTGAGTCTTTAAGACTCATTTGTATCGAGTCATAGTGACTCACATGATCCTTCAAGTGTTTCGCTGTACGGACAAACCAGTGACTCATCAATTTGAGTAAGGGTGACTCACTTTTTGTTGTGGGTGTTCTGTTGTATTTATCAAGTTAATTAGTAGAGCAGTGAATTTGATTAATGACATTTAAGAGTGTAAGTGGCTTGAAATAGGTAAAAAGGGACGGAAATTGCCTTCTCAAAATTTACTCTTGTTTCTGCTTTATTTATTTGTCCCTCTGTTTTTGTTATTACCATGATCAACATCTTCTAGCGAGGATACAGTTCTCAAGAACCCCTCCCCCCTCCCCCATCTCATTTGTTTGATAACATTGCACTGATTTAGTTAGTCATAGTTTATGTTAGGGAGTATACATTACATTTTACTTCAATTTCTGACTCCACTTTTTATCTAGATAATGACATATCTCATTGGTTTCAAGACCTACAGAGCTTTAATATCCCGCCAAATATCGATTTCCACTACTGCTTGTTCAGTGGAAAATCGTTTAGATAATTCCGAGAAGAGCAAAAATTCACTATTGTTCCCCCATGAATAGGAAAATTCCTCTCTATCAATTCAAAATAACCAAGGTCATCTGAACCTCATCCAGCGTGCAATAATTGCTCCAAAATATGTTGAATCTAACAACGACAAAATCAGTGAATCTCATTCGTTGACGCCAACGCACACGCCTTCCTCGTCGTATTAAATTGTTTGTGTTGCTGCATCGTCCGCACGTTCGAATTCAGATGCAACAACACCAGTTCTGTTGTCTTAATCGATTTTTCTGACCATGTTTGTAGTTCTTTTCATTCCTTTCGTTTCCGTAAATAGTCACCATTTCATTATTTTGGGATGACCAAGAAACGATAGGATTGTTATTGGCTGTATTCTTTGCGTCCTTGAGTTTTTGTGTCCGCTAACCGCGCGCGCCTTTTTCGGAGCCGCTCCTTTCTTTCGCAATATACATACTACTAACAGAACCATCAAGAGATCCATTCAATTCAAGCAGTTTTTTGTCTGTCATAACAAAAAAGAAAAAGAAAAATATAATGCAGTGGACAATGACCCTAACTCGTGGTGATTACG